>CM065737.1:46061664-46084164 GCA_033310375.1 Conus canariensis | reverse complement strand
ACTGGGGCTTGGAATGTTTGTAAGTCCTGGTTCTGGTGTGACGTGCCTGAGAGGTCTAGCATCAGAAAAAGAGCAAACGGCGGCGGGACTGATTATAGATATGTGGAATATCAGGAAGATCTTCTGGTCCAGTACTACTGACAGCAAAGTTACAGTAGACAGCTGTTCAGTCAGAAACGGGTAACCAGTGCAGATAAAACGAGGTCTGACTTAACGGCTCCGCAGATTAGTCTTGCAACATTATTCTGAATTTGTTGAAGTCTAGCAGATATTTGGGAAGGCTGGACAAAAAAGAAATACTTTAATCCATTCTTGAGAGGACCAATTCACACACAAATACTTTAGTGGTATTGTGTTAAAGGACAGTGTACGATGCATTTCTGCTCTGTAGTCTCAAAGCAGAACGGAACGTCATGGCATCATCTTGCATTATCTCCATTATCCTCGTCTTCATTCATGATCATGGAAAACAATTAGCGTGCGTGGCTTTTGATGCTGAGTTCTCGTGGTGACCTCTGTTTTGATGCCTTACCCAGGTCCATGCCCGTGTTGAGATGTGCCAAAGACACCGGCACTGGTAGCTTCGTACGGACTGTCGTTGAAACCACGTGGTGGCGCTCTCTTGAACAAGAGTTGAAGCGAGAGTTGTAAACGGTTGCCAGGAAGAGGGTAAGGGATGGGGGGTGGGGGGGGGGGGGGGTGAGAAGCGCTCACTTTCGCTAGCTCCGCGACAAAGGACTTATTGTCAGTACAGAGCTTACCAGGTGTCATACACATGTTGGATCAGAACATACGCCACCAAACGCTACCTGAAGTGACTCGACCGCGGTTCAGTGTCTTCATGTAGTGTTTGTACATCAAAACGACCGGGGAAAAAACTTGCCTACTTAGTTCGTATCGTTGGAGATGCCACCGGTCAAAACGTTGCTGAAGTTGTGGACAGGGAAGGGAAGGGGTAGTTGGTGGCAGAAAGAGGGGCGTGGAAGTAATGCCACTGGGAGGGCAAGGAGGAAGAGACGACAAGCCCACTGACACTGGCAGACGTTAATCACCTGCTTTTTACGGAACATGACCTCTTACCAAGCGAGCCGAGGTGAGCAAAGCTCATTTTTTAAAGGTTAAAGGTCCCATAGCCTAATGACCATAGAGGCAGTGGACTGCCAGAGAGACAGTATGTCAAGAGCACTGCATTCAAGAAGGCAGTGCCTGACCCACTCCTTCCACCGCTTTAACACCTCCTGAACTGAGTCAGGTTTTCATTTACTACCGGGCGAATTTAGAAGGTTTTCAAGCCGTCAAAATCCCGACCACAAGAGTGCTTGATCTCGCGACCGTCAGCTCTGCAGCCCAGCCGTGGGTTCCTTCTGAAAGACTGATAGAAACACAATTTATTCCGTAGTCGAAAAAGATCGAAAGCAGTGCAAAAATGACTTGATTTGACTTCTGGAACATAAAGAGATACTAAGTCATAATAACGAGTTTTGAGAGTAGTTAACTGCCTGACGTTCACAGAGTTATAGAGAAGTACCAGATCAATGTGTGATACTAAAGATGGTTTTCTGTTCAAACAAAATAATCTGCAATGGACTTGTGGCAACACTGATGCAGAAATCTCTCTCTCTCTCTCTCTCTCTCTCTCTCTCTCTCTCTCTCTCTTATCATGTGAACTTGATTAAGACAAAGATTCAGGAACACTGTCTCTGATTCAACTTCTCTGTGTCTGGAATGCACTTCATCTTTCACACAAACAAGGTACGCGTCATGGAGTGGAGTTCGAACGGAAAGGAAAACTGGACTCAGCGACTAGGCTGCTGAAACGTCGTCTTTGTCAAGTTCATCTATTGCGCAAGACGTGCGCAGTACGTGAATAGGCGATGTTGGGACTCTTCAAGGGGGGTAATCTGTTTGTTTACAGTTCGCGTTCAGCGACAGTGACCTTTCGTTTTCATAGAAGAAATGGCGCTGGTGGCAGACGGAAAGTATTTTAGCCCGATCATTCAAGTGAACAGTTCAGAGAGAATAAGAGTGGGTGCGAAGCGGTGCGCTGTAATCCGGATAATCAACATCCCAATCGTTAAATTGGCGCGCGCTTCAAATCATGTATGTGGATCTCTAGAACTATTTGCTTGGCCCTTAAACTAGAGAAAAATAAACAGTAAACAAGTGGGGTATTTTTTGCTCCCATAGGAAAACTTAACACAGAGTAACTTTTATTCAAGACTGGCACAGCCTTTTAAACTTGAATAAAGTCAGACAAATACATAGACGAACAATCTAATAGTGGGGGAAAAAAACAAGCGCAGGCCAACAACTGAACTGTCTCCATAGTAATGACTTGGCAAAGATTTGGACTTAAGGAGGTGGGGGGGGAGGGGTAGAGTTTGAAGATGGAGAAACTGGGAACATGAAATTAAGAAAATATGTTACAGATATGAAAACTCTTCACTAGCTGCATAAGGGAACCATCGCAATCCCTTTTGAAGGCAGATATATTTGTATTGCCTGCTCCGAGGCCTTTCGTCCGCTGGGTCGGAACTCATCAGGGAGACACGGCTGGTTGTGTCTGCGCTCCTGGCGTGCAAATAGAGACACACCACAGTCCATAATACTGTGGTGTTCTCACCACCAAGGGTGCAAAAAAGAATCCAATAGCACCCCCAAAGCAGCCTTCAAAAGGGATTGCGATGGTTCCCTTATGCAGCTAGTGAAGAGTTTTCATATCTGTAACATATTTTCTTAATTTCATGTTCCCAGTTTCTCCATCTTCAAACTCCCCCCCCCCCCCCCCCCCCCCCCCCCCCCCACCTACCCTCCTTAAGGCCAAATCTTTGCTAAGTCATTACTATGAAGACAGTTCAGTTGTTGGCCTGCGCTTGTTTTTCCCCCACTATTAGATTGTTCGTCTATGTATTTGTCTGACTTTATTCAAGTTTAAAAGGCTGTGCCAGTCTTGAATAAAAGTTACTCTGTGTTAGGTTTTCTTATGGGAGCAAAAATACCCCACTTGTTTACTGTTTATCGTTTACTGTTCCCTGCCTCATTTCATTTCCGATTTTGTTTTGATTAAATTGAGGTTATTTGTATTTGTTTCTGTCCGTCTGTGTGTTTGTCTTTTGATCTCCCTTGCATCTTTGGGTGGATCCTCAAGCGTAGGCTCAAAGATTGTCCCCTACATTTTATACTATTTCTATAATGTCTTTAGTTTTTCAGCAACTTTTTTTCCTCCCCACACTTTCATTTGGGTTCATTTACTACTCTCTTCGCTGGCTGCTTTGGGGGTGCTATTGGATTCTTTTTTCACCCTTGGTGGTGAGAACACCACAGTATTATGGACTGTGTTGTGTCTCTATTTCACGCCAGGAGCGCAGACACAACCAGCCGTGTCTCCCTGATGAGTTCCGACCCAACGGACGAAAGGCCTCAGAGCAGGCAATACAAATATATCTGCCTTCAAAAGGGATTGCGATGGTTCCCTTATGCAGCTAGTGAAGAGTTTTCATATCTGTAACATATTTTCTTAATTTCACGTTCCCAGTTTCTCCATCTTCAAACTCCCCCCTCCTTAAGTCCAAATCTTTGCCAAGTCATTACTATGAAGACAGTTCAGTTGTTGGCCTGCGCTTGTTTTTCCCCACTATTAGATTGTTCGTCCATGTATTTGTCTGACTTTATTCAAGTTTAAAAGGCTGTGCCAGTCTTGAATAAAAGTTACTCTGTGTTAAGTTTTCCTATGGGAGCAAAAAATACCCCACTTGTTTACTGTTTATCGTTTCCTGTTCCCTGCCTCATTTCATTTCCGATAGAGATAAATAACTTCATTTGCAGTGGAAAAACAAACGTTATATTCCCCTGATTTTTTTTTCTCCGCTCCCAGAACAAGTCTATTGTAAATGTACATGAATTACGCGTCACTTTTGCATCTGAACTCACGTTAGTTCAATGACATCTCCACCCATCTCGCAGTCTATGTAAAATGTCTTCCATGTTTATTCCTTTCATTCTCTGTTGTCTCCAGTACCTACCATGACCTTCAGTATACACACACACACACTCACTCACACACGCGCGCGCACGCGCGTGCACATACAAACACACACACACACACACACACACATACGTGCACACATGCACGCGCGCACACGCATACGCGCGCACACATACACACCTACACAACACACACACACACGCGCGCGCGCGCGCGCGCACCTAATGACCGACTTTTTGCGTTCCCATGACATTCGCGTGCTAGTACCGTGACTTAAGAATCTCTCCTTTTTTAACTTCTCTCAAGCCGCACACTTCTTCTCTCTCGCTCTCGCTCTCTCTCACTCACACACATACACACATACGCGCGCACGCACGCACTAGCGCGCGCGCGTACACTCATATACACTCGCTCATACACACTCACTTACACAGACACACACTCACGCGCGCGCGCGCGCGCGGACACACACACACACACACACACACACACACACACATCTTGCCGACTCCGCCCCCACCCACCCCCAAAGCTCACCACCCAGTGCATGGCACCACCACATAAATTGTAAGGTGGGAGGAGAATTCTCAGCCAGAATGCGAGCCGCAGAAATTACCAGGCGCGCCGTGCTTTCCCCTACATTCTCCCCCACCCACCCACCCACTCCTCTCTCTCCTCCGCCCACCCATCCCGCCGCTCTTCCCTGCACTCAAGTCGAACAAACAAGTCCATCACGTGATCTGGTAACTATAAAATGTGGAGCGGGCCCCTGTGGCTTGACGGACAGGAAGCGGCGGGCACATGAAAAACTGGAACAGGGAGGGTGTGGCGACCACTTCGTCAAAAGTCGCGAGAGCGTAAGACAATACCCCAGTCAAGAACCTACCTCCGACGAGGCAACAGCAAGCAAACTAGCAGCGGCTTCAAGAACTGAGAACAACAGAACTGCCCACACCACACCCACCAATCAACACTTCTCTTCCAGTTCGCTGACCCGGTAAGACTGTCTTCCATTGGTTCTTAGTGTTGGTGTGTTTCTTTCTTTCTTTGTTTCTCCACTCTCCCCTCCCCTCCGTCCCCCCCCCCCCTCTCCCTTTTTCTTCTTTAATCTTTTTCTGTTTCTTCTTCAACCTTATCTCTGTCGTTCTGGACAGTGTGTTTGTAATCTTTCGTTGATCCTGTCTGTCTTGCCCTCTTTATGACTAGTTCAGAAAGCAACTAAAACAAAATTTTATGATGCTGCGTTTTTTGGAAAACAATACCAAACAATACCAAAGTGCTTTTCCATTTCAAACAGAACAAATCTGCTACCTCTTTAAATCTATGAACCCTCCCCTACCTCTTTAAATCTATGAAACTGTTCTTGTTTGTTTGTGTGTTTGTATTGTTTCTTCTGTCGCCGTCTTCCCTTTTTCTGTTTCGGTCGACTTTTCTTCTTTCTTTCTGTCTTGTTCGTTTCATCTTATTTTGCTAACATTTTTCTTTTTTTCTTTTTCTTTTTTTTTTGCTTGTTTGTTTTTGATATTCTGTGATTTCTTTCGTTACTTTCAGTACTAATATCGGACCAGATTTGTTCTGTTTGAAATGGAAAAGCACCACTTATTGTTCTTTCTCTTGTCTTTCTCTCTTACAACAGGACTGTACCATCCACGTCTTATGTGTATGCTCAAGTTGTGTTTGCATTTTGCCACAGCATGACTTTGCCACGGCATGACTTTCATCAGATTTTTCTCTCGCAAAGAATGAGTTCGATTCGAAGTTTGTTTTCACTCTTTCCGATGCGGTGCGCGGGCTCTCTCTCTCTCTCTCTCTCTCTCTCTCTCTCTCTCTCTCTCTCTCTCTCTCTCTCCACACACACACACACACACACACACTTTTAGATCTTTCCCTTTTTTCTTTTGAATTGAAAATCCGATCATGAACAAAAAACAACTGAATAGTTTATATGGAAGAGAAGGTGGAAACAGGAGGAGCAGGAGGAGGAGGAGGAGAAGAAGAAGAAGAACAACACAACAACAACAACAACAACAAGAGGAACACCAAGAGCAGCAACAAAAGCATGATCGTCGTCATCATCATCATCAACAACAACAGCAACAATTACAACAACAGCGCGATCAAATCATTTTTTTGTTGTTTTTTTGTTTGTTTGTTTGTTGTTGCTGTTGTTTTGTGGGTTTTTTTTTTTTTTTTTTTTTTTGGGGGGGGGGGGGGGGGTGGATGAAGGATGACAAGGGAACAGAGAAACCACAAAACAGTAATGTTTAGGAAGAAGAGGAGAACCGAGAGAAATTAACAACACAACAGTAAGAACGGACAAGATCAAACAGCAGTACTGTAGAAACAGCAGCAGTTATATTCAAACAATCGAACATAGCAACAAAACAAAGTATTGATAAGCAGCAACAGAAAGCAGCGAGAACAGCAGTATAATACATAAACAACGACAATCATCACGCAAACATAGTAGTTATGTGAAAACGAAACAAGGCAGAAGCAGTATTAAACATAGAAACGATATCAAAACATAGTAGTGATGAAAACGGAAAAGGCAGAAGCAGTAGAAACAGCAGTATAACATAGTATGATGAAAACGGAAAAGGCAGACAGAGGTTAATGAAAGAAAACACAGTAGAAACAGCAGTATAACATAGTAGTGATGAAAACGGAAAAGGCAGAAGCAGTAGAAACAGCAGTATAACATAGTAGTGATGAAAACGGAAAAGGCAGAAGCAGTAGAAACAGCAGTATAACATAGTAGTGATGAAAACGGAAAAGGCAGAAGCAGTAGAAACAGCAGTATAACATAGTAGTGATGAAAACGGAAAAGGCAGAAGCAGTAGAAACAGCAGTATAACATAGTAGTAATGAAAACGGAAAAGGCAGAAGCAGTAGAAACAGCAGTATAACATAGTAATGAAAACAGAAAAGGCAGAAGCAGTAGAAATAGCAGTATAACATAGTAGTAATGAAAACAGAAAAGGCAGAAGCAGTAGAAACAGCAGTACAAGCAGTTATAGCTGAAACAGCAGGACCACCAGAAACAGCCGAAGCAATTACACTAGAAGCAACCGCAGCACAGGAAAGCAATTACACTAGAAGCAACCGCATTATAATCACTTATGCTTTAGTTGTTGTTTGTGAAAGTAATTACACTAGAAGCAGCAACAGCACAGCAATTGCACCAGAAACAAGGCTATCTTTAGAGTTTTCCCAGACGTACTGTGTCAACACGAAAGAACATTATGAATCCTCCAGCCCGTTATGAATAACTAAACACAGAGCTAACAACGTCGCTGAATTGTTCAAGCACATGTCGCCCCACTAATTTGATCCGTGGAGGGATGAGAGACAAAGTCGTGCTGCTGCAGCTTTTCTTCCTCCTCCGCCTATTACTAGCTGCACTGATGGATGCAGTGGTGCTGATGTTTCTCGTGGTCACAGGTTTAAAAATTCACAGTCTTAAATTGAGTCATTAAACACCTTCACTTATATGCGTCCAAGGTATGTTATACTTGAAGAAGACACAAATTAGTATGGGGATGAGGGAGGATTATATTTTTGAATGAATGACATTGGACTAAGAAAACCTGTTTGCACCTTCTCTCTCTCTCTCTCTCTCTCTCTCTCTCTCTCTCTCTCTGCTTAATGCTGTTGTACTGTGCCAATCAATAAATCTATCAAATGAAACGACTTCTTTAAAATGATTATAGAAATATCGGAGCAATGTGGCAATGTTCAGTTTAGCAATTTCGGATCTTTTTCTGTCTGGAAAAAAATGGCAAAGAGCCAATCGATCACTGATGTGACTGTGACATCAAAGAGAATGTTTTGCCAGTTTAGATGTGAATTTTACATTATTTCATTTACAACAAACAACTGTCACTTCAAACAAACAGGCCCAAATATACTGCATCAGACCAAAGAAGAAGAAGAGGAGGAGGAAAAAGAATAAGAAGAAGAAGACGAAGAAGAAGAACAACAACGACAACGACAACAACAACAACAAAATATCATTTAAGTCTGGGCGTTACATCGAATCGCCGCCTATCACGCGGTAACCGAATAATTCACACGTTCGTGTCATAAGTACGTGTTCGTGTCATAAGCACGTGTTCGTGTCATAAGCACGCGAGTTTGCTTTCATTCTGAATTGGCCAAGATCGCCAACTGGGAAAAATAATCGTTTACGCCACCTGTTTATTAATCGGATTTATCACCTTTGCCACGAAGGTTTTATTTCCACATGCGTTCATTATTTCGTTTGTCCGTAAAGGCGCCGAGTCAGTTTTGACATAACTTGCTCGAAGGATAGCGGGTGGCCGCAGATGACCGATTCAATACTGCTTTTTTCTAATTCTTTTACAGAGGTGTGTGTGTGTGTGTGTGTGTGTGTGTGTGTGTGTGTGTGTGTGACACAGAGAGAGAGAGAGAGAGAGGGGGGGGTGGGATTGAAGAAAGACGGGTTGACGTTTGGACTTTCTTATCTCCCTTTACTTACCCTCCCTGCCCTCTGTGCAAAACGTGCCCAGATAAGTCCGTTTCTTTGTCTCGCTTTGCCTGGTTATACTCCGTGTTTGAAAAAGGCCTTTCTAAGGCGCAAGTGTTCTCTGCTTGTACTTGTCCTGTCTTTCCAAGGGATTTTTAATTCCGATGCTTTCACACTGTTTTCAGCCATTTCAGTCCACTCGTTCTACATCACATTTTACTCCCGATCCCAATCAAAGGACGAAGTCGGAATCCTTTCAGCAAGAAGAGATGACGGCCATTAAACCGCTTTCCACGACATGTGGAGGAAGTGGCCGAAAAACAGAACCTTTGAAGTAGTCTGTAATACGAATCTGGGTTCAGTCAGGATCCAGGATCCGTTCCATCTTGACGGAGGTTTCTGCTCTCTCGAGTATCTTCACATTGGTTTATTTCTTTGCTGGTTATTCTTTGTCATGTTTTTGTTTTAGCAGAGCATTTTTTTTCCTAAGACAAACTTTTGAGATCTTATTTGTTTGTTTGTTTAGTTTTTTCACTCCAATCCTATTGCGATGTTTAAAGGCCGTCGTAAAAGCATTTTCCTGCCTTTTGCATAATAAATAGGAATTACCCGTTCGCTTACGCCGCTAAAATCACGCAGAGTTTGTGCGTGAGAGTAGAATGTTGCATGTTGTTTGGAAAACCTGCGGGCAGTTTTCCCGACCCGCGCATAGGAAGAAGTAAGCCTGTCCGTGTGATGTGACATCCTCGGTCCAAATTAGCGGCTAAAAATTGTGAAGAACTTCGTGCAGTCATGGACTGCTAAAAGATTTCAAAGGAAACGGTGCGTAAAAGTTCGTTTGATTACCCAATTTGCTAGAACTTCACTCACTCCTCAGTCTTTCTGTGGCTAGACAATACCCAGAGCAAAATCCAACGTGTTGATTCGTGCGCAGAAGAGATCTCACAGTGGGGGAGACCTGCCGACATCCCTGTAGACATCTTTCAAGCTTTGACCTGTCGTAAAAGAACCATCTTCTGGCATTAACTTTCCCTTTCACTCATGGTCATGTTTTAGGTAGCTGCTGAAGTATAAACAAATCTTAAATAAATGTTAGCGAACCGCCAAGAGAATCGTGGACAAACGAGTCACAAGACAAAACACAACGCGTTTCGACCTTTTAGGTCTTCTTCAGGCAAGACAAAAACAAATAATACAACGAAAATGAACGAATTTGGTACTCAGCTTCGATCTCTTCACTCTTCAGCGCAAGGATGCATCCTTAAAAGGATGCATCCTAAAGGGTCGAAACGCGTTGTGTTTTACAGTAAACAAGTTGGGTATTTTTTGCTCCCATAAAAAAACCTAACACCTAGGTTTTTTTATGGGAGCAAAAAATACCCAACTTGTTTACTGTTTATCGTTTACTGTTCCCTGCCTCATTTCATTTCCGGCGTTGTGTTTTGTCTTGTGACTCGTTTGTCCACGTTTCTCTTGGCGGTTCGCTAACATTTAAGATTTGTTTAGATTTCCGCCTGCAGTCGTCTCACTTTGCAGCTAGATCTGCTGAAATATAAGCATTATTTTGTTGTTCTGTCCATACATTATTATTTTTATGTTTTAGGCTGCGAGTCTGACGTAAAACCATCAGTTTCTTTTCGCGGAAAATCAGATTGTCGTATTTCAGGTTTTGTTTCTGTGGTAAGAACATAATTCCAATTTCTCCACGATCGTCATGTCCGGTTTCAGGGTTTACGCCTGCCATTGACATTACTCCAAGCAACCGTGTTATCATATTTCATGCTTTGTACCTGTCGTATTATCTGTGTGTGTGTGTGTGTGTGTGTGTGTGTGTGTGTGTGGTGTATACGTTCTGTCGTCACGCAAGAGGTTTTGTGCCTATCGTCAACCATCCTGCTTTTTTCCCATGCATTCAGATTGCTATATTTTAGCTTTTGTGCCTGAAGAAAAGCGAGTAATTTATTTCACTGTATACCTATTTTGTAATGTTCTCGACTTTGTGCCTGTGGTAAAAGCTACCATACTTTCTCTGTCCAATCTTATTGCCATGTTTTAGGCTTTGTGACTGAAGCTGTGTTTTGATTTTACCATAAACTTTTTTTTTTGTTATGTACAAAGCTTCTTGCATGTCGTAAAAGCATTATTCTGTTTTCTGCGGTTCGTTTTCTTTGTCCACTTCCTTTTCCTGTTTTGATTCCTTTGATCTGTTGCACTTGATAGGTCTGAATCCTTTCTTATAATTCTGAATCCTTTCTTATAATATTTGTACACCCGTCCGTTCCGTTCGTATGTCAGTTTGATCATAGCTCGTTCCGTCTGTCCGTTCTACGCCATTTATATCAAATTGAATAACTACAGATGGACATCTAAGGTGAGTCCAAGAAATGATCGGAAGTTTTGTATACCTAGTTTTTGTTTGATTTATTTATTTGATAAGAATTATAAAGGTCACGTGAAAGCAGCACCTTCTTTCCCCAAAACCCTGTTAACGAAAGTTCTAAAACCCTGACAGTCAACAGTTGTCAGGACGAAAAGAACTCAGCATAAAGACAGAATAAAACTGATGTATAACGACAATGATTTGACAAGTAGCGTGGAACTGCATATTTTACTTGAGGTATGTCTGTATGTAGCTTTTTAGAAAAAAAACATTGTGATTAGATCTTTATTTTTGCGCTTGTGCGCGCGCTTGCATACTCGCGCGCGCCTGTTTGTGTGTGTGTGTGTGAGAGAGAGAGAACTCTGAACTCTGAATGGTTTAATGAATAGGCCATAGGCCCATGTCATGGTGGGTTTTCACAATAGTAAACATGATGAACATCTTAGAACGTAAGACAACTCAGTGAGCGTACACAGTCACAGACACAGATACACAACATATACGCGCGCGCGCACGCACGCACGCACGCATGCCGCACAACACACACACACACACACACACACACACACACACACACAACCACACACAACACACACACACACACACACACACACACACACACACACACACACACACAAAATAGGTTGCCTGTCTAAAGCAAATTCACTCATGGCTCAGGAAGTTGTAGCGTATTCTAAAAGCTTTTTCAATGAACAGAGCAACGCGAACGATCATTAATTTGCATTCAGATGCAAACAGCATGGTTAACTTAAATTGGGAAGGACTGTTGTAATACTTGGCTGGTGTGTACTGTTCTCTTACCTCTTGATACAATGGGCATTGTAAAACAAAGGGGGTCTCTGTCTCTATTTGAAGTCCACAACATGGGACACAGCAACTCATTTTCTGTCACATTTCTCCGGAAACGCATTCTATGTACATTTAGTGGCGACACACCTAATCTTAATCTGATTAGACTAGTTCTTGCCTGTAAATGACTGACTGACTGACTGTAGGTATGGGGCCAAAATCAAATCACTCTTAAACGTCCTGTAAATGTGGAAACGATCACTCTGTGTTATTTCGGTATGCCACCGCGCTTTGTAATATTGAATCAGTCTCTCTCTCAACGACTTCAACAACTCTTTTTCATTACCAATCCCTTGATTCTCCCACACTTCTTCAAAACCATATTTGTAAAGAAAGAAGCAGACGGTAGATGCCCACGTATTCTTGTCTCTATGGTGAAAAAATAGCAACATTTTATAAGCTTTATACGGAAGTCGATGAGGTTGCATTTTTAAAATTCTCAACCAGTATTTGATACTCTTTATATACAAATTAACACACAACGGGAATCTTCCCAAATCTCCATAAACCATTGCATTAGGAGTTCTTACACTTACATTCAGAAACCTTTTCAAGGCAAAAAGGTGCACTTTTTCTAGAATGTCAACATTTCCAATCATACCCCATATTTCTGCACCGTAACTAAGTACTGGCTGGATTTGCGTGTCAAAGAGTTTAAAGAACACAGCTGGTGATTTTTCTCCAATAGACCACAAGAGTTTGAATATATTGATCACCCATCTCTGCTCTGCTAGACATATCATACAAACAATGAGAACAGGAAAGTCTCGTGGACATGATAATTCCCAAATATTTGTACATGTTCACCACTGTCATTTCTGTTTGTCCAAAGAACCATTGCTCGTGTTGAGAGAATGTCCACCATTTCTAAACACGACAATGTTTGATTTATCTAAATTAACTATCAGACCAAGTCTTCCAGCTGTGTTATGCAGGACGTTCAACTGATTTTGCAAACCGATGACTGAAACGGAGAGCAGGATAATGTCATCAGCAAACATAAGAATCAAGATTTCTAGAAAATCGGGGATAAGTTCAATTCCATGTTTACCTTTTTTGATTACTTCTACAGCCAGCTCATTGATAAACAGAGAGAACAAAACGGGACTACACACCTCCCCCTGTTTTAAACCCAAGGGGCACATAAACGCGTCGCTTAAATCGTTTCCAACTCTAACTCTTGCCTTCACAGTGTTATATATACTAGTAATAGCTCTGTACATTTTCCCATTAATTCCTCTTTTCTTTAAAACACGCCATAGATTTGCTCGAACAATGGAGTCAAAAACTTTTCTGAAATCTATAAATGCAACAAACATTTTTTGTGTGTAACAGTAACTGCTTTTGAGCCATGGCAAACAGTGTAAAAACATGATCGATGGTACTGTAATTTTTCCTAAAGCCTGCCTGACTTTCGTTGATAGCATCATTCTCTTCGATCCATTTATTCAATCGTTCGTTAAGTATGTGGCTGTATAATTTACTGCACACATTCAGTAATGATATTTCTCGATAATTATCAGGTACATTCCGATCGCCCTTTTTATGCAACGGTTGGATGATAGCTTCTGACCACTGTGAAGGATAATCTCCGGTAGAAAACAATCTATTGAACAGAATAATCAGAAACGGAACAATCACTGTAACGGAGTTTTTGAAGATCTCTCCAACAATCCCATCAGGGCCTGCAGCCTTACCATTTTTTAGAGAACGAATTGCAGCATACACTTCACTTTCTGAAATATCACATTCAAGAGATTCTGTATTAAACTGGTTTTGGTCTACATCGATTTGTTCTTCCCTCTCATCAACAGTCTCAATAGTTTCATCGAGGGACGGACCAGACTGGAATACTTGTGAGAAGTGTTGATACCATTCATCCTTGCTGATATTATTTTGAACAGGTCTTTTACATGATAGAGATTTCAACTTACTCCAAAATTTGGCAGAATCGTTTACGTTATCGTGTAAAATCTTCACTATATTTGCCCGATGGTCCTTCTTTTTCAGTCTCAGAAGCTCTTTGTAGTCTCTGCGCTTCTGGTTATAAGTATTTATAATTTCCTCGTCGTCATCTCTACTTATGTAGTATCGTCTTAGATCGTGACGGAGTTTCTTTTTGTGTTGAGAGCATTCCTTATCAAACCACGGTTCTTTTCTTTCTTTGCCAACAGTAATTGACTTTCTCATACATGAACTGGTATCAATCAGTGACTCATTAAACACTTGTATTGCTTCTTTGATATCAATAACAACAAGGTCAGATGCTCTTGTCATTTTATTCTTAAACTCAGTAGTTGACAATTTGTCTTTAAAATCGTCAATTCTATCTTGGTCCCAGACAATCTTTTCGAACTTGAACGTACATGTTGCATTCTGATGATTAGCTACATCGACATTAGCATTAAATAAAACTTCAACTGGCATGTGTTTAGATTCTATTCTTGGCGTAATGTTCAATGACACACACTAATTCAACAAGCATCGAGACACAATGGCATAATCAACAATACTGCATCCTGTAGGAGAAACGTAGGTAAAGTGGCCAAAGTCAATATCACCTCGAATGGCACCGTTAAGTATAAAGAAATCAAAAGAATTACAGACATTTAACAAATATTTGCCAAAATCATTCTGTATCTCATCTTTTGAGGTACGGAAAACAACACTGTCAGCGTTTTCTTCACGCAAAGGACACATCCTTACAGTTCAGTTCAGTTCAGTAGTTTTATTTAACGTCTTTTCATCGCAAGATGATCTTAGACCTTTAAACTGCAATGTACATTCCATTGTACTACTACCAGCACCTCCCCCCCCCCCCCAAAAAAAAAAAAAAAAAAAAAAACTATTAACACACATATCTCGAATGGCTTTTTTCACAATAGTTTTGCAACTGGGGACTGAGCAATAACCAAAGCAATATCAAAAAAGCGAGGGTTATTTACCACACTATCAACATGGTCAGAATTATTTATAAAAATATTCTTCTCCTTATAAGCTGTGGTTAGTATAGGGCATTCAAATAAAAGGTGACGAATTGAGATATTCTCCTGACATATACACGCTATACCTCGTGAATATTTTGTATTCCATGTATTTAACCGTAATTTATGAATTAATCTGGCTAGATACCTTGGACATGATGGCAGGACGAATAAATTCTCATTAAGATGTTTCTTCCGCATATTCTTTTCCAATCGCTGGATCAATTCATGCGGAGAAAAATTTAAGACTTTGTTGAAGGGTGTTTCAAAAATTGTACAGGCTCCTGTTTTGCCAATTTGTCTGCTAATTCATTCCCTTTTAAGCCACAATGTGAAGGAACCCAGCAAAAATCAACTGCTATACCTCGGGAAAGTAAACAATGTAATAGATGCTTAATTTCAAAAAGAATATCAGTTCTAATTTTAGAGTTCCAGTGCTTTAATGATTGTAAAACTGTGTCCTTTACACATCCTTTCATCGTCGTCATCATCATCTGTACTGTTTTCACCCCCAGTCCGTGCATTGAAGTCTCCGAGCAACATGAATGGTATATTTCCAAAAGACTCTATCACATCCATAATACACTGCTCCAACATCCTGATACCATTTGTTATGTCCGTATCATGGTAATAGGAAGAGTTGTTAGGCGGTACATACACACCAAGTAGTATCACTGGTGATATCGTGCTAAAAAGGTCCTTAGACAGTTTTAACACTATAATATTGTCATAATCCACATCGATCTTTTCAATGTACTTGACGAGGTCTTTTTTCACTAGCAGCGTCAATCCTCCTGATAATCTAGCCGTCACACCGTCAGACAGTTTAACGCCTGGTATGACGTAAGCACTGTGTTTTGGAAACAAGTGATCAGGAAATTTAGTTGCGAATGTTTCGACTACGAGACTAAAGTCAAATTCAGCAATATAAGACCTTACCTCAGGATCGTAAATCCGAGACAGACCTTCAATGTTTTAGGTCATGAACTTGAGATTTTGCATGACATGAGCCTGGCCGAGTCCCTATAAGTCGCTGCGTTTTGTAGTTTTACTGTGTTTCGTGGTTTCCTGAATGGTTGCTTGGCGTTTAGCTGTGGAATTCGTGGAACTACTCCTCAGCCGAGTTACAGGTCTGCCGCGTGCAATATTGTCACTCGAGGGCCGAGACAATCGTTCCGTCGGGGCTGTGGTGGTTCTGTCGTCCTTGTTCCGCTCAATTATTGTCCGTTCTGGCACTGGTTCAGTTGGTATGTATGTCTCATCATTTGTGTTTTTGTTAACTGGGTTTGTCGCGTTGTCTGTCATTCCAATGTCCGTGTTCTGTTCGTCATCCGTTTCGCTGTTGTTGTCCGGGGGAGTCTGTCGTGGGGTTTGTCCTTCGGGCTGGACTTGTTTTCCAGTGGTCTTAGTGATGATCACAGTGCCATTTTCTTCATCACTTTCACTACCCTTGGCAATATCAGCCACAGTCAGCGGTGGCAGTGTGTCATCGTCAAGTGTCTGTCCTTGCCCATCGGTTTTGGTCTTGTCGAAATCGTTTCCTTTCAAGATTTGGTTTGCGTCAAAATCACCGTCCGTCCCCTTTCCATTGGCATGCACTGAGTCTGTCGCATCGTATGACTGTCCCAAATCGTCATCTTTCAAGATGTCGTTTGTGTCCAGATTTCCGTCCATCACCTTTTCATTGTCAGACACTTGGTCGGTCACATTGTGTGATGGTGTCTTTCTCTGGGTTGTCCTGTCGCTCGTGCTGTCCGTCTGGGTGCCGGTAATGTGAGGCTGAAGGTTGGTGTCTCGTACCGATGGCAGTGGTGGAAAGTGGTACATAGAGTTGTAGTTGTAGCTATGGTATGGCTGAACCGAACAGCTCTAGTCCTGTACCCCACTCCCTTCACCGTACCATCTCCCATCTCCATAGTGTCTGTAGTAGTCAGCCGATGGATAGTCCCTGTCTCTATACGGAAATCCTTGTTGTAACTCCGGCCTCCTACTGTCGCTCCTTTGTCTGTCAGCGCGGTGATGTTCGCTGGAGTAAGTCCGATCACCTTCGTTGTAGCGGTTGCTGCTGTGGTAGTCGTGGCTCCAGGTACTGCCTGCGTGGTGTCGTTCTGCCCTCTGCCACTATTGACCGGGTCGTCTCCTCTGCTCCTCCACCACCAGCCTGTTGCCCTTGTAGTAATCGTGCACACCTTGACTGGCTCCGCGTCGCGTAGCATCAGCGTAGCTGCCTCTGCTCAGAGTAGGATTTCGGTATGGGCCTGCTACAACCAGCTTGTTTCCTTTGTAGAATGCACGTATTCCATCAGCTTGGTAGACTTGAATGATCTGCTGTTGTTTGGTGGTTAGGTCACCTGCCACTCTGATCCCTTTCTTTCGCAGCCCCTCTCGTCCCTTTGTCAGTACACTCATTTTATCTGACCATCTTGCAAACTTCACAATGACAGGCTGTGGTTTAGAAAAGTCACTGCTTCGGCCAAGACGATGGGCACGTACAATGTCCTCAGAGGACCACGTTTTCCCTGGCACAGTGTCTTGGAGTGTGCTGATCACTTTCTTTGCACATTCTTCGTAATTTTCATAAGATGATTGCGGTAGATTGAAAAACTTGAGGTTGCCTCTCCTTGAAAACGATTCTAACGTGTCAATTTTTTCGCTGAACTCATTTGATATTTTTTTTAGCTTATCTTCCATATCAGAACTGGCTTGTTTTGTTTCTTCTGACATGAAGTAAAAACGATCTTCAAGATTTGCTGTTTTGGCTTGTAGGTGTTGTAACTGTGTTTTCATCGCTCCCAGCATGTTGTCCACTTTTGCTAATAAGTCTTTGCCAAGCGAATCGAAACGTGTTTTGAGTTACTGACACAAAAAATCTTTTAACTTTGTCTCATGTTGATGTAGTAAATCGCTCAGTGTTTTTTCCAGTTGAGAGTCAGGACCAGGGTTCGTCTCAATGTCGTTTGCGCACATCAGCAGTTGGAACAGTATGACAGTGAGGAAAATGCACTGCGTCTGAGCTCTTCTCGCCCGGTTTGTGTTAACACGCATGGCCATGGCGAGCTTTGCGCGCTTCCCCATGAATTGAATGTATACTGCAGCAAAAGACCGCAGATTGCTCGGAAATAATTTGTCTCTAAAGGCGTGATCATCTCAGCTGTCACTTGGTGCAATGATCTGTGTGTGTGTGTGTGTGAGAGAGAGAGAGAGAGAGAGAGAGAGAGAGAGAGAGAAGAGAGAGAGAGACAGAGACAGAGAGAGAGAGAAGAGAGAGAGAGAGAGGAGAGAGAGCTGAATTTTCATCTCCGTTTTTTCTTTCATAGTAGCACCAACTTGAACACTTGAACTTTTTTGCGAGTTAAAAAGAAAATCGAAAAGAAAATCTAGTTCATTGTCGATCACTTTTCAAGTCATTTGACGCTATAAAGTTTCTAAGTTTTCCTAAAACGCATTTGCTTTAGTACGCTTACTTCTGTTGGTTCAGAATGTTTCATGTCTTGTTCTGCACCTTTGAGAGCTGACTTCAAAGACGAAACGGCCCTGATATGGTGCTTTGTGGTCGACTAGGTTATAAGTACCCCCTCTCTCTCTCTCTCTCTCTCTCTTCTTCTTCTTCTTCTTCTTCTTCTTCTTCTCTAGTACATTTGTATTTTTTTTTGTTCTGTGTCTTTAATATTTTTCTGTGTTTCTTCTTCTGCGCCTTTTTGACATATTTCTATATTTCTTGGTCTTTTGGTCTATTTCTTTATGTTTTTTTTTTCCTGCGCGTTTAATTTATTTTTCCATATCTTCTTCTGCGTCTTTAGTGTGTTAAACCGTTTCTTATTCTACGTCTTATGTACATTCCTCTATTGTTTTCATGCGTCACTGGTATGTTTCTCTATTTCTCCTTCTATACGTATCTTCCTCATGTGCGTAGTTAATTTTTTTTTCTCTGCGCCTGCAGAAACTTCTCTGTTTCTTCTTTTGCACCTTTAGTATACTCCTCAAAGTTTTCTTTGCCGCCTTTCTTTTTTTTCTGCGCCTTCCGTAGAATTTTTACATTAATCTCCCTTTGCGCCCTTTTGTGCATTTTTTCTTGAGTACATCTGGTGTATCTATATAATAATTCTATCTTCTCTTTGAGCATACTTCTGTAATTCTTCTTTCGCGTCTGTGAAATACTTCTTTTTCGCAGCAACTTTGAAACACGGGGTGTTTTGTACTCTGTGCGTATGTGTGTGTGAGTGTGTGTGTGTGTGTGTGTGTGTGTTTTGTGTGTGTGTGGTGCGTGCGTGCGTGCGTGTGTGTGTGTGTGTGTGTGTGTGTGTGTGTGTGTGTGTGTGTGTGTGTGTTGAGTATATGTTGTCTTCTGGGTCTTTATACTATCTATTCTATTACACCTTTAATATATTTATTTTTATGTCTCTTCGATTTATTTGTTTGCTTGTTTGTTTGTTTATCCCCTTTACTGTACTTCTTCATTACGTTCGGTATCTTTTTACTCTGCTCTTACAGTTCATATTACTCTTTTATCTGTCTTGATCAAGGATTCTTACATCTTTTAAGTCCTCCGTGCCGCTCTTGATACAATTCACCAAGGTATTTTTCTTTCTCGATTGAAGTATGTCTGTCGTATCTTTGACAATGGTCCCCACTGGTTCCGAACGACATACAGGTGATTACTGTTAGTCTTCCAAGGTCAGTTTCTACATACAGGTGATTACTGTTAGTCTTCCAAGGTCAGTTTCTACATACAGGTGATTACTGTTAGTCTTCCAAGGTCAGTTTCTTGTGGTGTGCCAAAAGGATTCGTAGTAGTGTCCGTTAGTTTTCCCTAGTTGTTTTGTTGATGACGCACAAATGCAGATATTTTCTGAATTCAACCAAACTGATGATTGGGCCAGCCCATTAATAAAGTCTTGAAGTGAAGCTGTAGAGGACTTCCCATAAGCTGAATTTGAATGGTAAAACACCGAGGCAATGACAATTGCCCTTCAAACAAGATCTATTCGAGTTTTCTTGACTCGAAGATATCCCTTTCCATTCGATTTCCTAACTCACTCGTCGGTGACGTTGCAGTTTTATTTGATCAGTCAGCCACGAATCATGGAACAATCCTGGAATCTCATTTGACAATGCGTTCTAATGTTGTGAGTCTTAGCTGTAAGTTGACCTGCGCAGCATCAATGTCATTCAACACTTTCTTTCATTCCAATCAGTCATCGCCGCTTCTGTGCTTCATCACATTGTGGCTCTTTGCTTGCAGGCTGTTCCCAAACTGAAATATTATCCAGAAGCATATCGATGCAGCTTGTCTATTCCTCAGAAAACAACAAACCTACCGTGTAACAACCCACCTCAGAAACAGCGAACCCACCGCGCCGTATCACAGCCCACCTCAGAAAACAACGAACCCACCGTATCACAGCCCACCTCAGAAAACAACGAACCCACCGCCTCACAACCCACCTCAGAAAACAACGAACCCACCGTATCACAGCCCACCTCAGAAAACAACAAACCCACCGTATCACAACCCACCTCAGAAAACAACAAACCCACCGTATCACAGCCCACCTCAGAAAACAACAAACCCACCGTATCACAGCCAACCTCAGAAACAACGAACCCACCGTATCACAGCCAACCTCAGAAAACAACGAACCCACTGTATCACAACCCACTTCAGAAAATAAAGCAACCCACCGTATCACAACTCACCTCACCTCAGAAAACAAAGAAACCCACCGTTCACAACTCACCTCACCTCAGAAAACAAAGAAACCCACCGTATCACAACTCACTTCAGAAAACAACGAACCCACCGTATCACAACTCACCTCAGAAAACAACGAACCCACCGTATCACAACTCACTTCAGAAAACAACGAACCCACCGTATCACAACTCACTTCAGAAAACAATGAACCCACCGTATCACAACTCGCCCCAGAAAACAACGAACCCACCGTATAACAACTCACCTAGACCTCTTTCACTGGCTTCCTGCTGTAGCAAGAATTCAAACTCAAGAGGCATGTCTCTGCTTTGGCTGTCAACTGAACTGCATGGACATTGCTGTCTGATCTGGTTCTCTTCTGAAATCCACTACTAAAACACCCTGCAGCTGTTACACTTTCTGCTAAACGTATTCGTACTAAAACATTTAGTGAACGCTCTTTTCACTGTACACTTTGTTTGGAATGTGCTTTCATACACAGCGTGTTCTCTGACATTAGGATGTCGATGTCATCAACAGTGGCTTACAATCTTACTTTCGCGACAAGACATTCCCCGCCGTCATGAGGAGGATCCGATGTCGGCAAAACAACGCTGAAATTGTGTATCTCCGCAACAGATGTTTGGAAAAAATATATAGTTTTTGCCCAGGGACAGGTTGCAAATACCCCCCCCCCCCCTCCCCCAATGCCTGACACAACTGATGGCCTGCCCCGGGCAGTCAGGCAGATGTTCCTGTCCCACCATGACTGACGTGGAATGTCGACTACCTCTCGCTCCTACCACACTTGATTCTTTCCTGAACAGAACTGAGTGCGAGACGACAACTCTGATATAGCCTCTCGTGGTCGGCTGGGCTATAAACAACACGATTTGAACTCTCTCTCTCTCTCTCTCTCTCTCTCTCTCTCTCTCTTCTCTCTCTCTCTCTCTCTCTCTCAGTGTTGCTGATAAGCCAGTGATGGTCAACTCGTTGGCAGCAAAGGTCACATCATTGTCACTGCCACTTCAGCAGCAAGTAAGCCCAGCTGACAACCAACCACCCAGTGGCCTGACAGTGCCAGGGAGCGAAAGAAGTGGAGACACGGCGGACAGAAAAAGGGGTGGAGAGTGGCAACATAGCGGAGTGGACATGGAAGAGTTGTTGCCGCAACCAACAGGCACTTGCTGCACAAAACCGTCAGAGATGGAGACTACTGGTACATGTAGTAATCACAGGCACTTGCTGCACAAAACTGTCAGAGATGGAGACTACTGGTACATGTAGTAATCTCAGGCACTTGCTGCACAAAACCGTCAGAGATGGAGACTACTGGTACATGTAGTAATCACAGGCACTTGCTGCACAAAACCGTCAGAGATGGAGACTACTGGTACATGTAGTAATCACAGGCACTTGCTGCACAAAACCGTCAGAGATGGAGACATTCACTGCAGTGCCTCCATGGCGCTGTTACCAGCATAACTCGCTTTAATTATTACCCCACCCCTACCCCCATCCCTACCCCACGCTTTATCTCACCTTTGCCTCACCCCCTTCCCCCGGGTAACACCAAAGCTGTCTGTTGAAAGTTATATAATGTAGTTTTTGAATGAAGAGCACCTCTTCAAAATCACGCTAGATTACTTACCTTTGCAAAACAGGTTCTTTCTGTGTAACATTTGGGTCGATTCTTTCAAACGATTGTATGTGCCAATCTGTATCTTTTTTTCTTTTCAATTTATAGATCATTATAGTGATTACTAATTTAAATTCACTTTCATCCTTGATGGGACTTAACCCCCCCCCCCCCCCCCCCCAAAAGGCAAAAGAAAAGGAAATCCTGTCTGAAGGTGAGTGAGCGATGGCGTGCAGTGATTCTGCTGTGGTACAACACCGAAGGGGTGAACCTGGAACTGGTGATCAGAGAAAATCCCTCTCTATCTCCAGCCCCACTCTGTCAGACCTGGACGCATCGCATCGCTGGCGAAAAAAGAGCGAGGATACAAATTATCTACGCCCTAAAAAACTGTGTTCAAGCATATTTCTTCATCATTAACAGACCACTGTATGAGACGTCAAAAGAACCCTATTCGT
>CM065737.1:46031664-46046664 GCA_033310375.1 Conus canariensis | reverse complement strand
AATTTAATCAAAACAAAATCGGAAATGAAATGAGGCAGGGAACAGTAAACGATAAACAGTAAACAAGTTGGGTATTTTTTGCTCCCATAAGAAAACCTAACACAGAGTAACTTTTATTCAAGCCTGGCACAGCCTTTTAAACTTGAATAAAGTCAGACAAATACATAGACGAACAATCTAATAGTGGGGGGAAAAAACAAGCGCAGACCAACAACTGAACTATCTTCATAGTAATGACTTGGCAAAGATTTGGACTTAAGGAGGGGGGGGTGGGGGGGGGGATTTGAAGATGGAGAAACTGGGAACATGAAATTAAGAAAATATGTTACAGATATGAAAACTCTTCACTAGCTGCATAAGGGAACCATCGCAATCCCTTTTGAAGGCAGATATATTTGTATTGCCTGCTCCGAGGCCTTTCGTCCGCTGGGTCGGACTCATCTCCATCTTCAAATCCCCCCCCCCCCCCCCTCCTTAAGTCCAAATCTTTGCCAAGTCATTACTATGAAGATAGTTCAGTTGTTGGTCTGCGCTTGTTTTTTCCCCCCACTATTAGATTGTTCGTCTATGTATTTGTCTGACTTTATTCAAGTTTAAAAGGCTGTGCCAGTCTTGAATAAAAGTTACTCTGTGTTAGGTTTTCTTATGGGAGCAAAAAATACCCAACTTGTTTACTGTTTATCGTTTACTGTTCCCTGCCTCATTTCATTTCCGATTTTGTTTTGATTAAATTGAGGTTATTTGTATTTGCTTCTGTCCGTCTGTGTGTTTGTCTTTTGATCTCCCTTGCATCTTTGGGTGGATCCTCAAGCGTAGGCTCAAAGATTGTCCCCTACATTTTATACTATTTGCATAATGTCTTTAGTTTTTCAGCAACTTTATTCCCCTCCCCACACTTACGTTTGGTTTCATTTACTACTCTTCGCTGGCTGCTTTGGGGGTGCTATTGGATTCTTTTTTGCACCCTTGGTGGTGAGAACACCACAGTATTATGGACTGTGGTGTGTCTCTATTTGACGCCAGGAGCGCAGACACAACCAGCCGTGTCTCCCTGATGAGTCCGACCCAGCAGACGAAAGGCCTCGGAGCAGGCAATACAAATATATCTGCCTTCAAAAGGGATTGCGATGGTTCCCTTATGCAGCTAGTGAAGAGTTTTCATATCTGTAACATATTTTCTTAATTTCATGTTCCCAGTTTCTCCATCTTCAAATCCCCCCCCCCCCCCCCCCTTAAGTCCAAATCTTTGCCAAGTCATTACTATGAAGATAGTTCAGTTGTTGGTCTGCGCTTGTTTTTTCCCCCCACTATTAGATTGTTCGTCTATGTATTTGTCTGACTTTATTCAAGTTTAAAAGGCTGTGCCAGTCTTGAATAAAAGTTACTCTGTGTTAGGTTTTCTTATGGGAGCAAAAAATACCCAACTTGTTTACTAATATTGTTCAGGTTAGATACTGATGAGACAATATTGTTCAAGGTATATATCAAGAAAACAAAATCAAACCGGTTACATACAAAGGAAACAATATTCTACCGGATCGAAAAATAAAGAAACGTACAGCTTCCGTACAGAGGAAACAATACTGTACAGGTTATACATAAAGAAAACAATGTTGTACTGAGTACATACGACGGAAACAACATAGTATAGGTCATAGATTAAAGAAAACAATATCATAAATTTACACACGAAGGGTTCATTATTTAACAGGATATATGTTAAGGAAACAATATTGTACAATTTGTATGTTAGGAAATTAGTTATGCACGGGTCACTTACGGTGGAAATACGGTTTAAGAATACCACTACACTTTGGATTGATCTGGATGACATGCAGATCACGAAAAATTTAGTTCATTGCTCCTCTGGTTTCAGGAATATAACTCGGTTTGGAGGGGAGGGGCAAGTGTTGTCATCAGTAGGGGGCATATAGGTGGTGTCCTGCGTACGCTGGATTAGAACAGATTAACATTTTTCATCTGAAATAAATGTTAGCGAACCGCCCAGAGAAACGTGGACAAACGAGTCAAAAGACAAAATACAACGTGTTTCGACCTCTTAGGTCTTCTTCAGGTGAGATACAAACGAATAAAATAACGAAAATTCACTTAGCTTTGATCGCTTCGGATCGCTTCAGAGTTCATTCAACGCCTTCTTCCTTGTGCTGAACTCTGAAGCGATCTGAAGCGATCAAAGCTAAGTGAATTTTCGTTATTTTATTCGTTTGTATCTCATCTGAAGAAGACCTAAGAGGTCGAAACGCGTCGTGTTTTGTCTTTTGACTCGTTTGTCCACGTTTCTCTGGGCGGTTCGCTAACATTTATTTAAGATTTGTTTAGATTTCCGCCCACTTTGCAACTAGATCTATTTTTCATCTGATCTAGGATTTTATGGAGAAAAGATCTTTAATAATATTTCCGGTATGTTTTTGAAAGGCAAGTTTTAAAGAGTTGTGCGAATGAGTTTTTTTTAATGACTTGTGAGTTAATTTCAACTCGGTGACATCCCTGATATGGCCCTTTGCGGTCGGCTGGGCAATAAGCAACATTACCATTGCCATTACCAGGCACCACTGAACATCAATGAAGTAAGGTGTTGATTGCTCCTACACACTGCCGGTGCTGGCTGCCACAGGACCAAGGTGAAGGTGGTTGCATGCAGGGGAAAGCCGGTGTCATACGCCTCTCACTCTGCTCCGGAGGCTCTGCCTATCACTCGCCTTCGTAACATATCTCTCCGCTTTGTTTTCTGTTCATCAAATATAACAGTGAATTTAACTAGAAATATATTAGTTTCAAAACGAAGTGACTGAGGGCGGAAAATGAAGCAAAATTTAGAAATAAAAGGGCTTAGTTATCGCCACAAATACAGACAAACAGATTACAGGACAAAACGCAATGCATTTCGACCTCTTGGGCCTTCTTCAGGCAAAAATAAACATTGGTTAGGACAGTGAAAACGAAGAACGAAAAACCACTTATCTTCTCATATTCGGCAGTTGGATGAAAACGAGACCGTTAAGGAGGGGATCATGGGAGTTGAAATAGTAATCATGACCGTGATAATAATGGTAATAATGGCAATAATAGTGATAATAGTGACGATGACGAAAACGTATATAATGAGAGGAGGGATGCTGCTAAAAAAATTTTCATCTTTAAAAAAAAAAAGGGGGGGCGAGGGGTAAAAAGGTAGGGTTTGTTTGTTTGTTTGTTTGTTTGTTTGTTTGTTTTGTAATTATTGTTTAATGGCATGATATATTAGTATGGTGGATTGATAATAGTGCTTAGTGGTAAGGAACAGAAATGATACATTAAAACACACACACACACACACACACACACACACACACACACACACACACACACACACAAAACCTAATGGATGGTGATTGTGTTGATAGTAGTTAGATGTGGAGGTGTGGCTAATAAAGATTGCAAAGAAATGGAAGTGATCAGTGGGTTAGGGCTATCGTTGTTGGGGGGGGGGGAAAGGGGGGGGGGCAAGGGGGAGGGAAAGCTCAAATCTCTCCACCCACACATACGAATGTACAGGGAGGAGGGATGGGAAAGTCGAGCACACTGTATTATTGGAAGAGTAAACAGTACTGTTGGATGGTGTTCATTGTAGTTGGAGAAGTAATGTGTTCGCATTAACATGATCACGGTTGAGAAGAGATGGAAATGATCAATGAGAAAAGGGAGGCGATCACACAAAAGGGCGGAAAAAACCATGTAAACAGTATTGTGGTGAATGATGATCATAATGAAACTAATTGTGAGAAGTGAGATAGTGTTGGTATTAGGACTATAGTATAACAATACTGGCTGGGAAGGAAATGAATGGAAATGATCAATGGGAAAAGTGTTGACATGCCAGCAACAACAACAACAACAACAACAACAACAACAACACACACACACACACACACACACATATATATAATATATATATATATATATATATATATACACAATACACAGATACACACAAACACACACAGACACAGACACACAAAGAAAATGGGGGGGGGGGATACCCATCAAACAGAACTGATAGGTTGTGGTCATATTCATAACAGTTTTCTGTGGGGATGTTTTTGTGCTGATAATGATGGTTGGAAAGGAGGATTCAGAGGGAGGAGAGAAAAAGGGGGAAGTAAAGAAGAAAAGGGGCACGGGGGTGGGGGTGGGGGGGAGCAGAGAAGGGGGAAGAGGAGGGGAGATTTTCATCTCTCTCTTCATAAACATACGTGTGGGGGGGGGGGGGGGGGGGGGGGAACTCATGCCAACAGTATTATTGGAAAAGCCAACAGTACCATTGGATGGTGATCGTCATCATAAGTGCTCGTGCAGTATTATTGGAAAAGCCAACAGTACTATTGGATGATGATCATTGTCGTAAGTGAAATAATGTGTTGGGATACCCATCCAACAGAACTACTGGGTGGTGATCATAATGATATCAGTTATATGTGGGGATGTTTTTATACTGATCATAATGATATCAGTTATATGTGGGGATGTTTTTATACGGATGATCCAACAGAACTACTCAGTGGTGATCATAATGACATCAGTGATATGTGGGGATGTTTTTATACGGATGATCCAACATAACTACTCAGTGGTGATCATAATGACATCAGTGATATGTGGGGATGTTTTTATACGGATGATCCAACAGAACTACTCAGTGGTGATCATAATGATATCAGTTATATGTGGGGCTGTTTTTATACTGATCATAATGATATCAGTTATATGTGGGGATGTTTTTATACTGATCATAATGACATCAGTTATATGTGGGGATGTTTTTACACTGATCATAATGACATCAGTTATATGTGGGGGTGTTTTTATACTGATCATAATGACATCAGATATATGTGGGGATGTTTTTATACTGATCATAATGACATCAGTTATATGTGGGGATGTTTTTATACTGATCATAATGACATCAGTTATATGTGGGGATGTTTTTATACTGATCATAATGACATCAGATATATGTGGGGATGTTTTTATACTGATCATAATGACATCAGTTATATGTGGGGATGTTTTTATACTGATCATAATGACATCAGTTATATGTGGGGATGTTTTTATACTGATCAGAATGATATCAGTTATATGTGGGGATGTTTTTATACTGATGATATTGGTTGGAAAGGGAGCCTGGCGAAGAACACAATCCTACCTTAAACGCCAAAGTGCAGGACGGGAGACGGAACAAAATGAAGAAATGGACCGCACAGAGACTATTTGAAAGTTAACAAGGCCTGTAAAATTCCATTGAACGCTGAAAGTTTCACAGAAAAAGGTACGTGTTTGAAGCTCAACGAGAAAAGAAGTTTGCCTTCTCGACTCGAAAGTGAATATACAGTTTATAAGAACTGAACAATGGAGAAATGAAGTACAAAGGGTGGTTGGGAAAGAGGGGTAGGGGGAGAGGATGCATGCACGTTTTGGTTCCAGGTTCAACTAGATACAATTAGAGCACAGTATGCCTGAATGTGCTCTGCTGTCTTTTTCTTCTTTTTTTTTTCTTTTTTTTTTTTTTTTTTTTTGGGGGGGGGGGGGGGCGCTGGAGGGTGGAGTGGCGGGAGGGGGGGTAAGTGTGAACAAAGGGGAAGACAAGGCACAGTGAAGACGGGGTGGAAGCGCGAAAGGTCGGGGGGGGGGGGGGGCGACGAGGGAAAAAGCTTATTCTTAGAAGGTTGTTTCATGCGGTTTTGACTTCAGATTTGAGTGCCGTAGAGAATATAAGATTCCTACACCTTAATGTTTATCTGTACACCGGAACCACGCATGTTTGTGTGAAATATGTACCTGTGCACTGGAAACAAAATTTCTGGCGATGTTTTTGAAACATGAAACTGGTATACAGCCATGGACATCTCTTTGCTACGGGCCTAAAACATGTCGTAGAACGTCAAGCATGGGTTATGCTAATGTTGATGTGAATAATATTGTAAAATGAATTTGGAATCACTGGATATTGAAGAATCCATCGTTGATCGTTCCTCCACGTTTGGAGACGAGACTTGTCTGCACCATGACGTGAGCTGCTCGTGCAGAGGATTAATTGCAAACTCATAGTCAGAACTAGACAGCACTTGGCCAGGAGATGGGGAGCCTCTGTCAAGGTTGCCTAGATACCCTTTGATCAAGATCCGGACAGTAATGTAAAGGATCCGTCTTTGGACCGGGATGCGGACTCCAGTTTTAATCATCCGTCCTTGGCCATGTTCCATCAGTCCTCGCAAGTTTCAACAGAATCGGCACGAAACGTTTTAGGTGCAAACAAACAAACGCTGATGAAAACATGCCCTGCTTCCCAGAAGTGATGTAATACAGAATCACATCTCCCTCTATATCTTTTTCCTTTTTCTTTTGCTGTCTCATATTCTGTGCCAGTCCAGCGGCATTGTCTCCTGTGCCACTCAGTCAGTTTCCCCGTCGACACCCACAACCTGGCTTATCCATCCGCAGCCCCTGCATCGGCAATCTATACGGAGAGTAAATGTCAAATCGTCATGAGGCAAGCCACCAGAGGAGACACTGCACTGCTGCCGAGTCACTTGAAATGTGTTCAATGGGTGCCTGTTCTGAGCCCTCACACATAGGACACCACCTACTGGCCCTACTGACGAAAATATATGGTCAGACACCACCTACTGGCCCTACTGACGAAAATATATGGTCAGACACCACCTACTGGCCCTACTGATGAAAATGTATGGTCAGACACCACCTACTGGCCCTACTGACGAAAATATATGGTCAGACACCACCTACTGGCCCTACTGACGAAAGTGTATGCTCAGACACCACCTACTGGCCCTACTGACGAAAATATATGGTCAGACACCACCTACTGGTCCTACTGACGAAAGTGTATGGTCAGACACCACCTACTGGCCCTACTGACGAAAATGTATGGTCAGACACCACCTACTGGCCCTACTGACGAAAATGTATGGTCAGACACCACCTACTGGCCCTACTGACGAAAATGTATGGTCAGTCTCGGAGCCAGCGTGAGTAAGCATCCCCCTCCCGCAGACTCACCATGTCCTCTTCTTTTTAATTTGTTGACGTCTCCGGAGTGTGCCAGGCAGGACTTCTGTGAAGAAACTTAAGACAAGGCAGGGACGTCATCAACCCTCTATCCTTAGTCATGCTCAAATTGGGTACACGTGCTACAGTCCCGACCCTCCCAATCACAATTGCTTGAATCACGATTGTCCGAATCACGGCTGTACAAATCACGGCTATGATCATGAGATGCCTATCCTGTCTCTCAAACTGGTTTCAATGTTCCTCTCTCTCTCTCTCTCTCTCTCTCTCTCCTCTCTCTCCACGCAGTACGGCGAACAGTTCTGGTTCAGGCACACTAGGCCAGGTCACTGGTACGCAGGTGCAGGCAACACGGGAAACTCGCGAAATCGCAGGCAGTCACTGGGGCCGCGTTCATACGCTGGCTCCCTTGCGGGTGGTAATGCACGACAGACAGGGATGGGCAATTACCTTAGCGGGCAAAACAGTAACTTGAACAAAGCTAGCTCACAAAGAGGGACGAACGTCACGCTCGAGTACCAGCAATAATAAATAACAAGGCCGATCATCAAACGTCAAGACTTAATTTCCTAAATTACAATGTTGAAAATTTAAAAAAATAAACTCGATGACATTTCTTTCCTTGATTTTGTTACCAAATATGATATAATTTGTTTAACAGAAACGTTCATCGATCATGCTTTTGATTTCAGTTTTCACTTTAAAAATTATGTTGCGTTTAGTGCTCGTGCTAAGAAACTGTCTGCATGGACGCGTTTTTGGAGGAGTTGTTGTTCTTGTTAAAAATCAAAGACTTAGCAAACTTTATACAAAAAATTTAAATTGATTGTGAGAATGTTGTCGTGATTCAAATTGATAAATGTGTGTTTGGTTTGGATTAAGACGTTGTGTTTGTGGGGTGCTGTGTTGTCCCTGAAGGAGGTCCCCTATATAGACAAACTAATCTCACAGATGGTATACTTATGCTTGAAGATAAGTCTGCTGCAGTCTCTTTCTGATAGTAATGTTTATTATATTATGTGTGGTGATATGAACACCAGAACGGGTTGTGAGCAGACAAAGGAGGAAGAAATGTAGAATTATGTGTTTGATGTACAAAATGACGATGACAACGATAATGATGAAATTGTTTCTATGAAAAGATGTTCAAAAGATAAAATTGTAAACAAGTTTGGTCGTTCCCTGTTGGACCTTTGCTTTTTGTTTGATTTGTGTATTCTGAATGGTTCGTGTGACACTGATGCTGATGGAGAATTTACTTTTGTTGCTCCTCAGGGTTGTAGTTTAATTGATTATTTTCTAGTATCTAGTGAACTATGTTTATATTGTGCTTTAAAGGTGGGGGATACTCTCTTTTCTTGGCATTTGCCATGGAATTATTGTCCTGTTAAAAAAGATGTACCGTTAGTTGACAGGGTGAGTGAGGAGCGAGTGGTGTGGACAGAGGAAAATGTACAAACGTTTAAGAATGAATTGAATTCTGATGATTTTAAACAATGTTTAGTTACAGCTATGAACAACATGATAGTTGATGTAAATAAATGTGTGGATGGTTTTGTTAATGCTTTATATGGAGCTGCAGCATGTATGGTAAGAAAGTAGGAGGGAAGAAAAAAAACAAATGAAGATTGGTTTGACGATGAATGTGAGTAAAGAAGAGGGAAGTAAAGAGATTACTACAAATATTTAGAAGGGCTAAATCAAAAGAGACAAAAGGAGAGAAGGGTGATTTATTTACAAAAGAAAGAAAAGGGTAATTTATATACAAAAGAAAGACAAGAATATATTGATTTAAGAAAAGAAAAGAAAAGGAAATTTGATGAAAACAGAATACTAAAGCTTAAACAATCAGTAAATGATCCCAAATTGTTTTGGAGTACATTACGATCAGTTAACAGGAACTCCACCATTTACAATGAAATAACATCACAGCAATGGTTTGACCATTTCCATAGTGTATTCAACTCTCTTTGTAATGGTCAAAGTGATCCAGCAGTAGAAGAAATAGAAGATGAACAAAATGGTGAGCTTTTGTTTGATGACCCTATAACTACAGATGAAGTAAGAGCAAGTATTAGAAATTTGAAAACTTGTAAAAGCCCGGGACCAGATAGAATAATAAGTGAAATGATAAAACATGCCAATGACTATGTGATTGATTTCTGTGTTTCTTTATTCAACCATTTGTTTAATCATGGATTGTTTCCCCTGTCCTGGTCAACGTCCATTATTGTACCCATCCATAAAAAAGCAGACCCAAATAACCCAGACAATTATAGAGGTGTAACTCTCACAAGTATAATTAGTAAAGTATATTACTCATGTTTTGAATAGAAGATTGACACAATGGGCTGAAAAAGGAGAGGAAAATTTAGGAAGAGCAGGCGGGGTTCAGGTCAGGGTATAGTACAGTTGATCATATTTTCACATTATATGCTTTAGTCCAGAAGTGCCTAAAGAAAAATACTAAACTGTATTTTGCTTTTGTTGATTTTAAAAAGGCTTTTGATTCTGTTAATAGAAATGTGTTGTGGAAAATTCTTAGAAAAACAGGGGTTAAAGGAAAATTGTACTATGCTCTTCGTGGTGTATATAATTCAGTTTTAGCATGTGTTCGTGAGAAAGGATTGTACAGTGACTTATTCAATTGTCCTAGAGGAGTGAAGCAAGGTTGTCTATTGAGCCCTCAAATGTTTAAATTTTTTTACAAATGAGATAGCTTTAGAAATGTCACATAAAGGCAAACATGGTATACAGTTGATTGCAGGTGCTGTTGAACTGTTTATGCTTTTATTTGCAGATGATGTAATTTTGTTCTCTAGTACTGTTGTTGGGTTGCAAAATCAAATAAATGTTTTAAAAAATGAAGCAGACAGACTTCAATTAAGTGTTAATCTAGAGAAAACAAACATTATTGTCTTTCGTATGGGTGGTTATTTATCCCAGCATGAAAAGTGGTGGTATGGAGATGTAGAAGTAAAAGTAACCAATAGCTACAAATATTTGGGGATGTTATTTACAACTCGTTTAAGTCTAAATGCAGGGTGGCGTGAAATCGGCAGAAAGGGTAAGAAGGAGGTTGTAGAAATTCTAAGATGCATGAAAAGACTTAATAGCATTGACCCTTCTTTGTTCTGGAAGTTATTTGACTCACAAATAGCCCCTATGCTGACTTAAGCTGCAGACGTTTGGGGATTAGAAGAAAATTTGGAAATGGAGAAGGTACATACTATGGCTGTTAAACGATTCATGTACATTCCACTGCATTCATCAAACACAATGGCTTATGGTGATTCTGGAAGATATCCTTTATTTATTCAAACGTTTTCAAAATCTATTAAGTATTGGTTAAAATTGACACAACTTCCAACATCAAGGCTATGTAGGCAAGCATATGATATGCTATATTTACAAATGGAAAGTGGACACTGCAACTGGGTTAGTAAAGTAAAACATGTGTTAACTATTAATGGTTTGGTATTGTGTGGCTTAGCAAAGAGGTAGGGAACGAAAGGGCATTTATGTCAGAATTTAAGGATCGCTTGATAGCCTGCTACAAACAGAATTGGCATTCAAAAATGGAAGAAAATGACAAGTACTCATGGTTTTATTCCTTTAAAAGTATTCTTCAGCCGGAAATGTTTTTGAAATCTGTTACTAATAAAAGGCATAGAAGCATATTGGCCAGATTTAGAAGTCGGACCCTTGGTTTTAAAAGCAAATAAGAAATGGTTTTGCAATGAAGTTTCTGTTGATGATGTTTGTGTGTTGTGTCCAGATAACAGTAAGGAAGATGAAGAGCACTTTTTATTTCAATGTAAGGCATATGAAGATAAAAGGAAAAAATCAAAACTGTTTAATTTGATGCCAGAAAGACCATATACTTTGATTGAACTATTATCTTCTGATGATGGAAATATTCTTCGTCTGTTTGCTAAATATACTGCTGAATGTTATGATATCAGAGAGAAAAAAATGTCTGTTGCTGTTTCCCTGTGAGACAGTGCTTTGGTTCTCCGAATGTCATAGCTGGTCATTTAGGCCCACGTTTGGTGATCTTTTGTTTGTCGTTAACTTTATTATTCCCAGACAGATCAATACCGGGAATCATGTTTGTAATGTATTATACATTTTTCGTTTCATAAATTCTTGACGCTGCATTAATGATAGCCCCCTTGACATGAAGACTGTATTTTGTCATTGTCAATAAAAAAAAAACGGATTCTGAAGCGTCTGAAGCGTCTCCCTCTCTGTAAGAACAACGCGAAACAACCAATACTTTTCTACCATGAGCGTTTGATACCCAAGCAGTACTTTAAAACGGGTAAAAAGCGCAGAATTGTGCGTTGGAAATAATGCCTTTTGTTTGTATGTTGCAGCTTTCAATGGCTTCCACAGGGATTGGTCGCTTCTATCAAGCTTTCAATGGCTTCCATAGGGATTGGTCGCTTCTATCAAGCTTTCAATGGCTTCTATAGGGATTGGTCGCTTCTATCAAGCTTTCAATGGCTTCCACAGGGATTGGTCGCTTCTATCAAGCTTTCAATGGCTTCCACAGGGATTGGTCGCTTCTATCAAGCTTTCAATGGCTTCCACAGGGATTGGTCGCTTCTATCAAGCTTTCAATGGCTTCCATAGGGATTGGTCGCTTCTATCAAGCTTTCAATGGCTTCCACAGGGATTGGTCGCTTCTATCAAGCTTTCAATGGCTTCCACAGGGATTGGTCGCTTCTATCAAGCTTTCAATGGCTTCCACAGGGATTGGTCGCTTCTATCAAGCTTTCAATGGCTTCCACAGGGATTGGTCGCTTCTATCAAGCTTTCAATGGCTTCCACAGGGATTGGTCGCTTCTATCAAGCTTTCAATGGCTTCCATAGGGATTGGTCGCTTCTATCAAGCTTTCAATGGCTTCCACAGGGATTGGTCGCTTCTATCAAGCTTTCAATGGCTTCCACAGGGATTGGTCGCTTCTATCAAGCTTTCAATGGCTTCCATAGGGATTGGTCGCTTCTATCAAGCTTTCAATGGCTTCCATAGGGATTGGTCGCTTCTATCAAATGATAGCTTCAATTGTATTGTCAGATCTCAAGCTCCATTGACATTTTCGCGTCATTCTGACAGACGCAGCCATTGAAGTGTAACAACGTCGCCGGTTTGCGTGAGGCTATGTCTGTGGAGCAGAAAAGAGACATTCTTGACAAACTGTTCCCGTTTTGTCCTTCATGGCGACCATCCACGACTTCACTCCTTTCAGTTCCAACACGTGTGTGTATCACTCGATCTTGCAGGACAAGATCAAATGAACCCTTCAGTTCCAACACGTGTGTGTATCACTCGATCTTGCAGGACAAGATCAAATGAACCTTTCAGTTCCAACACGTGTGTGTATCACTCGATCTTGCAGGACAAGATCAAATGAACCCTTTAAAACCGCACCCCCCTCCCGCCCCAAATGACAACGCAGAGGGCATGGCTGTACTAGGCTATCCGCTGAAACAGAAAAAAGAGAACCCGTGAGAAGAAAGAGCGTTAAGGGCAAAGTGGAACAAAGTGCAGATAAATAGGAAGGAGGGGAAAGGGATGGAGATAAATTAAAAAGGAAAAAAGTAGAGGAAGCAGATGAAAGAAAAAAGACAAGAAGAGGAAGAGAGAAAAAGAAGAAAACAAAAACGACGATGACTATGACGACGATGAGGACGACGACGACGACGACGACAACGACCAAAAAGAAGAAGAAGAAGAAGAAAGGGGATAAAGAAGAACAAGAATGAGGGAAAGGAAAAGAAAAGAATGAAATTTGAAACAATTACTCCGGATTGGTGAAGATTGACAAGACACAATGAGACGAAATAAAACAGGAAATAACGTTGTGAGGAGTAAAGATAACTGGAGATTATCGAGCATGATGGGAAAGAAGAAGAAAAAGAAAATGTGATGATGGTGGTGATGATGGTGACAACGATTATGAAGAAGCAGGACAAAAAGGAGGAAGAAGACGAATGAGAGGGAAAACGGGAGACGCTAATAACAAAGAAACTAGAAGAAAAAGAGCCAGGGAAAAAGCAACCAAAGGAAAAGAAGTTAAAAACAAGAGAGAGAGAGAGAGAGAGAGAGAGAGAGAGAGAGAGAGAGAGAGAGAGAGACAGAGAGAGAGTATAAGTAAAGGTAGTAAGAAAAGACACAAAGAAGGTCGAAGATGGGGGGAGGAGAAGGAGGAGAACAGGGAGAGAAGGAAAAACACAAGAAAAACAACAAGAACGAAGCAAAGAAAAAGAAGATGAAACAAATTACAACTTAGGGGTTGGAGCTGAATGTGGGGCGGGTGTGTGTTTAAAGGGAAAGGAAAAAGAGACCGGGGAGGGGTATGTACGTGGAAGGGCTGGGAATGTTAAGGGAGGGATGGAGAAGTGGGGAGAAGGGGGAATTCGACCAACAAGAAAGACTCGGCCTTCCAATTTCAATTGATTGAAACAGCATCAGCAAGAAAATGGAACCTGCACTTTGATGCTTTTAAACCACCAGCTGTTAGGATGGGCTCATCGTCAGCGGGTCAAAAGGCTACAGCTGGGCTTTTGTGTCTTCAAAGGGGGTCGGAGGAAGTTCCAAGGGCCGTTGTTTCGCGGGAGCCGTTCACCCTGATCGATATCCAACAGCTGTAAAAATTAGTTGACAATTGCAATCAACAAGGATGCAGCGTTCTGGCTTTCAAAATTTACGGGAAATTGGTTTCAAAGCTTCTGAAATTGTCACTTTAGTCACCACACACACACACACACACACACACACACACACACACACACACACACACACACACACACACACTGAGACAGACAGACAGACAGACAGATGGGGCTCACGAGGAAGAGTGGAGAGGGGGTAAAATTGGTTACGACAAAACAGCGGCATACGTTTGTAAACCTTATTGGTACCATCGCAGACATAGTTAAGTGAATGGTGCCAGACCTGGCAATGCTTCCAGTTATTAACAGAATATCTTATTCTTATTTCCAGAAGGTGGCGAGATGGCAAAGTAGGAGCACACAGGTGGAAAGTGAGGGGGGGGGGGGGAGAATGAGGAGGGCAGAGGTAGAGGAGGAAAGATAAGAAGATGGAAACGAGCAAAGGACCAGCGAGTCTCATTCGGAAAAACGTTGGAAAAAAATGGTTTTAAGATGGTATGATATGATGAGAAGTCTCCAGAGAAATACAGGAACGTAAACCAAAATGCGTGAGGCAAGCTGTCTAGAGGACAATCCTGAGTTGTGGAATGTTACCTAATCAGATACACTGATGTCTCAAGAGAAATGTAGAAACGTAAACCAGAATGCCTAAGGTGATACGTATAAAGGACATTTCTGGGCAGTTGAATAAACAAGCCAATGATCTCGAATGAAATTGTTAATCTTATTTCTTTGTTATTTTCATAGTGGAAAGAAATTCTTAGGGAGAGCTTAAGAGCAGGTCTCAGCCAAAAACCTCCCCCATTTCCCCAACCGCCTCAGACAGGTGTTTGTGGGCCCTGAACTCTCTAAAGGATCCGGAACGGATCCAGATCATGGCCCATGGTCACTTGTCTGCCATCAGAAATATTTTTGTCGTCATCGGGATTCAAGCCCATGCCTCCTGGATGGTCAGGAGTGCCCTTTTTGACGGATATCTTAACCACGTCACCGACAGATGTCTGTTATGAGTTAGGACATTTAGCCCCTATGAAGTTCTCTGTTGTTCCTTCTCCACCAGATCAAGCTGGAACACATTTCAGCTGTATCTGCAACTGCCTCAGGAGTCTGGTCCTCTTCTTTTCAGAATTCCAGAGCAGTTTCATGAGATCTACTGAGCTTACGTACACTCCCCCGTCCCCCGCACCCCCACCGCCCGATCCAACCTATGTGTCAAGGACAGTGGCT
>CM065737.1:45986664-46029164 GCA_033310375.1 Conus canariensis | reverse complement strand
TCCTTCTTCTTCTTCTTCTTCTTCTTCTTCTTCTTCTTCTTCTTCTTCTTCTTCTCCTTCTCCGCCCCTCTCCCCCGCTTCTTTTTTTTTCATTCTTATTCCTTATCCTTCTATTCTTCGTTATCCTCATCTCTTCCGCTCTCCTTCGCTCTCTTCTTCGTTAAAATGATGTTCAAATCTTCAACAGTACAGAAACATTTTTTAAAAAATGCGAATAAGGAGCCTTGTGCTTACAGCTTAAGGTGTATTCACACAAGGTACTTCAGTTTCTGTGGGACGGCTGGTAAAACATTATTGTATGATCATTTATTCATAGACATTAGAAAATAAATACACGAGTAAAATAAAGAAAGAAAATAAGGCGTTGTTCAATCAATAATAACCTAAGATTATACAACTTGGCACAGGTGACAGATTAAGAGGGGAAAAAATCATATATCAATTTCAAAAAGCCTAGGCCTACATAAAGGTAGAAAATGAAGCGAGTGAAAGGCGAAGGTCATCGAAAGAAAAGGAGGGGGAGAACGTATGGGGGACGGGAGGAGGACGGGAAAAATGAAAAGTCGAAATATTTGCTAATCAGAACACACTCATCCCACGACAGATGAGTTTATTTCAACATTAGTCAGTCAACAGATATGTCGAGCAATCAGAACACAATCATCCCACGACAGATGAGTTTATTTCAACATTAGTCAGTCAACAAATATGTCGAGCAATCAGAACACAATCATCCCACGACAGATGAGTTTATTTCAACATTAGTCAGTCAACAAATATGTCGAGCAATCAGAACACAATCATCCCACGACAGATGAGTTTATTTCAACATTAGTCAGTCAACAAATATGTCGAGCAATCAGAACACAATCATCCCACGACAGATGAGTTTATTTCAACATTAGTCAGTCAACAGATATGTCGAGCAATCAGAACACAATCATCCCACGACAGATGAGTTTATTTCAACATTAGTCAGTCAACAGATATGTCGAGCAATCAGAACACAATCATCCCACGACAGATGAGTTTATTTCAACATTAGTCAGTCAACAGATATGTCGAGCAATCAGAACACAATCATCCCACGACAGATGAGTTTATTTCAACATTAGTCAGTCAACAGATATGTCAAGCAATCAAAAGGCGACATCAATGTAAGCGTCTTCTCCAATCAAAAACGTTTAAAGGTGGAATCGATTTAATACAGAAACAAATCGATGAACTGTTTTACATATGATTTCGTTTATCTCGTTCTGGATGTGAATGCAGTTTGGAGGTAATGTTGAATTGTGTCAAGTGTTGACCACGCAAGAAATGATGTTAAGGAGTGTCTCTTGCATTACCACGGGCATACAGTAATTTGTTCGTTAAATGGCGATTACACACACCATCGCTCAAATCGCTTATCTTAAGATGAAGTCCACAGTGAATGATTTATTCATTTGATTCAACAAAGTAATAGTAGTTAGGCACAACCGTATTTGTAGCGCACATTTATTGTTTGAATTCAGTTACGGGGGTGTTGTTTTTAACACAGTCAAGTAGAAAATTCAAGGCATTTACAAACAGATGGTATGAATTAATTCCGAATAATTTCAGTATGAATTTTGGTACAGTGCGTTCTAAAAGTCTTCTTCTATTAAAAAGGTTTCTGTTTAAAAGAAGCTCTTGAATAAGATCCATTACATTATTAATCCTCTTGAAGTAATGTACTAGCTTGCGTCTTTTTCGTCTTTCTTTCAGTGTACAGAATCCTGATTGATGGTGTTAATTTTGATGACTTCTACCACAAAAAGTTCCATTTGTTATTCATATTGCTTCAAGTTGTAACTCTTCCAGAAAATCTTAATCTGCATCTCTACAACATCGGCATACTCAAAATGAGGCAGTTTAAGGATTTGTACATTCTAACGCTTTTCTGTTAAGTTTACAATTATCAGACTTTAGCCAAGAAATCTACAAAGTAAAATTTATCCTTTTTATCTGGTAGTACCAAGAACACTTGCTTTGGAGTATGATGCCTAAATACATGTGTTTGTCTATGATAAATGAATGTGAAGTACCAAATGAAAGGAGCAAAACTGAGTTATTTCTACGAAAAAAAAAAGTTAACAGTTCTCTCTTTTCTTTTCTTGATGTTAACTTTCCAGCGCGTAGCCTAAGAATTTATCTTTTTCTATATCAAAATTCAGGAACTGCGCACGGTTGTCTGGGTTTTTGTCTGTTAAAGAGATGTTCACGTATTCTGCAAGATGCTTAATGTTAGATTGATGAATCCATCGGTGCTCAACCAATCATGACTGCAAATCCCAAACGGACTATGAACATGGACCAAATGGAATATCCATGTGTCTGTGGAAAGCGTTTCGCTACCACCCGTGGCATGAAGATCCACAGAACAAAGATGGGATGTGTGAAGACTCATCTGAATGAGCAGCAGCGCACTGCATCAGCAGATAAGACGTCGGAAGACCAAGGCCAGGATTTAAACCACAGTGCCAAGGACATCCACGCTGTTGGTTCGGATGAGGAATTTGCACAGGCCCTCGATGCCAGGCGCCTGAAACTCAACCTGCCACGAGCAAACGAAACTGAAGATTGGGAGAAACTGGATGCAAAAATCGTCCAAGGACTCGATGCACTGATAGGGAAAAGCACCCTGGAACACAAACTAGCCACATATGGGGACATTGTGTATGCCACATGTAGAGACGCCTATGGAGCAAAACTACCCAAAGAGAAAACACCTCCAAAGAAATCCAGACGCCAAGAAAAGATGGACAAGATCAGGGTCCAAAAGAAAAACCTCAAGATGCAAATGAAGACCGCACTGCCAGCTGAAAAACAAGGCTTGGAAAAACTGTGGAAAGACCTGAAAGAAAAACACAGTGCCCTCAGCAAAGCGGAATCTGCGAGGAAGAGGAAGAGCAAAAAGAAGAAGACACAAGAGCGCTTCTTCAGAGACCCCTTCCAGTTTGCCAGAACACTGTTTGAGCAGCCAAAATCTGGGACCCTAAGTGTGGACAAAGAAGTTCTTGAGCAGCATCTGAGGAAAACATACTCTGACCCACAGAGCAAAGCACCACTCGACATTCAAGGTCTGGTGTGGCCAACCAACCCTGAGGAACAGTTCAATGGCAAGCCTCCAACGTTGGCGGAAATCAAGAAGGTGGTCGACAAAGCCAGAGCCAAATCATCACCAGGGCCAAACGGAATACCTTACCAGCTTTACAAGAAATGTCCCAAGGTGCTGGAGTGGCTCCACAGGCTGCTGCGATCGGCTTGGAGAAACCAGAAGATCAGCGGCCAGTGGATGACGGCAGATGGTGTGTACATCCCCAAAGAGCAAAACTCAAGTGACATTAGCCAGTTCAGGCCAATATCACTACTGAACGTCGAAGGGAAAATCTTCTTCTCTGTCATGGCAGCAAGGCTGACCAAGTACCTGATGGAAAACAAGTACTTGGATGTGTCAGTCCAGAAAGGTGGCATCCCAGGCGTGGCGGGCTGTGTAGAACACGCCACAATGATCTGGGACGCAATCCAAAAAGCAAAAACAGAAAAGAGAGACCTGGACGTAGTGTGGCTTGATCTGGCAAACGCATATGGATCTGTGCCCCATGAGATGATACAGTTGGCTCTTGAGATGTACCATGTGCCAAAGAACATCCGCGACATGCTCAAGAAGTACTTCAATGGCTTCTCAATGCGGTTCTCTACCAAGGAGTACACAACAGACTGGATCAACTTGGAAGTGGGTATTGCAATGGGCTGTGCAATTTCCCCAATACTGTTCGTGCTGGCAATGGAACTCATCTTGAAAGCAGCAACAAACAACGCGAGACAAACAGACCTTGGCGATGGATACAAGATGCCTCCTCTCAAGGCCTTCATGGATGACACTACAGTGATTTCATCCAGAGAAGACGAGACACGTCATGTGCTGGAGAGGCTGGACGACATAGTTGCCTCATCCAGAATGAAGTTCAAGCCAAAGAAATCACGGAGTCTCTCACTGAGGAAAGAAAAAGTGGCCGGATCTGTGGTCTTCAGTGTTGCCAACCAGGCCATTCCAACAGTCACAGAAGAACCAGTCAAGAGCCTTGGAAGATGGTATGATGATACGCTGAAAGACACACAAAGAGCAAAAGAAACCAAGCAGATGGCGGAGGAAGGCTTGGAGACCATTGACCAGTGTGGGCTCCCTGGCAAATACAAGGTCTGGTGTCTGCAGTTCATGCTGATACCAAAGCTGCTATGGCCTCTGATGATATACGACATCTGCACCAGCATAGTGGAGGCAATGGAAGCCAAAATCAACAAGTTCACAAGGAAATGGCTTGGTGTCCCACCCTGTCTGACTGACATAGCACTGTACTGTCGCCAAGCAAAGCTGAAACTACCCCTGAAATCCATCCTGGAGGAATACAAAGCAGGGAAGATCAGACTTCAAAGCATGCTGGAGGACTCAGGAGACAAGGTGGTAGAAGCAATTAAGCCCCAGCTGAAGACAGGCAGAAAATGGAAAGTTCAAGAGGCGATGGATTCTGCAAAAGAAAGTCTCAAGATCAGAGAAATAACAGGACACACACAGACCAACAGACAGGGACTGGGGGTGACCAAAACTGAATGGTGGTCAAAGGCCAAAGGAAAAGCCAAAAGAGACATGATGATTCAGGAGATGAGAAAAGAAGAAGACCAAAAAAGACTCCAAAAAGCAGTCCAGCAGAGCCAGCAAGGGCAATGGACAACGTGGGAGAATGCACTCCAAAGAAGTCTCACTTGGAATGACATTTGGCACATGGCCCCTCTCAGGATCAGCTTCATTCTCAGATCTGCATATGACCTTCTGCCCTCAAATGCAAACCTGGTGAAGTGGGGGAAAACAGACGATCCTGCATGCCCCCTCTGCCATGAAAAACAAACAGTGGAGCATGTCCTAAGCTCATGTAAAGTAGCCCTGGCTCAAGGAAGGTACACATGGAGGCACAACCAAGTGCTCAAAGAAATTGTACAAGTAGTCTGGGCTAGTACCAACACCACAAAAGGGAAAATCAGGACTCCAAAAGCACCCGCAACATTCTTCACGGCAGGAGGCAGCAAATCATGGCCAGGAACAACAGTGCCACTCGAAACATGCAGGCAGAGTCTGCTGGACGGGGCAGATGACTGGGAGTGCACTGCAGACCTCCCAGAATGGAAGAGTCACCCAGAGATCATCAGCAAGAGTGGCATGAGACCAGACATAGTAGTCCACTCTAAGTCAACCAAGCAGCTGATCATGATCGAGCTCACGGTGCCATATGAGAACAGAATGGAGGCAGCTCAAATCTACAAGACTGAAAAGTATGCTGATCTGGCAAACAGCCTGAGGAGAGAAGGCTATCAGGTCAAAGTCCTCACTGCAGAAATTGGAGCTAGGGGGTTTGTAGGAACGTCTGCATACAGCCTCATGAAACAGCTCTCAGTTGCAGGGAAGGAAAAAACCAGAGCCCTGAAAGCAATGGCAGAAGCGGCAGAGAGGTGTTCAAGCTGGATCTGGTCAAGGAGGAACAAAAGTGAACTTCATAAGGCTTAATTTCCCTACAAATATCAGGTGTCCCTGTGGCTCAGTGGTTAAAGCGCGAGTCATTAAGTGGAAAATGAGCATGTCCAGAGGGTCATGGGTTCAAATCCCAGCCATGGCTCGTCCCAAGATGGGAAAAAAAGGGGCAGCAGAGGGACATCCGGAGTCATGAACCGGGTGTGGCCCAACCCCCTAGAGTGTCAGGAGATAAGGGCCGAAACACTTGCTTGAAGGGGGCTTCTCTTCTGAGGACTCTCTGCTGCCACGCTCTCCACGAGTTTCTTTCTACTAGATTGAATGCCATAAACAATACTGTTCATGTAGATTAGAAATTAAAGTGGACGTAGTACACAGCCTTGAGGAAATTCCGTGGTGATTGTTCTGTGATCTGATTTATCACCTTTTGTTACGACTGCTTAGGGACGATTAGAAGGGTAGTCTTTAACTGTATCGAATAGTTTTCCTCGAATGCCATTTGTGTTCATTTTTTCTTTTCTTTCTTTCTGCGTACGCAGGCTGATACTCCTGCGGACACTGCCTGTATAGACAGGCAGTGGAGTTTTGTGTGTATGACCGTTTATTATCCCGCCATTAAGGCAGCCATACTCCATCTTCGGGGAAGGTGCATGCTATGTGTAACGTGTCATCCATACAAACGGTCAAACTGGCCTTCTCTTCCGAAAGTTGGCGATGGGATTTTACGTGTGTGCAAGATGTTGTGCGTGCGTTCACACACGGAACCTCGGTTTATAGTCTCATTCGAAGGACTGTATGGGGAATGGAGTCAGAACCAATGTTAACTCCGAGGGAAAAATCCCCTTGTACCGAAATTCGAAGCCGCAACCCCAGGATCACGAGTCCGGCGCTCTACCAACTGAGCTATTCCTGCCCCCGTGTTCATTTCATGAAGAAGATCCTTGTGCCAGACTCCATCAGATGCTCTGGATATTTCAGAGTACACAACCGGGTTGTAACTCCATGATCAAAAGATAAGAACAGTGCAGTATAACTGCTCAGCAGCTTAGTGGCCGTTTAGTCACCGGGAATAATTCCCGTATGCAAAGAAGAAAGGAAATGATGTAACGACAGAAACCTGTGGACTTACTGGTGTGTGCATCTCTCGAGGATTTTTTTTTTTTTTTTTTTGTTGCTGTCCCAACCTCTGCGCCACCTCAGAGGCAGTGCACCCACGCCGCTCATTCCGACACCCCGTCCACAGCCACAGCCCAGTCGGCCCCAGTCGCAGTCCCGGCACCGGCAATCCACAGGAAGCAGTCAATGTCAAGTCGTCAAGAGGCAACCCACCAGAGGAGACACTGCACTGCTGCCGAGTCACTTCGGTGGTGTTCAGTGGTGTGTTACGGCATACTTTGTCGCCCCTGCACACTTTGTCGTCGGCGACAAACTGTGCTGCATGCTTTGTCGCCGACGACAAAGTGTGCTGCACAGTTTGTCGTCCCAGCCATGACAAATATCGACAAGTTTGCACACTTTGTCGCCCTTGCACACTTTGTCGTCACTTTTCATATGTGACATTGCTGCACACTTTGTCGCCCCTCGAAAGAAAAAAACTTCAGATCTGAAGTCAGTCGCGTACACTGGACTTAGACTAATTGGGGTTTTTTTTTGTTTTTGTTTTTTTGTAATCCCAGTTATAAGACAGCACTTTACAATCTATATGGAAAAATTATGTATGTGCGCGCGCTTGTGTGTGTGTGTGTGTGTGTGTGTGTGTGTGTGTGTGTGTGTGTGTGTGTGTGTGTGTGTGTTGCGCACGCGCGCACGCGCGCGCGCTCGCGCTTGTGTGTGTGTATGTGTCTATGTGTGTGTGTGTGTGTGTGTGTGGGGTGTGTAAAAAATATGTTCCACACGCTACAGACGAAACAACTGTGATGATCTTCTCTGAAATGCAGGACATATGTTTGCTGTGGGTCAGGGACGATGACGACATTTTCATTTTATTTACTTATTTGTTCATTTATTTATCACAGAATAACCGTTAATAATGGTTATAACGGCAAATAACTGTTTTTTCTTCTTTCAAAAGCTACTTGAGCGATTGTAAAGCGGTTTGGACGAATTTGTGTCAAATCAAGGCCTTCCTTCAGATAACGGGATATAATTGTTACAATTCTTTAAATAACTGTTAAAAACTGTTGAAATATCAGGAAAATATGTTTCACTCTTTTCACAGAAAACTGATCGTTCTGAAAAATGGTAGGTATGTTAAATATGGTTAAGGCTGATGCTGACATTTTATTTTTCAACGGTCTTCACCGGCTTCCGCCGTGACGACCGTAAATGTTTCTTCTCTCTCCTTTATTGAATATCTTAGAATCTACTTGACTGAGTTTTAAGCGATTTTTGAGAGATTGTGGCAAAGCAAAGAGCTCTTGATACAAATATGGATATGGGCCTATATTTGTGACAGTTAGAAAACGTTGCTATTCAAGATAAACTGGGAGTACAATCATATGCTTTGCATCTTGTTATAATTATTTCCCTTGTTATAGGTCTGTTCCCCTCTATTTCATTAAGTGCCTATTTTAACCAATTTACAACAGCCCCGCCCCCCCCCCCCCCCCCCCCCCCCATTTTAACCAATTTACAACAGCCCCCCCCCCCCCCCCAAAAAAAAAAAAAAAAAAGAAAAAAAATCACATCTCGTGATTAATCTGAGTTTTCGTGTGTGCAGTGTTTGTCGTTGGCAAGCGTATGAGTGAAAAAGATGATATGTGATTATATGTATCGGGGCTGGGGGTAAAGAAAAGTTACTATTTTTCGCCAGAGTATTTGAGCGTGGCTCTTTTGTCTTTGACAGGCTTCCTGCAGTTCCTACATCCAACTTGTCCATGTTGAGTGTAGATACCACAAAACTAGATTTAATGAAACTGGGAGTACAACAATGAGGCCTTTGTGTGGCATTAACTGAATTGAATGCTTCTAGTGTAAACTCAGGCGCCCGAAATGGGGTTTATTTGTCTGGGAACATAAAATTGACTACGTTTTAGGATAGAGATTTAAAGACAGAAATAATAATAGGTTAGACAATAAAAAGAACTTTGCATTCAAACACACTAAACAGAAGAAAGAAAAATCTAGGGTACAAGTTAAAAAAAACAATGGAAACGTTCTTTCTGCAGATCGTTTTATTCAATTTGTCATCAACAGGGAAACACAGGCGTATTTAAACATCTAATCATTGTTCAAAGAAAGCTGGAATGTAACAAAAGGAAAAACAAACAAAACAAAAAAAGATAATTCAAATGTGAAGCTTTAAACAGCTACAGCAGACAATGTTTTTCTTCCCAATAAAAAATAGTTTACATTTAAATTTCTTGCATTTGTCTCATTCAAAATCATGTCAGATCCAGCGTTATGCACATTTTATAATAAACGATGAAATGTTAACGCGTTTGCAATCAAAGAACTTTTAAGTTTTCAAGTTTAGTTACACCAGAACCTCCTATACCAAATCCAACAACAATGTAGAACTACACAATCTACAACATACGACTGTTTTGAATTTCAGGCAAACACACAGTGCCAGTATGTGATTTGACACGACTAGAATGAAAATACTGTCAAGTTCAGTACTGTAATTTTCAGCGTTTTCTAAATTTACACACTCAGCCAGCAATTCAGCTGTAGATAACTTAAAAAAAAAAAAGAATATAAACAAAAATTCGACAAAATTAAGTAATGATGATAAAGAGAGCGACATGAAAAATTAAAAAAAGACCATGAAACACTACTCATTGTCACACATATATTCTACAAAAATCAAACCGTTGTCACATGAACAACACCCCAATGTAAAACAATGTAATTGTTTTAAAAAGAAACTTGTCATCGTCAAATCGAAAATCAAAGTGTTCTAAAACGTAACACCATATACATGCAATCTGCAAGTGTACTTTCTGGCTTTTTTCCAGGTCTTTGATTCTCCATTTACACAATCAGAGTAGTCACCTGTGAGTGATGAATTTTTGTAGTTGTGTTATTACTGTATGTCTTACACGAGTGTGTATATACCATGTGAACAGAGGTCTGTGGTCGAAGTTCGAAAAACAGTTTGAAAAGTCCTTGAAATATGAAGTCACTTATACGATTTATACTCATTCAAAATTCTCATTCAAAACGGTGAACACGGAACTGCCAGATGAATCACTTTTAAATGTTGAACACATTAACATATTACTGAGCACACAATTTGGCACACAGATTTTCAACAAGCAAACAAAAAATAATAAAACGCTGTCACATGAACAATATCCGAGTGTCAAATTCAGCTGGATGTATACTGTGCACAATTATCAAAAACAAATTACAGAGTACAAACCGTAACAGCGAAACTTAACAAAAATATAATTACCGTCACATCGACAATGAAAATGTCAAACGCAACATCGTAGCCATATTACACATTAAGGCCCATTTCTTTTCCTACCAGCCAGTCTTTAAATACAAACTTGTGAGGAACTGCAAATCTTTGATTTGCTCACATTATACATAAAAGAAACAGTCTTTCACAATGACAATTGAAAAGAGAACTGTGATGTGCACTTTTGTACAACCTTCTGCTGTGGCTGTGAGAAGACGATTTCAGAAACTGATCAGTACCTCTGATTTGTCCAAATGCCAGTGATATAAAAGTTTCTGAAATCGTCTTCCCTCAACCAGAGCCAAGTGTTGTACCACTGTCTATTATTTACAATCCGCCTGATTTCCAAGGCAAGACCGCTTGCTCGTCCTGCTGCACGTATCAGTCTTCTAATACTGACGGGATTTGGAACATTGGGGATAACAGAGAAGTCAATGTGCAGTCTGGGTAAAGGGATTCTGGAAACTGTCAGCCTGAATAATGTGTTCATATTTTGCAGCGTGTATCTGAAGCTTGGATCCATTCGGACTGCATGGAGGATTATCAAAGCCTGGATTTCTTGAGGCAAAAACTCGCGACTATCGAAAGGGACTGTAGGAGTCGGAATGCCGTTGTCGTTGTTGTCAGGGACATCGTCATTGACTGTAGGAGTCGCAGTGCCGTTGTTGTTGTCAGGGACATTGGTATTGACTGTAGGAGTCGCAAAGCCGTTGTCGTTGTTGTCAGGGACATTGGCATTGACTGTAGGAGTCGCAGTGCCGTTGTCGTTGTTGTCAGGGACATTTGCATTGGCTGCAGGAGTCGCAATGCCGTTGTCGTTGTTATCAGGGACTTTGGCATTGACTGTAGGAGTCGCAGTGCCGTTGTCGTTGTCAGTACCAATACATTGCAAAATCAGTGGAAGTCGCACTTCCCTGGGAACACCAATACTGGTGTAATGTTCAGGGTAATAACCCAGGGTCAGAGTGAAAATACCAGGATGGTATGGTCCTTGGTCTGGGGTGATGAGAGTAGAATAATCAGGGCCATTTCCTGATACCACCAATATTTGAACATGGTAGACGGCTGAAAGCGCGGACAAAGTCAGGTGGTCGCCGTACGTACCGTCTTGTCTCATGTCCATGACATAATCATGAACGTTTCCGTCAATGAATGGGCTGTATGTGTCCATGTTGTCGATGATATGGTTTACAGCGTCCCTTCGGAGAGCTTCTGCAGTTCTGTTGACTCCAAACAGGGAAAGCTGATGGCCAATAGCCTCAAATTGACAGTTACCAGGACTATCTGTTGGATCTAGGATCACTTCAATGTTCATGGCCTCCAGGTTTTGGATTCTGTCAGAATGATTCAAGGGAATGGAATACTTTTGTCTGTGTTCTTCTGTATTGAGCGCTGTTTCCATTTTTTTCCCCTGGCATCTCTTTTCTTTCTTCGTTCCTTTGTAGCTGTTGTGCTTGTAATATCAGTGACTGATATCCACTAACTCACCATTTCTCCGGTTGGTTTGTGGTATTGAATCTTGTATTTATTTCGAGCCAAAGATCGCTCAGTGACCCTGCCTCTACAAACAGACCTTCGATAGGGAACACGTATCCTACTGGTGGATTTTGGGGGGTACCGGATCAGAACCTCTTCGCCAAGACTGTACAGGGATGGACATTGGCGATGTGATGCGATGCTTTTCTTTGCTGCTTTTTCAGAGGCTTCTCTTACTTTGTTTATCAGTGATTCTGATCTGCTGAAATACACCTCAGACGGGCATTTTTTGGCCAGTACATCTTTGGGTGTGTCATTGATGGATTTTTGAATGAGGTGCAAATTCTTTGCCCAGTTGAATCCTCCTTTGCAAGCTGTCATGAATGAAATTTTCTTTCGGATCTCCCGATGTGATCGCTCACATTTGCCCTGAGACTGTGGGTGATACGCACTACTCCTGATGGTTCTGACATTTTTGGAATGCAACAGTCGTTCTGTCTTCCCCTTGAATTCCGTGCCCTGATCGAACTGAACACAAGTAGGAACTCCATGTCCTGAGAAAATTTCATTTAGTGTTCTTGCTACAGTCCTACTACTTTTGCTTACAAGTGGTCTCAGGATCAGAAAACGAGAGAATGTGTCCAGAACTGACAGAATGTACTGCTGCGATTTTCCGTTGTGAAGGACCAGATCATTTCTCATGTCAATTAAATCAAGCTGCCAGCGTTCATTTACTGCAGTGGCCATGACTGGTTTGGGAGGGACTGTGTTTGTGAACCTTGCATTTCTTTCTTGGTATCTTTTTGACACACCAAGAACTTTTCGTACTTTTGGGTACGAAACACCAGCATATTTCTCTGTGACTTGCCTCCAAACTGTTCTAGACCCAGATCCGAGATTTTCATCAAATCTATGTTTTACTGTCTGTGGTGCCTCACTTTCAGTCAGAACTGGTTTTCCTCTGAAATGTACATTTCCTTCTACAAGAAAAGTCATACTGCCTCACAGTACTTTTTTCCACAGCAGTGCGGTTTTTCTTTGGAACTTTGAACTTTCCTTTCAGAAGACGTCGAAGTGTGAAATACTTATCTTTGGAAACGGATTGCAAGTATCCTCTGGTGCTAGGGCAGCTGTCTTCCTGGTCGACTTGCTTTGCTTGATCCATTTTCTCATTCGATCTGGAACACACACATACTACTACTACTATTACTACTACTAGTAATGATAATAATATGTGGAGGGATCTATTGTTTCCTCAGAGAAACCAATGAGATATTTCTCCCCTGTGAACATGGTGTCCTTAAGATTTATGGATTGAGGAGCGCGAGAGTGAAGGGTGAACAGACAAACACATAGACGCATACACGGGCGGACAGAGAGATATGTAGGTATGTAGACAGGCAGGCCGGCAGGCAGCCAAGCAGGTAGGTAGACAGGAAGACAGACAGACAGATAGATAGATAGATAGATAGATAGACAGAGAGAGAGAGAGATAGACAGATAGAGATAGATAGATAGACATACAGACAAACAGGCAGGCAGGCAGGCAGATAGGCAGACATACAGACAGACAGATAGGCAGATAGACAGACAGATAGATAGATCGAGAGATAGATTGATAGAGAGAGATAGGGAGATAGACCGATTGATTGATAGATAGACAGACAGACAGACAGAAAGATAGGTAGGTAGGTGGGTGGGTAGGTAGGTAGTTAGGTAGGTAGACATATAGATTAATACAGGGTGCTGGGTGGGTTTAGGTCAACGAACTGTCTGGAAAACTCTTACCTGCAACAGGTCTCTGACGAAATCAACAGTTGCTCAGAAGCTCCTGCCCTCCAATGTGAAAATTCAGACCTTTTATAGGAGGACTATCCGGTCGATTCTTTCCAACTGCCCGACAAAGTATGCTGACAAAGATCCCGAAAAAGTATGCCGACAAAGATCGCCCGACAAAATATGCCGACAAAGATCGCCCGACAAAGTATGCCGACAAAGATCGCCCGACAAAGTATGCCGACAAAGATCGCCCGACAAAGTATGCCGACAAAGAGCGCCCGACAACGTATGCCGACAAAGATCGCCGCGCTTATCAGGAAAATTTAATTTTCTTGCATGTCATCGTCATGGTGTGGGGCTATCCCCACACCCCACACTTTCTCCCAACCCCACACTTTCTCCCAGTCCCACACTTTCTCCCAACCCCACACTTTCTCCCAGTCCCACACTTTCTCCCAGTCCCACACTTTCTCCCAACCCCACACTTTCTCCCAGTCCCACACTTTCTCCCAGTCCCACACTTTCTCCCAACCCCACACTTTCTCCGAAATTCGGAGAATAATATAAAAGAGAAAATGTTTCATATTATTACACTGCGTGTATGATATGAAATATAAAAGAGAATAATGTAGAAGAGAAAGTGTTTTATATTATTACACTCTCTGTGTGCTAGTTGACTGAAACTCTCTCTCTCTCTCTCTCTCTCTCTCTCTCTCTCTCTCTCTCTCTCTCTCTCTCTCTCTCTCTCTCTCAGAAATGGGAATTAACGGACAGAAGCGAAATGAGAAGGGGCGAAATGGGAAAGGGACAAATTGGGAGGGGGGGGGGGGGAACAGGAAGGGGCGGAATGGGAAAGGGATGCATTGGATGAACGGGGAAGGGGCAGATTGGGAAGGGGCGAAATATGAATAAAGGGCGAAACAGAAAGGGGGCAGAATGGGACAGGGGCAACATGGAAAGGGGGCGAAATGGGAAAGGGACGAATTGGAAGGGGGCGGAATAGGAAGGGGCGAAACGGGAATAGATTGGGGACGAAATGGGAAGGGGTGAAGTGGGAAGGGGCGAAATGGGAATAATCCGTGAGCATCATCCTTGACCCATAGTAAATATACCTCCAAAGTTTCAGAAAGATCGGCCCAGTACTTTTGTTGCAGCGCGTGGAACACACTGTGTTCACAGAGAGAGAGAGAGAGAGAGAGAGAGAGAGAGAGAGAGAGAGAGAGAGAGAGAGAGAACACGAATCTTTTCGAACACGAATCTTTATTGAGGGTAACTGGTTAAGCTAAGAGTTTCTTTACACTAGGCCCTCTAGAGAAAAGAAAAAAGAAAAGAAAAGACAAAAATAAATCAACCACACACACATATATATGCACAAACGCACACACACACTTATGCAAACAAATATATAATAATGAACAGAGAGAGAGAGAGAGAGAGAGAGAGAGAGAGAGAGAGAGAGAGAGAATTTTTACGTTCCGATTGTAAAGTATTCTTTTTTTGTCTGTTTGTTTGTTTCTTTGTTAGTTGTTGTTGTTGTTTTAACTGAGAGTACATGAAAATCAAGTCAGAAATGTACGATATGACTTCAGATCCGAAGTTTCCTCTTTCGAGGGGCGACAAAGTGTGCAGCAATGTCACATATGAAAAGTGACGACAAAGTGTGCAAGGGCGACAAAGTGTGCAAACTTGTCGATATTTGTCATGGCTGGGACGACAAACTGTGCAGCACACTTTGTCGTCGGCGACAAAGCATGCAGCACAGTTTGTCGCCGACGACAAAGTGTGCAGGGGCGACAAAGTATGCCGTAACAGTGACGCCTGTTCTGATCTAACATATGCAGGACACCACCTACTAAGCCCCCTACTGACGACAATAATTGCTTAGTCGCGGAGCCGGCGTGAGTGAGCTGTCCCTCCGGAGGGCGCCACCACGTCCGTCCAACGACAGCCCCCATGGACTCGCCGATACCGGTGACCCCGACGGAACCAAACCAAGACCACAGACGTGGAGAGGACATCAAAATTGAGGTCACCGTGAGAGCAGGCGTGAAGGGCTACAGAATTTGAGACATTTTTTTTATGCTGATCAATGAGAATGAGGATGATTAAGATGATGCTAAGGATTTCCATTTCGGTCTGAGACTACATGACAGGGCTGTACTCTACGCTTCCTTTCATAATATATCCCGGCGTCAACCAGGCCCGAGAGATACAGGCACCTGCAGTGTTGGTCAGGAAATTTAAGTAACACTCTCAGAAATGCATCCATTAAGTGGATGAAACTCGACTGTGTGGTCCCAGTCTTCCCAACTGAGTCCGCAGCAAACTCAACTCTGGGTAGGAGCCAGTCGGGGCAGAAAAACCCACATGACTCTGATGGGATTCGAACCCACGACCTCCCAGCCAGGAGTCCGCAATGCTAACCACTTTGCCATGGCGGCTGGTCTCTCAAGGATTTTACTGACACACTTAAGCAAGGAAACTTGAACGTAGTTTAGCATATTGTCGTCGACACCTGTAATTACATGTGCTGTTTCCTGTATTGAAGGATATCTCTTGAAATCTTCTGTTGAAAGCAGTTGTCCAAAGATCTGAAAATGACTGGCAATGATACGTTTCAAAACAGAGTGACTGAGGGTGGAAAATGAAGCAAAATTTAGAAAAAGAGGGGGCTAGTTACCGCCAAGGACATAGACAAACAAAGTAAAGGACAAGACACAATGCATTTCGACCTCTTGGGTCTTCTTCAGGCAAAAACAAATAACACTTAGGTCAGTGAAAACAAAGAAAAGAAACCACTTATCTTCTCATGCTGGGCACACCGGTAAAATGGCCGCCGGGCGGAAACGAGGCCACCCAGAGGGGAAAATGGGAGAGGAAATAGTGAGGGGGGGGGGGGAACCCCATTGTTTCACACCCCCTCCCCTTCACCCCTTTCTCCAATCCCCCCCCCCCCCCCCCCCCCTTCACTATTTCCTCTCGCATGATCTCTTCTGAGTGGCTTCATTTCCGCCCGGCGGCCATTTTACTGGGGTGGGCCCAGCATGAGAAGATAACTGGTTTCTCGTTCTTCGTTTTCACTGACCTAAGTGTTATTTCATTTTGCCTGGAGAAGACCCAAGAGGTCGAAATGCATTATTTCTTGTCCTGTACTTTGTTTGTCTATGTCCTTGGCGGTAACTAACCCCTTCTCTTTCTAAATTTTGGCAATGATACAATTAGCATTCTATTGCGGGCAAGATCTGGTCTTACTGCCTTGATTTTGCTTAAGTAACAAATAACACCTTTAACATCAAATGTGGTTTGCGTAATTTCCGTAATGTTCAAATAAAGGAATTGACAATCATTTAATCATCTACCAGCCGCCGTCTTAATCATCGTCATTCTCATCGATCAGCATAAAAAAAAGTCTCAAATTTTGTGGCCCTTCATGCCCTGCTCTCACGGTGACCTCAATTTCGATGTCCTCTCCAAGACTGTGGTCTTGGTTTGGTTCCGTCGGGATCACCGGTATCGGCGAGTCCATGGGGGCTGTCGTTGGACGGACGTGGTGGCGCCCTCCGGAGGGAGAGCTCACTGACGCCGGCTCAGCGACTAAGTAATTATTGTCGTCAGTAGGGGGCTTAGTAGGTGGTGTCCTGCATATGTTAGATCAGAACAGGCGCCACTGAACACCACAGAAGTGACTCGGCAGCAGTGCAGTGTCTCCTCTGGTGGGTTGCCTCTTGACGACTTGACATTGACTGCTCCCTGTGGATTGCCGGTGCCGGGACTGCGGCGGGGCCGACTGGGCTGTGGCTGTGGACGGGGTGTCGGAATGAGCGGCGTGGGTGCACTGCCTCTGAGGTGGCGCAGAGGTTGGGACAGCCAAAAAAAAAAAAAAAAAAAAATCATTTAATCATCTTCCAGATATACAAGAGCTGATTGTGTAACGGAAAAAAAAAATTAACAACTGATAGGTAGATAGATGGATAGATTGATAGATAGATAGATAGAAGATGCCTCTCTCTCTCTCTCTCTCTCTCTCTCTCTCTCTCTCTCTCTCTCTCTCTCTCTCTCTGTTTTTTCTTTTCTTTTCTTTTCTTTTTGCCTCCCTCGTATAATATAAGGTACATTTAGACAGAAGGGACATGGGATTGGAGGCGTGTATTTGACACAACATAATTTTTTTTCCAAAAACGATTTGATGAGTTTTCACCATTCCTTCGTTTTCAGTGTTGATGGGGCTATGATTTCATTTTCTTATCACCAGCGTGCTGAACCTGTTTTTGATTTTTCTAGTATGTAACACGGTTTTTCAATAAATAGAATTCAAGCCATCCTCGTGGATTCCTAGTTTGTTTAGCTGTTTTGCGGATCTGTGGAGTCTTCTGCGCTAATTGTCATCCACGGGACGCCATTTGGATGAAAAGCAACAGGTTTTATATGCGTACTTAATTATGCATTGTGCATTATAGTTTCTATAACGTTACCATTGTCACGCCAACTGTTTTATATCCAATTTACCTGTTACAGGAGATGGCAAAATGTATTTTCATCTAGCTTGTTGTAGTCTAGTACTGTTATTCCATTGCCTTTTGATAACGCATTAATGACAATTGCACAAAGAACCCAACGGTCACTGCAGATAGCATACATCAGTCGATTTTATTACACCGGGACATTAAGTAATAATGAGATTTAACCATGCACTTGTTAATTTTATAGCCCATGTTAGTTGCAAAGTAAGGCGACTGCAGATGGAAATCTAAACAAAACTTTGAAAGAAAAAAAAGTCATGTATCCACCAAACATAAACAAACGAATCAGAAGATAAAACACGACGCGTTTCCACCTCTTAGGTCTTCTTCAGGCAAGATAGACTACACCAAAAATAAATAACAACAAGATGCAAAGCATATAAACGTACTCCCAGTTTATCCTGAATACGCGTGATATATTCCATAAAGAGGAAAAACCGTCTTGGGCTGGTGTAACCGTTAGTAATGGCTATTCTGGTAAACATTGGCCATCATCTGTGACCTATAATGAACATACTTACAAATTTTCAGAAAGATCGGCCAAGAATTTTCTGGGATTTTCCATCAAGAAGAAAACCATTATGGGCCGTTAGTAACGGCTATAACGGTAAACTTAAACATTGGGCATCATCCGTGACCCATAATGAACATACCTACAAATTTTCAGAAATATCGGCCACGTATTTTCTGAGATATTCCATGAAGAAGAAAAACCGTTACGGGCCGTGATAGCTGTTAGTAACGGCTATAACCGTGAACTAAAACATCGGGCATCATCCGTGACCCATAATGAACATACCTACAAATTTTCAGAAAGAGCGGCCACGTACTTTCTGAGACATTCCATTAAAAAGAAAAACCATTATGGGCCGTTACAGCCGTTAGTAACGGCTACAACGGTAAACTAAAATGTAGAGCATCATCCGTGATCAATAATGAACATACCTACAAATTTTCAGAAAGATCTGCCAAGTACTTTCTGAGATATTCCATAAAGAGGAAAAACCGTTATGGGCCGTTATAGCGGTTAGTAATGGCTATAACGGTAAACTAAAAGACCGGGCATCATCTGTAACCCATAGTGAACAAACCAGCTAATTTTCACAAAGATCGGCCAAGTACTTTCTGAGATAATGCCCGATGTCTTAGTTTACTAAGACATCGGGCATTATTCGTGACCCATAATGAACATACCTGCTAATTTTCAGAAAGATCGGCCAAGTACTTTCTCAGATATTCCATGAAGAAGAAAAACCGTTACAGGCTTTTACAGCCGTTAGTAACGGATATAACGGGGTAAACTAAAACATCGGGCATCATCCGTGACCCATAATGAACATACCTGCTTATTTTCAGAAAGATCGGCCAAGTACTTTCTCAGATATTCCATAAAGAAGAAAAACCGTTACATGCCGTTACAGCCATTAGTAACGGATATAGCGGTAAACTAAAACATCGGGCATCATCCGTGACCCATAATGAACATATCTACAAATTTTCAGAAAGATTGGCCCAGTAGTTTTGTCTGGAGCGAGTGGAACACATTTTGACCACGGACGGACGGACGGACGGACACACACACACACACACACACACACACACACACACACACACACACACACACACACACGAACACACACACACACACACACACACACACACACACACACACACACACACACACACACACACAGCATTTCTTCGTTCCCATTCTAAAGTACTCCCTGTTCTATAAGAACTGGGAGTACAAAAATGAAGAACGAGCAATCACTTATCTGATTGAATTCGACGCAAGATGGGCGTTGATTTCATTGTTCTGAGTATTGTTTATCTTGCCTAAAGAAGACATAAGAGATCGAAACGCGTCGTGTTTGGCTTCTGATTTCTTTGTTCATGGTACTTTGGCGGATACAGTAATTTTTTTTTAAAGATTTCTATAGTGCATGTTGATTCATTAATCAACTGCATAAGATGATAAAGATTCATAATATCCAATAAATAAAGTAAGGGAGACCTTTGAAAATCATAACTGAAATACCCAAGAATCAAGAAATGTAATGTGGTGTCATTAACCTTGTGGATGTTTTCTTCGACTATGTACCAGTAAATACTATTAGTGTTAGTCGGTCGACAAAACGATTCACATAACAAATTCTTTAGATCTAATTTTGTTTCAACCCATACGGCCTCTTCTTCTTCTTCTTCTTCTTCTTCTTCTTCTTCTTCTTCTTCTTCTTCTTCTTCTTCTTCTTCGTAGGCTTCTTCCTTCTTCTTTATGTCTTCTTCGTAGGCTTCTTCCTCTTTGTCTTCAGTTTCTAGGTCTTCCTCCTTTTTGTATTCTGTTTTATTGCCGTCCCCTTGGTTGGTTTTTGTTTGTTTTTTGTTTTGTTTTTGTTCGTTTTTTTTTCTTGTTTTGTTTTTGTATTTCTTTTTTTCCAGCGCCTCGTTTTCTGTCTGTTTTTCTTCTCCTTCCTGCCCTTCTCTTTCTTCATTTTCTGCGTTTGTGGACGATAACGGTCATATTCATCCGCGCATAAAAAGTGTTTTGTGAGGAAAATTGCATTCAGCCTGCCTCCACGCACCCCTCCTCCCTCTTCCTCCTCTTCAGCACCCCATCCCCTTTTCTGAACAGTTATTAGTCACATACTGACTTCAAGGTTACAGCGCGTCAGACATTTTCGTGTGTCCATAACCCACCAATCCCTCCTTGAAGTCGCCCCCTAAGTTTCTTCTACTTTAGGTGCCGCTAGGATTCGATCCTAGAAACTGTAAGGCTTTAGGGATAAATGGCATTTTAACCCCTCGAACGCCTTGGTGCCGATACCATTTGACGGCGTTTAAGTGTAGAGTACGTTTGTGTTACTGGCGGTCTAGAGACTGGTCTAGGTCAACCACTACACATCCACATTGCTGTGTCTGAGGACAGATGAATCGGACGATCCATGATCTTTATGATCGGAAGATCCACAGCCGTCCACTGACACCCCTTGGACTTGTTCTCGTGGAAAATTCACTTTCGAGAAAATATCCAGCGTCTTGTTCTGACAAGGGAAATAGAATGAGATGAAGAAAAACAAGTCAGGCAGGGCATCAGAGAACACACACACACAACACACACACACACACACACACAACACACACACACACACACTGTAAAGTGGATAGACATTAAGTGAAAGAACGAACGAACACACACACACACACACACAGTATACGCACGCCAGCACACGCATACTCGCACGCATGCACGCGCAGAGAGAGAGAGAGAGGGAGAGAGAGAGAGAGAAGAGAGAGAGAGAGAGAGAGAGACAGAGAGACAGAGAGAGACAGAGACAGAGACAGAGACAGACAGACAGACAGACAGACAGACAGAGAGGGGGGGTGCTAATCTTTAATACCGTAGGTAACAGACATCCATCCAATGTGTCTGCTTTTTTCCCCACCCAATCCGCCGTCGCGCTAAAAGCAGATTATAACCTAAAGTCTTTTAACTTAAAAATTCATGAGAGAAACCAAGGGAAATAGATACTGAGAGAGAATTATGATTTCTCACAGACTTCGCTTAAAAAAACTGACAAGAACAACAAAAAAGGCCTAAGCAAAAAGAACCCTCAAAACAAGTAAAGTGACAACAGCAAAGAATAGAATAACCCAAAAGGGCGTTAAACCCTCAAAACAAGTTAAGTGACAACAGCAAAGAATAGAATAACCCAAAAGGGCGTTAAACCCTCAAAACAAGTAAAGTGACAACAACAAAGAATAGAATAACCCAAAGGGGCGTTAAACCCTCAAAACAAGTATAGTGACAACAGCAAAAGATATAATAACCCAAAGGGGCCGTTAAACCCTCAAAACAAGTATAAGTGACAACAGCAAAGATATAATAACCCAAAGGGGCGTTAAACCCTCAAAACAAGTAAAGTGACAACAGCAAAGATATAATAACCCAAAAGGGACGTTACATCCCTCAAAACAAGTAAAGTGACAACAGCAAAGATAGAATAACCCAAAAGGGCGTTAAACCCTCAAAACAAGTATAGTGACAACAGCAAAGAATAGAATAACCCAAAAGGGCGTTAAACCCTCAAAACAAGTAAAGTGACAACAGCAAAGATAGAATAACCCAAAGGGGCGTTCGGGACAGCGCAGACATCTACCGACGTTAAACAGCCTTGTGATCATAAGACTACCGTATTAAACCGGATCTCTGCCAAATCTTGCGAGTTCGTAGATATCCTTGCATTCAATAAGCCAGTTGTCTTTATTTTAACATAAAATTCATATATTATTGCTTGAGCAAATTACGACAGTGCCGAAAAATTCCATACCTCACAATGTTAAAGAACTTGTTGTCATGCGGCCTGAAGAAGAGCAGTGGCTCGAAAGCTTGCGCTAAAAAAAGACGGTGTTTTGTGTTTTTATTGAATTTAATGTTAAAGAAAGTGAGAAAAAGGTCATCAGTTCCGTCCTTTGCTTTGGATCTGCACCAACATTTCCATAGGCTTGTCCCTGGGCAACAATCCATTCTCTTGCCAGGTTTCATGGCAGTCGGTTAAGTAGCTTTTGCATGATCTTGCCGATAGACAGACAAACAAACCAACAGACGCAGGTAAAAACTTGGCCTCTTTGGCCTTGGTGACAAACAGTAAATTACTTAACACAAAATCTTTTTTTTAAATTTTCATTCTCCCAGGAAAACACAAATATTATATATATATATATATATATATATATATATATTAATATATAATATATATATATCACAGCCATTTCATTTTGTGGAAGATTTCAAAATCAGTAGTCAGTCAAACTACCTAAAAACCGGTCCACCAATTCACCAATTATTCGTCCATCCATCATTCCATCCACCTACCATTATCAATATGTGCATGCGTCCACCCATACGTCTAAACTGACTTTTTTTTTATAATCACGTCCATGTGTATGTTAGTTTTATCTCATTCAAAGAACCGCTCCCTATATGCATGTCGGATGCTAATTCTTATTTTCTAATAAAAAAAAAATTAAAATTAAAAAAAAAATTTTTTTTAAGCGAAAATAAAAAGAAAAGAAAAGAGAAAAAAAAAAAAAAGAAAAAAGTTTTGACCATAAACTGACAAACACTGTACAAACTTCATTTTCAGTCGCGTCTTTTATCATCTCCAGCCTGAAGCACTTCTTTTTAAAGATAAATGGGGATGACTACAGCTTGCTAGATACACGGCACCAACAACTGACAGGACACGGGCTATTTCAAACACAAGGTCTTCGTCAAGGACTCAGCCGTGACTTGTCCAGTCTAAAGTCAAAAGAAAACTCGTAAATTATTCAGAGCATCGACTGCAAAAATAAAAAAACGCAACAATAATATTTTCTATGCCGTTGTGCATTTATGGATGATGTGATTCAAAGAGATCCGGTTTTAGGTGTCATTTTGTTGCATTTTGTTCCAAATCAGCTCTCCTTCGGATTTTCGATTTTGCTGAAAGCCTTGAAAATGTCTGTTGCATTTATTTCTTTAAAAAAAAAAAAAGTATGAAAATGAAATCTCTGAGATCAATCAAAAAGTTCTTAACATCATACATTATAGAGATAACACAGGATGCATAGAAGAGATGCAAGTAAATGTCTGCATTTGGTTTGTTAAAAGCAAAGAGAAAAGAGGCGCGGCGACTCAATTTCCTTAAAGATGATATGGGAGATACGTAACTGAGGGGGAAGTGGTACGAAAGTTGTCTGTCGTTGCTAGGATAATGTGTCTGAAAGGTGGAAAAAGGCGAAAGTTGTCTGTCGTTGCTAGGATAATGTGTCTGAAAGGTGGAAAAGGGCGAAAGTTGTCTGTCGTTGCTAGGATAATGTGTCTGAAAGGTGGAAAAGGGAAAACATGGAAGGAAGTGGAAGGTGCAGGAAAAGTTGGACTGAAAAAAGGGGAAATTACATGTTTGAAATATCAGATGGTGGCGATGACTTTCTTTTAAAAAAAAAAAAAAAAAAAAAAAAAAGAAAACGGAAAAAAAAAGAAACTGTTGATCACGATTTCCCGTCACAACTACCTTTCTGTCAGAGTCAACTGGAAACCGAGCGTGACACTTGAGTGAAAAGTAATATGGAGGGCGGGGCGGCAGCGATAGGGAATAAGGAGCAAATGCAGGTGACGAAGATGAAAAAGTAGAGATGCTGTTGTTTAGAATGAGAACGTAAAAGTATTTAAAGGCAGCTTTTGACACGGATACGGAATAAATCCTGTGTGTTTTTATGTCATAATACTTATTTCAGATGTATCACTTTATAGCAAAAATAAGTATACAGTAAAAACAGTAATCATCATCATCATCATCATCATCATCATCGTCATCATCATCATCATCATCGCCGTCGTCGTCGTCGTCGTCTCGTCATCATCATCATCAAAAATAAATAATGATAATAATGATGATGATGATGATGATGATGACGGTGATGATGATGATGACGACGAAGCATTCCTTCCTGGAAATACATGCACCTGTAGCGATAAAAACAAACAAACAAACAGGAAAACGGCACAATCAAGGCAACACCTAAGCAGATTTCCAGGATTCGAAATGAATATGCACCATCTTGCTACTGTGTTTTCCCATGCGCATAGCGTATTACACACACACGCGCGCGCGCGCGCGCGCGCGCACGCACGCACGCACGCACACACACACACACACACACACACACACACACACACACATACACACACACATTGCGAAAGGGGTGGGGCAGGAGGAGAGAGAGAGAGAGAGAGAGAGAGAGAGAGAGAGAGAGAGAGAAGAGGGAGGGAGGAAGGGAGGGGAGAGGAAGAGCAGAATGTATAAGGTTAACAAAGAAGTGAAGGAGGGAAGTAAGTGCAGGCAAACAATGTCTCCGCCATTATGTCAAAACATTGCGAACGGACAGATAGACAAACAGACGAAAGAAAGAAAGGTAGATAGATAGATAGATAGATAGATAGATAGATAGATAGATAAATACAGAGAGAGAGAGACAGACAGATAGATCGACAGACAGATGGATGGATGGATGGATTGATAGATGAATGGATGGATGGATAGATAGACAGATGGATAGAGAGATAGATATTAGAGAGAGAGAGAGAGAGAGAGAGAGAGAGAGAGAGAGAGAGAGAGAGCAAGTTTAGTACGATCTAGGGAGGACTGTTGTGCGCATATGTTCAATGCCTGTTATGTATGGTGTCTAAACTGACTTGTCTCGAACATTCCTTTCTTCTTTAGTAATGTGTTTGAAATAATCATGCCCGGGAGCTCTGTTTTATGTATCTCTTTCTATTTTGACTGAAAAGAGGGGGTGGGGGTGCGGTTTGTATGTCCATACGACAGGGCGCTCGCTAATTCATGCGACCTCCCTATCTGGCGATGTGGCTGAGGGTGGTGGACAAAAGAGCAGGGAAGAGGGAAGGGGTGGAGGGGTTACCTGTCTCAGGGGTACAGGAGAGGGAGAAGGAGAAGACGGTGGCGAGAGAGAGAGAGAGAGAGAGAGAGAGAGAGAGAGAGAGAGGAGAGAGAGAGAGAGGAGAGGAGCTATCATCAATACGAAGAGAACGACAGTCCTACAAAATGAAGGGAGTTAGATGATAGGAGGATCTGAGTGGGAAAGGGGAGGGGGGGAGTCAATTTTCTGCACGCTGGCCTTTCGGGGTTGGAATTGGTTCCTTTTGGTGTGAGGAGTTCGGTACCTTTTGGTGTGGAAGCTCGGTACCTTTTGGTGTGGAAGCTCGGTACCTTTTGGTGTGGAAGCTCGGTACCTTTTGGTGTGGAAGCTCGGTACCTTTTGGTGTGGAAGCTCGGTACCTTTTGCTATGGAAGCTCGGTACCTTTTGGTGTGGAAGCTCGGTACCTTTTGCTATGGAAGCTCGGTACCTTTTGGTGTGGAAGCTCGGTACCTTTTGGTGTGGAAGCTCGGTACCTTTTGGTGTGGAAGCTCGGTACCTTTTGGTGTGGAAGCTCGGTACCTTTTGGTGTGGAAGCTCGGTACCTTTTGGTGTGGAAGCTCGGTACCTTTTGCTATGGAAGCTCGGTACCTTTTGGTGTGGAAGCTCGGTACCTTTTGGTGTGGAAGCTCGGTACCTTTTGGTGTGGAAGCTCGGTACCTTTTGTTGGAAGCTCGGTACCTTTTGCTATGGAAGCTCGGTACCTTTTGCTATGGAAGCTCGGTGGTCACGCCATTTGAAGCGTTCACACGCTCGTGAAAAGGGAAGAGAGGAGTGGTGGTAGCATGCGGAGGGGATGAAGGGTAGGGAGTGGGTAAGGGGAAAGATGGGCACGGGAGGCAGGCGGTGGGTGGGGCACGGGAGGCAGGCGGTGGGTGGGGCTCAGAGGAAGGGGCACACGTCAATGTTAGACACGTATCCGCTGAAACTTTCGGCCTTGAGCCAATAGTTCACAAGCCTCTAAGAACGGAAAGGGGAGGATAGCGGAGAGGGAAGGGGGGGGGGGGTAGAAGGCATCCGCTCACAAAAACCTAAGCCATGGCCACAAACATTAGGTTATTTTGGAGTGAAATATGCGTGGTTTACATGATTCGACAGATTAAGACAAATCCTTTCATGAACTGGGGGACCTAAAGACACGAGAGAACTCTCTCTCTCTCTCTCTCTCTCTCTCTCTCTCTCTCTCTCCTCTCTCTCTCTCTCTCTGACTTCATGATGGATTAGGCTGGGCCCATATTTGAGTGAGTCCGCCAAGCTTTGACAGGATGGATGTCCATTGCTGTTGCCGTGCCAGAACTGAAAGTTTACCATGATATTTAGGTATGACACATGGATTTTCACTCATCTTTTGACATCGGGCTTCATTTAGCATATATATAAGACACGAAACGGGATTGTGGTTTTCCTGATGATGGTGTTGTTTTTTCCTTTGTTGGTCTAAAAGCGGACAGGATTTTTAATTTCAACATCGACTCGTCAGATGAAGAGCTCCGTAAACGATCCCCTTTTCCCCGAAGTCTTTCCTCTTGCCCGCTCCTTCCCCCTCGTTATACATGCATGCACGACTTACACATGAATACTAGCTTTGCTTAGTACTCTCTCTCTCTCTCTCTCTCTCTCTCTCTCTCTCTCTCTCTCTCTCTCTCTCTCTCTCTCTTTGGGAGTTGGAGGGATGGTGCCAGGCAAAAGCTAAAAGAGAATCTCTCCATTGTTATGACGCGATTACTGACAAAAATGTAACTTGCTGTCTGTAGTAATTTCCCTTAACTTTATCAAAATTCTCACAATATAAATGAACTCTTTTTGTGCGTGATTTTCAAAACAAAGTTGTTCTTTCATCTAGAGTGGTAGACCATTAAGTCAGTCTTTGCTACGTCCCTCAGTAAGCATACATTTTCATTTTTCATCAGTGTCTGCCGGTGAAAATTCTTCTGGTTTCAATTATGGTGGCGCCTGCAGCTTCTGCTTGATGCTTGTTGTTCTAGGTCACCACCAAACTGTTGAATGCTTGATCACGTTCGATCAAATTGAAGAGACGGCCGAGACGCTGAAGGGATGATTGTTACGTCAGATAGTCCCTGGCAATGAAATCGCAGCGTTATTCACATCCCTGTGTCGCCACATACCTTCCAAAGGGGTCCGTGCTGGCTTTAAAACCCCTGCTTCGACGAATGATACAACGAGTTTTACACAGGCAATCATCTGACTTTATTTAATTGCCTCGACGTGACGTGAATGAATCGCGGGTAGGACTGGACGCATGACAGAAACCGCGTTCTGACTGGTTGATCTACTTAGGGTTTGGAGGTCAAAGAAGTCCCCCGTGGTCTTTAAGAAAATCTAAATATTATTTTCATTCTTCGACGCGGTCCTGACAAGATCATTTTTATACGGCTTATAGAACTATTTTTATCTTTTTATTGGCTATCATTATTATTATTATGAATACTTATATGGCGCCTATTCTCGGCTAGAGACCAAGCTCTAAGCGCTTTGCAATCTACACTCGTTTACACAACGGGCTGCCTACTTGGGTAATGCTGACTGAAGAGCTGCCAGCCGGCGCTTCATTCAGTCGTTTCCCGTGTCATCCAGTCAGTATCGTTCAATATCGATCACTCATTTACCTTGTTTCCTTCATTCTTTCCATTTCTTACACAGGGTGCATGCTATGTTTAACATGTCATCCATACCAACGGCCAAACTGGCCTTCTCTTCTGAAAGTTGGTGATGGGATTTTACGTGTGTGCAAGATGGTATGCGTGCGTTCACACACGGAACGTCGGTTTATAATCTCTTTCGAAGGACTGTATGGGAAATGGAGTCAGAACCAATGTTAACTCCAACGAGAAAATCCCCTGTACCGAAACAGCCCGGCGGAGATTCGTACCCGCAACCCCAGGATCACCAAGATTACGAGTCCGGCGCTTTACCAACTGAGCTATTCCGGCCCCCCGGCTAAAATGATGTTGAAGCCGCCAAAAAGTACAAGTTCTTTGTCAGAAGGGAGACTCATGCACTACATCTTTGATATGTGCGTGAGCATGAGGTTGAACTGAACGGTCTACACTCAGCTGAGAGTCGCGGTTGTTACTGTTGTTGTTGTTGTTGCTGTATTTCGTTTACACAAGATATAGGTGTCGATTCCTGAAAAAGTTTGATTGTTTCATTTCGACGATTACTATTATGTCCTTTGATTTTGTCTGGTTGACAAATTCGTGGAAAATATCTGTCACTTTACTTTCCTAGCGGCTACGAATCAGCGATTGAGTTTACAACGCAAGGGGAGAAGATCAGAAGGATAAGTAGTGCTTATCAAATTGTGTGCAAAGGGGAGCGGAACCTCATGCTGGCTCCGCGACTGAGCAATTACTGTCGTCAGTAGGGGGCTTTATATGAGGTATCCTTTTTTGGCTGCATCAGAACAAGCACCGGTGTATATATCTGAAGTCATACCAGAGAATTTACTCTAGGACACACGGCGGCAGTGCAGTGTCTCCTCAGGTGGGCTGCTCTAGGACGACCTGATACTGAGTGTTTCCTGCAGACTGTGGTGCTGAGGCTACGACAGGGCAGCCTTGCTTTGGATGTGTATGGAGGAGCCAACATGAAGGCGTCGGCGTTAGGCCACCGAGGGTGCACGGTATATGAGACAGAAACAAACAATAATTGAAACGACAGAAATACCAGAGTTTGTCAGCAAATATTTTTTATCTCACAGTCGGTGATTATGGTTAACAGGAGGGGATCAGCTGAAGAGGGAGGGTGCGAAGACACGGACATGAAGTCATTTGAAGAGGGATAAGTGCAGAGCAGAATCAATTCATCTTTTGTAGCAGATATATAACCGTGTGTAGACTGAATTCCCTTTGAACTAGGTAATCAATGGAGTTGTTTGATTAGAACTGCACAGCTCTGCTCTGTCAATCTGCCTATCAATCTGTCTGTCTGTACTCTCTCTCTCTCTCTCTCTCTCTCTCTCTCTCTCTCTCTCTCTCTCTCTCTCTCTCTTCATGTGAATGCAGTTCTTATCTGAATGTATCAGAGTGGTTAATAATGAATCTAGGGGCGACCATAAATGAGAAACTACGCTACAATCGTTGAATCTCGACAACACTAAAGAAAGCAAAACAGTAGCGCGCGCGCGCGCGCGCGTGTGTGTTGTGTGTGTGTGTGTGTGTGTGTGTGTGTGTATGTGTGTGTGCATGCGTGCGTGCGTGCGTGCGTATGTGCGTGAGTGCGTGCATGTGGGTGTGTGTGTGTGTGTAGAGAGAGAGAGAGAGAGAGAGAGAGAGAGGAGAAGAGAGAGAGAGAGAGAACCTCAGTCACGACAGTCTTATTGAGCTGCTCCCTCGACGGGAGTCCCCAAGAGACACAGCAACATGACTTTGGCAATGGGATGTTTCTTGTTTGACTTGGAGTCTCAGAGAAAACCAAGGTCTGGGACAGAACCAACACAACAGACAAGAAACGTCTGGGCAAGTGCTGCAGAGGTCAGAAGACAGGTGTTTCTCATCGGCTGGAGTCTCACAAAGCGTATTGTCCGGCGCGCTGATTGTACTTCAGTGTCGGGAGATAGGAGCGAAAGGTTATGGACACGGATGTATCATTCAGTTATGTCCATTGCCACTCACGAAGAGGGTGGTGGCCAGAACAAACAATCATGAATAAAGAAATTGGGTTGAAGAGAGAAGAGGGAGAGAAACCAGGAAAGGAAGAAGGATAAAAACAAATAAGCATCGAAGGAAGGGACGAAACAACAAAAGCAGGACAAACGAACGAAGAAAAGACGAGAAAACACAGCGGTAAGAAACGACATTGAAGGAAATACGTCACAACAGAAGCGGACGCGGAAGAAAAGGGGGGATTTTCTACATAATGCCACAGACGACTGTATGAAATATTACTAGGCCAGATCAACATCAGCATCCGGTAATAGTGCATCTCTCTCTCTCTCTCTCTCTCTCTCTCTCTCTCTCTCTCTCTCTCTCTCTCTCTCTCTCTCCTCTGCAAAACTGCCTTCGATTGCCCAGTCAAAACATCAATTGACCCGGTTCTTTTCACTAACTATTTTGAGAAGACTGACTCTTAAGGCTCTACACATCAAGAGAGTTTTCATTGGCAGTTGAAATACATTTTCCAGCACAGTTTGATAAACGCTGTATTTCACCACGTCGATATTATAGAGAAACATTCGATGCAGAAACATAATCCTTGGAAATCCCACAATTGGTGATTAACGTCGTGCGATTCTCTTTGTTGCTGTGATGGTGGTGGTGGTGGTAGTGGTGGTGGTTTGGTTTCGTTTGGTTTGGTTTGGTTTAGATTAGGTTTTTATTTATCTATTTATTCATTCATTTATCATTTATCAATCTGTTTATTTGTTTGTTTGTTCGGCCGCTTATTTGTTTGTTGTTTTTTTGTTTGTTTGGTAAATCGTTCGTTTGAATTAATCGTTCGTTTGTCTGTTTGTTTTACCTTGGTACAGTGATACAAAATTAATAGAAGCGTCTTACAACTCATTGCTCGGCGTAGGTAAAGGATCTCGACATGCAAAGACCAACGATCTGTAATCTATCTATTTATCTCGCTAGCTAGCTAGCTAGCTAGCTATCTGTTTGTCTGTCTGTCTGTCTGTCTGTCTCTCTATCTGTTTGTCTGTCTGTCTGTCTGTTTATATATCTGTCGGTCTGTCTATCTATATATCTGTCTGTCCGACCAACTATCTATCTGTCTGTCTGTCCATTTGTCTATCTATCTATCTATCTATCTTTCTCAATCTAATTATGTGTGCCATTCTATTTATCTATCTGTCTGTCTCTCTGTCTGTGTCTCCCTAATATTAGTTTTCCATCTCCAAAGAAAGGTGAATGTAATCATAGACGGCCAATCCAGTGATGACACGTCACTGTCAGAGACCTATATGTGAAGGGAATGGGACACTGCAAGGAATCATCCACGCAGTGCTCTGTATGCTTGTAGGTTTGTTCACAGCGGAGGTGAGCAGGGCCAGCAAGCCATCGCTGTGCCGTTCTGTGATATGGAACATTTCACAGATGAAAGGCTCTGGCTAGCATCACAATGCACCACAACAAAACGATCATTAGCTGATGAAACAGATTTCAACACAACGTGATTATTTTTCACATGGGTGCAAATGTAACAAATCTTTTGTTTGAAAAAGCCAAGCTTTCAGCACAAAGCTGTCGCTTTTGTTGTTGTTGTTGTTGTTTTGTTTTGTTTTGTTTTTGTTCTCCAAATCAAACCCCTTGCCACAAAGACTTCAATTCGAAGAACCCTTTGTGAAGAAGCAGGGTTTTTCCCCTCCTGTGGGAGACGACCATCAATTTGCTTGAATTTTCATATTCATTCCATGCTGTATAGCCTAGCCGACTACCAGGACCATACCAGGGCTGGTTCTTTTTTTTATCTATCTATCCGTATTTACAATCTCTCTCTTTCTCTCTCTCTCTCTCTCTCTCTCTCTCTCTCTCTCTCTCTCTCTCTCTCTCTCATCTATCTATCTATCTACCTAGTGAGAAAAAGGTCTATCTATCTATCTATCTGGTGGGAAAAAGGGTCCATGGAGACTTATCTGGAAACTTGGAGAAGTCGGACACAACTCCTAGATCATGACCTGCATTCTGCGCATGAGGCTGCATAGGAAGTCCAAACGGAGGAATACAGTTGGGATTTTTTTCGAATTTACTTTGAAACTGAGGGTTGAAAACACAGTCATAGGCAGGATTTTCCGGTTCAGAGAACAGTCTGAGATAGCAGTTCAAGGTAGTTTCAGCATGCGGTTGGATAACGAGGGTTCACCTGACTCTGCGTACAGGCTGTGCACAGAGGTGGTGCGGAATGCTCGAAGATAGAGACGAAGCCCTTGATGGTGAATAGGGTCCAAGAGTTCCAGATAAGATAGTCTTGCAGAGCCGTACACTGCACATCCATAGTCCAGTTTGGAACGGACCAAGGCTCTGTAGAGGTGCAGCAAAGTTTTCTTATCAGCGCCCCAGTCAGTGTGTGCTACAACCCGCAGAATGTTCAGAGCTTTCTGGCAAGAGATTTTTAAGTTTTTAATGTGACTAAGAAAGTTGAGCTTTTGATCGAAAATAACTCCTAGAAATTTGGCCTCTTTTACAGCTGGAATGGGGGATTTCCCTATTTGGATTTCAGGATCAGCAAAGAACTGTCGAAATTTATGGAAGTGAATGCACTGTGTCTCAGTAGCAGAAAAAGTAAAGCCATTTTCTTCTGCCCACAGATGCATTTTATCCACGCAAAGTTGGAGCCTGCGCTGAACACTCGGCAACAAGCTTCCAGTTGCATAGACGGCAAAATCATCTACAAACAATGAGCGGTCAGAATCCTGTTGAACCGAATTATCAATGTTGCTAATTTTCATGCTAAAGAGGGCAGGTGACAGTATGCTCCCTTGTGGAACACCCAACTCCTGCTCGTGAACATGAGAGACCTAAAACTATCGTTCGGCCAAAAACGTTTTAATGAAAAGTGGAAGATGACCCCGAAAACCAAGATCATGGAGATCATAAAGTATCCCAGATTTCCAGGTGCAATCATAGGCCTCCAAGTCAAAGAAAATAGCTACTGTGTGTTGTTTATTTAGAAAAGACGTTTCGAAGCGTAGATTCGAGACGGATCAAATGGTCCACTGTAGTTCGATGTTTGCGGAAACCACACTGTTCTTTTGCCAGAACGCCGTCGGTTTCGAGTTTCCACATGAGTCTAGCATTGACCATTTTTTTTCCACCAGTTTGCAGATACAGCTGGTCAAAGCTATCGGACGGTAATTTGATGGGTTTGAAAGATATTTTCCAGGTTTGAGGATAGGTATGACGAGGACTTTTCGCCAAGAAGGTGGAAAGAACCCAATAGTCCATACATTTTTGTACAATTGTAGCAGACGTTTTTGCGGAAGATGATTCAAAAGTTTATAATGGATTTCATCTGTACCAGGAGAGGAATCACTGCAAGAAAGAAAGGCGGATTTCAATTCGTTTAAAGTGAAAGGAAGACTGTACTCTTCCTTGTTATTTGATGAAAAATTGCAGGGTGATTTGTTTTTCTTTGAGGGCTTTGTTTTTGACAAAACAGACTGATTTGTTAGAAGAGGAATTTGTTTGTTGAAGATTGGCAACAGCTTTTTTCTCTGTTGTTAAAGAGTCAGAAAACTTGAGATGAATTACAGTAGGGCAGGTGTTCTTCCCTTTAATATTCTTGATGATTTTCCACACTTTTTTCTTCGATGTTTTAGATGTGAGACCTAGCAAAATTGTTTCCAAGACAAACGTTTATTGATTTTATAAATGTGTTTGGATTTTGCTCTCAATTTCTGATGTGCTCGGACGTTGGGCATCGATGGTTTGCGGGAGATCCAACGTTGACTTCTTTTGCGGGCTTTCTTAACTTTCTTACATTCAGAGTTGAACCAAGGAACTTTTGGCACAAGGTGCTTCTTGGAAGATGTAGCAATGGTTGACTTAGCATAATTCAGTATAAAATCTGAAAGACTTGCTGCCGGATCTTCACTGAGCAGGATCTTGTCCTCTTCCAGATCATTAAGAAATCTAGTGGCAAAGAGGACCCAATCTGCTTTGTTAAAACTGAGGCGTTCGGGTAAGGACTCACTTTCTGCATTTGTATACTGAAGCAACAAGGAAAGTGGTCACTACCATGTAGGTCGTCATCAACCTCCCAAACAGAATCCAGAAACAACAAAGGATCACAAACAGAAAGATCCAGATAAGATGTGGTGCCATTAGCGGAGTGAAAGTAAGTTGGCGATTTCCCATTTAAGACACACAAATCAAGCTCTGAAAACACTTCCCTTGGTGAAGATCTCTCACTTCCACATAAAGGAGAATGACCCTTCAGATCGCCCAATAGCAGGAAGGGTGTAGAAAGCTGCTCCAAGAGTGAAATGAGGTCCTGTTTTGTGACACAGATATTTGGAGATTGATACAAGCTACAGATAGCTATTGTTTTATGGAGAGTAACCCGAGCTGCCACTGCCTGAAGCGGAGTCTGCAGAGCAACTTGGCTATAGTGAGCAGAGTTATGAATAAGTAAGGCTACCCCGCCAGTAACGCCATGTTCAACAGGTTGTGCAAGTTGATCTAGGAAGCTGTAACCAGCAAGGGAGAAAGTTTTATCAGGCCTCAGAAGAGTTTCTTGCAGTGAAACTAGGACAGGCCTAGCTTCACGGCACAAAGGCTGCAGTTTCTCGTAATTGGAATACAGTCCGCCCATGTTCCATTGTACTATTGTTTCCATTTTAGATGATGACTCTATTCATTTATGTCAACGTCCTCTTCATGATCATCATACACAGCTTCAAACGCATTCTGCAATTTGAGTCCGCCTTTGTCAATCTGTCTGATGGTACAGATAGTTTCTTCTTCCCCGGAGGGGAGGAACTCAATGATCTTTGTGGTATTGGTGGAGGCTTTCCTTTGCACTCCACCAACGCCACTTTGTTTGAAGCCACTGTCGGGGCACCTCCTTTGGGATGTGGTCTCAGCTTAGGGGCCGTCTCGGGGCGAACCCCTTCCTAGTCAGCCCGCACAGCTGCAAGCTTAGTGGATGCACTGGAAGTGCATCCTTTAGTGGGTTTAAGACCTCCACCAACGGCCGTTTTGCCTGGCAATGTACTGGAAGACACTTCAGCGGCTTGAGACCGCATGGTTCTGTCTGAACACTGGCTTCCACGTGAGTTACCTTGAGTGTTTTATTTCACGATTGTAGGAAAAAGGAGTAAACCAACTTTTTGGCTTCGAAGAACGATTTTGTTGTTGTTGTTGTTTTTGCACACTGAATTTCGCTTTCTACTCGCCAGACAGGGCACTCTTTTCAAGAAGGCTGGTCGCCATCACAGTTCACGCATTTCGCGGATTCACATCCGCCCTCATGAACTGCTTTGCTGCAGGTGGCATACACCTCCTCCGTCGGGCATTTCTCCTTGATGTGACCGAATCTTTGACACCTAAAGCACCTCAGTTGGGATGGTACATGCAGGGCTACTTTCACTCTCAGGTATCTCACCTTTATGGACTCTGGAAGAGTCAGTTTTGCAAAGGTGAGGAACAGAGTATTGGTTGTTTTTCTCTCTGTACTTTTGCGTAAAGTCGCCCTCCTGACCTCTACCACTCCCTGATCAGTCAACTCATCCTTTATTCCTCCCTCAGATATCCAAACCAACAGTCGGCAACGAATGACACCCTTTGAAGAGTTCAGACTTTTGTGAGGGGACACCCGGATTGGATAATCCACAAGACTTGATGACTTCAGTAAGTTGTCTGAGTGGACTTTTCGGTCAACCTGCACGAGCAGGGAACCATTCCTCAGCCTCTTAACTGATTTCGGCTCTGCGCCTGCAAGACCTTTCAGCCCCTTTGCAACAGCAAAGGGACTCAGCTTGGTAATTAGTCGCTCGCCATCCGCCGACTGGATCATCAGCCAAGAAATCCAAACGCCTTGTGTCTTCCGGACTTCTATGTCGGAGTCGGAGTCCATGTCCCTCGAAGGGTCGGAACCCAGTTTTCTTCTCTTTCTTGTCTTAGTGTTTTTTGTGGCCATGAAGATTTTTAAAAACTGGCAGACATAAACGGTCACCCCAGGAAAGCTGCCGCGCTGGGGAAGGGACAATGGATGGCCATGGTATGGCGTCCGTCCGCCTGGTACCGTTCCGCATGAAAACCAGACAGTGCACCTTCGCGACTGAATTGGGATCAGCCACTCAGCCCATCATCATGTTGCTGTAGCTTAGGCTTCCCCGCTGCTTGCGGCAGCGACCCAAGTATCAGAGAGAAAAGAATGTGGGAAAGAAGACTTGAAGGGGAGACAAGGAGAGAAAAAGTCCATTAAGAAAGGCAGAAGATAGAATAGGAAAAGAGTGGGTTACTATTTGTCTGGGCCCTCACTCCTAACCTTCCTGACAATGGAGACCCTACCAGGAGCATCAATCCTACCACGTTGTGCTTAGGCCAGTCAGCAACTTGGCTATACAGGCCTAGAAGCGTTAACAAGACCTAATCGTCTAGTCGAGTATTGATGCCCACGTCAGCGAAGCCCAAGGATCACTGGACCGTGCAAGCCCTCCGACCACGGCAAGGTTGCAACCCCCGGAGCCAGAAATCCGCTTTGATCTTGCTGCTTTTTGTAAAGAATCCACCAGTTCTCAGGCATATAAGGCATTGTTTGCCAGTCTCTGTACTAATGGTTCAAAGTCTGAAGATAAAGTGGCCAGTGCAGCCTATTGCCCTGGTGCTCCTTAAATATTATTAGAACATACTCCATCAGATACTTCTGTTTACTCTGCTGAACTTACAGCTTTGGTTCTAGCATCTCTCAGTCTACAAACAAGGACTTTCTGATTTTGTCTGATTCGCTGTAAGCTTTGGAGTCGATAGCTGGCCGTAACCTCCATATCCTGAACTTCTACACTTTTTAAAATTTTTTACCTCGTTGAAAGCGGAAAGTCACAACATTGTTCTTGCTTGGGTTCCCGGTTATGTTGGCATCAGAAGGAATGAAATGGCTGATCGTTTGGCCAAGAATGCCACAACAGGGATACTGACTAACATATCTATCCCCTACACAGATCTAAAACCGAAAGACAATGATAATGTCAGAGACCTCTGGCGGGAGGACTGGAATACACAGACGGATAACAAACTTTTCCAGATCCGTCCAAACCTGAAAGAGTTCCTCTCATCCACCTCTGGTGGTCGCAAAGAAGAAACGGTTTTATGCCGGCTGCACACTGGCCATTCGTATTTTACTCATTCGTACCTTTTAAAGAGTGAAGAAGCTCTGTGGTGCATTCCACGTCATGTAGTACTCACAATGAAACATATTCTTTTAGAGTGTTGGGACTTGCATGAAGTGATACATAAACATTTTTCAGCAGATTCCATGAAAACCTTGTTCAGAGATGTTCCAGCTGATGTGATCTTTGAATTTTGGAAAGAGATTAACATTTTTCATCTGATCTGAGATTTTACAGTGGAAAGAATTTTAACAAAAAAGATGTATTTTAAAGGATTGTGTGAATGAATGACTTGTGAGTTGACTTCAACGCTGTGACAGCCTTGATATGGCCCTTTGTGGTCGGCTGGGCTATAAGCAACATTACCTTATCTTACCTATCTATCTGTCTATCTATCTATCTATCTATCTATCTAACTAACTAACTGACTAACTAACTAACTAACTGACTATCTTCGCTGATAAGAAGTCTTTGACTGATTTTGGACTGACCTTGTCGTGGATGGAAAGGTGAGGATGGGGAGGAATGTGCAGCGGGAGGGGAGAGGGAGGCGGAGAGAAAGAAGGAGACGGGAGAGGGTATGGGTTGTGATGGAAGGGATAAGAAGAAAGGCGATGTAGGTTAGCGTCGCGGACTGCCGGCTGGGAGGCCATGGGTTCGATTCCCATCAGAGTCATGTGGGATTTTTCTTCCCCTACCCGGAGTTGAGTTTGCTACGGGCTCAGTTGGAAAGACTGGGACCACACAGTCGAGTTTCATCCACTAAATGGATGTGTCTCTGAGAGTGTTGCTCAAATTTCCTGACCAACAATACAGGGTATGTATCTCTCAGGCCTGGTTGATGCTGGAATATGTCATGAAAGTAAGCGTAGAGTACAGCCCTGTCATGCAGTCTCAGACCAGAGTGGAAATCCATAGCATCATCTTCATCATCTTTTTTTCTCATCGATCAGCATGCCCTGCTCAAGAGGTGACCTCGGTTTCGATATCCTCTCCGCGTCTATGGCCTTGGGTTTGATTCCGTCTGGGTCACCGGTATAGGCAAGTTCATGGGGGTTGTCGTTTGACGAACGTGGTGGCGCCCTGTGGAGGGAGAGCTCACTCACGACAAAGCAATTATTGTTGTCAGTAGGGGGCTTAGTAGGTGGTGTCCCGCATATGTTGGATCAGAACACACACTACTGAACACCACCGAAGTGACTCAGCATACGGATACGGATACGGATCATTTATTCAAAATAGGCCACGGCCCTGTATAAAGGGGGTGGATTAAACATGTAAAAAAAAGTAATGATATAAACATATTGAGAAAAAAGGAATGAAGAACAGCACTTGGTCAAGAACATGCCAAGCTCCGGCGTTTAAAAGCCTTATATAAGTACGATGCAAGCTTTTTTAAACATGTTCTTCAGTGCAAGACAAATGTAAGATGAATCTAAACAAGGATGGTTGCCGATGATAATTAGGGGGAATGAATTCATCTCTAAGATCAGTACACTGCAGTACCAAATGAACTTCATTTTCACATGCGTTTTTACATAATGGACAAATAAGATTAGAATTGCAATGTTGTCTGTAACGAAAATGATGAACTGAGATATCCGATATTCCAAATCTAAATCTTGTCACTATAAATTTCAGATGTATGTCCATTTTCATTGACAAGTAAGTCGGAATGCAGTGCATGGAATTATATTGTCCATACAGATCAAATCTAATACTATCATTCATGTGAGAATTCCATTTTTGTCATCTGCTATCAACCAATTTGGTACGGAGTGTTCGAATAAAGGTCGATTCATCTCCTACTCCCTGATTTAACCAGGCATATCCGAAACCCAGTTCATGCTATTTCTCAATCTCATGGCCCAGTTTATTTTTCCCCTGGCATCTGGGTTGTAAGCATGTTGTAAGCTTTCTTCGGTTATCTACAATCAATAATTTGTATCAGTTTTAATCAGTACCTTATACATACAATTGCAGAATTCAAGTATATTGGGTATCTGTTAGTTTACCCGTATACCAAATCATTGGAGGTTTGTATTGAAACACCAAGAAACCACTTCAAGGCAAATAAATGGACTTTCTCACAGACAAATGCAGCTTTATCCAGACCCTTGATTTCAGCACCGTATTGAACAATGGCTTGGATTTGGGAGTCAAATGATTTAACAAATCCTTCGAATGACTGATTTACCAAACTTGATAGTTTCCTCATTATACACAAAACAGCATGCTTTGCTTTGCTCGCAAGATCTTTACAAGCAAAATCAAAACTTAATCAGGATGAAAATAGATTCTTAAATATTTGTTTACATTTACGACTGGCATAGTTATTCCGTTATAATTCCAGTGTTCTCTTGCTCCCAAATAGCAACCTTTTCTGAATGCAATTATATCACTAAATGCAATTATATCACTGAATGCAATTATATCACTGAATGCAGTTATATCACTCTTCTGCGTATTTACTTTCAGTTATAGAGAAGCAGCAGCGCGCCATAAATTGTTCAACTGTGTTTGTAAACCAATAACTGTTTCAGATAACAAACAACATCATCTGCCAGAAGAAGTATAAACAGTTCTAAAAGATCCTCCGTAAATTCGGCTCCATGTCTACAATTATTTGTAACTTCAAATATTAATTCTTTGATAAACAGAGAAAAAAGAATAGGACTAAGTTGCTAGAAACATCACAAAGAGAAATGCCTCTGTAATGATTGGGATTATTTGCATTTCCTTTCTTATAGAATGGTATAATAATGGATTCTGACCAATTCTCAGGATAAATTCCTTTCTTAATTAGAAGTGACTCAACAGCAGTGCAGTGTCTCCTCCTGTAGGTTGCCTCTTTGACGACTTGACATTGACTGCTCCTTGTGGATTGCCGGTCCTGGGCTGCAGCGGGCCAGGCCGGGCTGTGGCTGTGGATGGGGGGTTCGGAACGAAGGGTGTAGTGGCACAGAAGATGGGACAGCACAAAAAAAGAAAAAGGCCGATGGACAAGGGGGGGGGGGGGGGGGGGGGCTTGTAGATCGATTTAGGTGGAGGCGGAGGGAGAAGAAAATAGCGGTATGCAGGTGAGGAAGAGGGAGAGGAGAAGAAAAAAAAAAAGGGGGGGGGGGGATTATCCACAATATGGCAGAAAGTCATATTTAGAAGATCATGTGTAGTTGTGAGAACCTTTCACACTTGCTTCCTTTTCACATCTGTTTATTCGTTTCTTTACTGATGTAGTTATCTATTCATTTATTCACTCCTTCATTCATTCATTTATTATTCATTTCTTCATTTGTTTGTGTTTTTACTCACGCGCAGCACGCTTGCTTACTCATTTAAACAGACACCGTGCGATGGAACAAATAAACAAGCACACAATCAACCAGCAGTACAGAAAACGCCCTTTCCCCTCATGACCATATAACTACGACTGGGAGCCTGCGTGAAAGCGGAATAATGCCCCCACAGGGGGCCAGCCAGCAGGTGTGATGCAAGCCGACAAATGAGCTCCATTCGGGCTGGAACTGACCGCCTGCAGTTATCCACCCCCTAACGATGCCTGGAGTTATGGCAGGCTTGGCTGGTTCCGCCACAGGCCCTTGCAGTTGAGATGTAACTTTCAAAACTTGTACCACTGCTGTTTTGCTACTGCTGCTGCTGTTGCTACTGCTACTATTACTACTACTAGTACTACAACAACAACAACTACTACTACTGCGGCTGCTGCTACTGCTGCTGCTGCTGCTACTACTACTACTACTACTACTACTACTGCTGCTGCTGCTGCTGCTGCTACTACTACTACTACTACTACTACTACTACTACTACTACCGCTACTACTACTAGTACCACTTCATGGAATTGACAGAAGTAAAGATTTGTGTTGTGTCTCCAATTAAAAGCAATTACGATCAAGTCCCAATGTATGAATGATGATAACAATGATATAGAGAAAGGAACTCAGGCAGATTGTCATGTTCACAGTGACTGACGAAACACACTGCCTTCATCATCACACATCGGTCCTGTTCTCTAGCTTTGACTCTCCCCACCCTAGCTTTGCCTTCACCCTTCCCCTCCCCCTCCCCCTCTCCCTCACACCCCCATGCCCTTCTCCCCGCCATCCCTTCTCCGTTTTTATGCAACTTTCTCCTGGCTACTTGTAACAATCATACTTTTTGACTTCTAATGAATAAAAGAAAAAAAGCCATTGTTTTGTCCAGTGTGTCTGATTGCACGTGTCCATCATGCACGTGTCCTATGCAGATGTCCGATTGTCCACCATGCACGTGTCCTATGCAGATGTCCGATTGTCCACCATGCACGTGTCCTATGCAGATGTCCGATTGTCCACCATGCACGTGTCCTATGCAGATGTCCGATTGTCCACCATGCACGTGTCCTGTGCAGATGTCCGATTGTCCACCATGCAAGTGTCCTATGCAGATGTCCGATTGTCCACTATGCACGTGTCCTATGCAGATGTCCGATTGTCCACTATGCACGTGTCCTATGCAGATGTCCGATTGTCCACCATGCACGTGTCCTGTGCAGATGTCCGATTGTCCACCATGCACGTGTCCTATGCAGATGTCCGATTGTCCACCATGCTACTCCATTTTTACAAGTCTATCCTGGACAGTTTGTTTTTCAAGTTATTTTTTATTATCATAGCTAGTCCTCGTCCATCATACTTTTGAAGTATTATGAATTCATACAATTGTAATGGTCTGTAGGCGGCACTTCTAGTTTCTTGTAGACACAGAACATCAAAGTCACATGCTAGTTTTTCAATTGTTGAGGTCCTCTTTCTGGCACTGCAGCAGTTCCAAGTACAAATCCTGAAATATTTTTGGACAGTCTTTCAGCTTTTGTTGTATTCCTACCTACCTTTCTTCTTCTCCCACCTCTTTTACTACGCCGACTATTGTTTTGTGGGGATCCAGTTTTAAGTCCCAAAGCCTGCACCCGAAGATCCCCAAGGTGCAAGCAAGACAAAGTATTTTGAGAACCCATAAAAAGGTATTATTAGTGTTGAGGGGTCATAAGCGGTCGCCCTGACAGAGCCTCGTATTAGGGAAGGGCAATGGATGTCCATACATGTAGGGAACGCCTGCACATATGAAGTCCGTCAGCCTGGGGTCGCCCTAGGGCCAGACTGCATACGGTTCGAGACTGTTTAACCCAACAGCCATTCATCCCCTCGGTACTGTATGAAAGCCTTGGGACTGGGGAAGGTCGACTCCAAGATAAAAAAAAAGGTCAAACGAAGGGGGGGGGGGGGGGGGGGTAGCTGCGAAAAATGATAGTGAAAAGTGTGCCGCATTGAGTTTTTGTCCTGTGTTTGTGTTTGCTTCGCTTTTGTTGTTCCCCGAAGCGAGCATAGCGAGCGAGTGGAGCTTAGAGATGATTTTTTTTTAACTATATGTGAGACATATCTGTGCGAAAAACCGGGTAGGCTGAATAAAGACAACAAACATGCCACATTTTCAAATTACATACC
>CM065737.1:45974164-45979164 GCA_033310375.1 Conus canariensis | reverse complement strand
CGTGACTGATGCAAAGTTTCATGTGACGTCGGTGGAAGTATCCCGTGTGCCTGTCGGATTGCGTGCAGTAGGAGCAAGCTGCTTCATTCTTTTGGTATAATTTTCCAAACTTCTTTTCATTTGAACTTTTTTTTGTTTTCATTTTGTGATGATCCGGGTTTCTCTCTCTCTCTCTCTCTCTCTCTCTCTCTCTCTCTCTCTCTCTCTCTCTCTCTCTCTCCTCTGGTCACATAATCTTGTCTAGTCTGATATTATCATATTGTTGGTGTGGTTGTAACAACAGTTATCTTGGTATGAAGTTGTGACAACAGTTATATTGATGATAATGGAAGAAAAATAAAATTGTGGTGACAAAAATAATAACATTATATGTTAGTTTGTGGTCCCCTCCACCCTCACCTTTTTTCCCTCCCCTTCCTCCATGCCCATAATATTACCTGTTCATCCTCTTCACTCGTTCATCGTCATCATCCCTGTTGCCTTTATACTGTTATCCTTTCACTCGTTCATCATCCCTGTTCCTTTTCACTACTGTTATCCTTTCACTCGTTCATCATCCTGTTGCCTTTTCACCTACTGTTATCCTTTCACTCGTTCATCATCCCTATTGCCTTTTCACCTACTGTTATTATTATTTGCATTACTTTTTCATCCTCACCACCTTCTCCCTGCTCCAGTAGTACTGTTTACCTTTACTCATTGACCATCTCTGTTCCTTTCCACCAACTATTGCTTTTACCAGTATTACCTTTATCATTACTACTGTCAGTGTCACTGTCATCACATCATCATTATTAGCACAACCATCATCATCAATCATAAATGAAATTATTGCTACCTCAATTAGTATTAAATCACTATTATCACCATCACTACTACCACCATTATGATCACTATTATTATTGTTATTACCAATTTTATTTTTCTACTATTATCGTCAATATAACTGTTGTTACAGCTTCATAACTATTACATCTACTATATTTACTACTATTATTTACATTATCATTATACTTAACAATGTTTCCGACATTCCAACCTGCCACTTTTCCAGCCTCTTATATCATTACTATATGGTTACAATCATGATTATTATTAAAACTATATCATAACTCTTAATATTCATATTAGATTCCGTACTTCCCATTATTTGTATCCTCCTTCTGCTCCTCGTCCTTCCTGTCCTCCCCCTTCTCCTCCTCCTTTTTCTTACTCACTTCCCTTATTACTATCATTACTGTCATTGACATTATTTCATTATATTTTTGTATCATTACTTTTATCAGTATTACTATTATTACTACTATTGTTGCCGGTGTTATTATCATTATTATTTATACCAGTGTTTCATCGATATTACCATCATTACCATTATCATCACCATCATCATCACCACTACCACTGTCGCCACGACAACCATACTATTCTAGAATCCTCTAACCCCTCTCCTTTCTCCCATATTACAACAGCTATTGTCATAGTATCACCAAAAGTGGTAGCAGTATTCTCTTTATAATTTTTTTCAATATTTTGTCATCTTCATTAGTTGTGGTAGTAGTATTGTTATCAATTTTATTATTATCATCATTACTATTTTAACTGGCAGTGTCTCCCCGACGGCATCGATTTCGTTCAACGCCCATCTTACGCGAATTTGACCAGATAAGTGATTGCTCTTTCTTCATTTTCGTTGTCATAAGTTTTGTTTATCTTGCCTGAAGAAGACCTAAGAGGTCGGGACGAGTCGTGTTTTGTCCTGTGATTCGTTTGTTCATGTTTGGCGGATTTATTACAAAAACTTTTTAAGAATCATTACTATTATTTTTATCATCATCATCATCATCATCATCGTTTTCATTCTTCTATAATTATCTTTTTTATCATCATCATCATCATTATCATCATCGTCATTATTATCATCATTATTTTGTTGTTGTTGTCATTATTATGATCATTATTATTATTATCACTACTATTATTATTATCATTATTATCATTTTTATTACCATTATTGTTATTATTGTTAATGTTAGTATCATTAGTATCTTTATTGTTATTATCTATTTATATTGTTTTTAATCATTATTATTATTGTTGTTGTTTTTGTTGTTGTTGTTATTATCATTATTATTATCATTTGTCTTCAGCCAATTACAGAAGACTTTAGGCCATTTTTCTGATGTCAAATGTGTGTGTGTGTGTGGTGTGTGTGTGTGTGTGTGTGTGTGTGTGTGTGTGTGTGTGTGTGTGTGTGGTGTTCCTATGATGTGTGACCAGAATTGCTCATCCACCAGCCACTGTGGAGCGGTGGATAGCCTCACGGGTTACAGCTGAGAGGTCGTGGGTTTGATTCCCCGTCAGAGGCAGATATTTGTGGGAATATCTGGCGCCGACTGGCTCTTACACTTAGTTCAGAGTGCCATAGGCTCCAATGGGAAGAGTCCAACCACGCAACCGACTTTCATCCTCTGAAAGGCACGCCATTACTTCAGAATTGTTAACCATTTCCTGTCCATCATTGCCTGCAGGTGTCAGCAGCTCTCGAGCCTGGTTGACGCCGGGATATTTTATGAAGGGAATGGGAGAGTACATTCCTTCTCTTGTAGTCCCAGACCATGCCATCATCTTTATCATCTTCGTCTTCATCATCTTCGTCTTCATCATCTTCGACTTCATTGATTACCAATTAAGAGAAAAGTACCCCGTTACGAGGCCCTTCATGCCCTGGTAGCACGGTGAAGTCAGTTACGATTTCCTCTTCTCCAGTACTACGAGCAGCGTGGGAGTTACAGCACGGAAAGGTCATAGAAGATGAGACAGCCCTCCTCTCTTACCTTCCCACCCTCCCATCGTCCTTATACACACAAAGACACGCGCATACACGTGCACGCGCGCTCGCGCGCACATACAGAAAGAGAGAGAGAGAGAGAGAGAGAGAGAAGAGAGAGAGGAGACGTACACACGCATCAAGCACACACTCACAAACTCCCCTAGGTGTTTTACACCACAAAATAACTACGCGCATAATTTCGGTTTGTCGGCGTGTTCTCGCAGCTGTACTGATGGATTAACTAGATTTCATGGTCGGCTTGACTGTAAATAGCATGACTTGCGTAATCACTTTCAAAGACCACTTCAGTGATTCTAATTTCCTGTAAGTCTTGTCCCTCTTCTAAAGTCATCATCATCAAGAAACTGTAAGGGGTGGTTCTCATGTGTAAGTTCGTAAAAGCAATAAATTTCGTAAAATTGATTCAGTTACTGAAAAATCTCTCTCTCTCTCTCTCTCTCTCTCTCTCTCTCTCTCTCTCTCTCTCTCTGTGCATATATTTATATTTGCTTACGCGATTAAGTTTCACCTTTTGTATGTAAGGATATTGCTTGCAGAGCTAAAAATATATTGTTTTGTATGATGAAGATGTTCTTGACGCTGAACAATGAATGAATGCTTTGTTTTTTTTAAACTGTTTGATACTCAAATCCTTCCTTTGTAACAATTTTGGGGCTGAAGTGTGGGGTCTTGATGTTGCCGCTGCACAATGCGAAAAGGTTCGTTTATTTGCTTTAAAAACGTTTTGGCGTGTACTGTCACAAACTCCAAATGATCTTGTGTATGGTGAGACTGACAGATATCCTATGTATTTGCGCTCCACTGTTAAATGTATCGAGTGGTGGCTAAAATTAACTCAGATGGCCGAACTTGGATTGCCTCATAAGGCGTACAGTATACTGTTAGAACCGGATAATAGAGGCAAGGTGAACTGGGAGTCGCCTGTAAGATTAAAATGACACAAATCTACTCTATGGCGTAACCAAGGGGCTGGAGACATGAACAATTTTTTTCCTACCTTTAAAGCAAGACTAACTGACTATAGATGGCAAGACTCGGATTTTCATTTTGAAAATAGTAACAGGTTCAGTTTTTATAAAAACCCTCAATGATGTGCATTCTCTCCCAACGTACACGTCAAGGTGTATGGACAGGCACCTGAAGTTTATAATGACAAACTTTAGAATTGATGTGTCTGATATTTTTGTTCATCAGTATCGTTATAGATAAATGAATGCCTATGATCTCTTGTGTTCATAATGCCGACAGTCAAGAGACGATGAAGTGAATTTTGCATTAACTTGTCTAGAATTACAAGATTTAGAAGAAAAAAAATTCATGGAGCTTTTCTACAAGACCTGGCTTATCCAGGCTTATCTTGTGAATGTAATCTCAGAATGAAAGCAATATAAAAAATGTTTGCAGTTTAGTAATAGAAAGCTTTCAAAAGGCAAAGCAATGTGCAATATAAACATTATTGTAAATTTTGCAGCGCGACTGTGTTATGTTTCACGCACACCCGCCTTCTGAGGGGCTATAAGACTAAAATATCTTACACTGCCTATAAGACTAAAACATCTGAATCTCTCTCTGTCTCTCTCTCTGTCTCTGTCTCTCTCTCTCTCTCTGTCTCTCTCTCTCTCTCTGTCTCTCTCTGTCTCTGTCTCTGTTCTCTCTCTCTCTCTCTCTCTCTCTCTCTCTCTCTCTCTCTTACACACACACACACACACACACATAATATATATATATATATATATATATTATATATATGTATTATATATATATATATATATATATATATATATATATATATATATATAATCAGTTTCAAAATACCGATATCTGATCAGGAGTTTAGTGAGTTTCCTCCCCTTTGGAGATGGTCTCCCCCTTGGAGACTATAAGCTTGCTGAAAGCTCATTATGAGAAGCATTTATTATTCTCCATTCACCCATTCAAGCACACTGTTAGTTAGGCAGAATTATCTACCACTGCAGATATGACTGCTTATCTCCCCCTATTTTTTCAACCTAAGCCATAACAAAGCCATAAGCTTTGTTATAATTCAATATTTCTTGCAGTCATTTCAACACCAAGCTGCTCTGAAAATTGCTGGAATGGTGCTCAGTTGGAATTTATTAGTTTATTATATACTACCTTACCTGCTGGC
>CM065737.1:45951664-45966664 GCA_033310375.1 Conus canariensis | reverse complement strand
CCACAATGTCATTTATGAAGACATTAAATAAAGTAGGGCTGAGAGCATTTCCATGATGTACTCCCTTACGGACAATAATTTCTTTACTCAAAAGGCCTTGTGATCTTGTTTGAATGGTAGCATTCGTATACATATCTTTGATTATATCAAAACAGTTTCCATTTATACCTGTTCTGTTCAATTTAACAGCATTGCTTCATGCCATACGTTATCAAATGCCTTTTCAAAATCAACAAAGCATCCATATAATCTGCCATTTTTAAGTTTTAATCATTCATTTATAATCTTTTTAAAAATAAAAATGTGATCAATTGTTCTGTGATTCTTTCGAAATCCTGCCTGTTCTTTGACTAAAAGTTGACTTTGTTCAAGGTAATCCGTCACTCTGTTATTGATAATTGTACAAAACATCTTTCCCAATGTATTGGTAAGTGTTATTCCCCGATAATTGTTTGGATCCCCAGGATTACCATTCTTGTATAATGGGATATTCAAACCTTTTTTTCCACCAATCTGGATAAATTCCTCTCTTAAAAATATGGTAAAACATTTTTGTAATGGTATGTATGGTAATTGGAAGACTAGTTTTAATCACCTCATTAGTTACGCCATCCATTCCTGGTGATTTGTTGTTTTTTATGCAGGCAAGCTTTTTTAATTTCACCAGATGATATAGGCAAATTAACGTTTGATAACATGGTATAGTTCATTTGTCTATTTTTTAGTTCAACATCTACTTTTTCCTTTTGGTCTTTGTCTACATTTACTTCTTTTCCGACGATTTTTTCCAGATGTAAAATCCATTTTGAAGCATTTAATTGATGAACACAGTTGGTATTTTCACTAATGTTTTGTAAATTTTTAGAGTTCCTGTCATGAATGGTTTCAAAAGCATAATCATTCGGTATGTGATATCTATTATTTTCATATTCCATTTAATTGTGATCAGGGATGTTTCTAGTTCTTGCGTTGAAATCACTACATATTATAATATCTCCATGTTGATTATGTTTTTCTACGCTTTCTTCTAATTTATCCCATATATCTAAAGTATGCTCTTTTCTGAAGGAGGATGTTTCAGGAGGGATGTACCAATAAAAGTCTTTTTGTCGTTAGCAGTACTTCTCACCATCAACTGCACAATGTCACTGTATCTGCTTGGTAGAACAGTAATATTTTGTCGCAAATGTTCCTTAATGTATACTGATATTCCACCAGAGGACATCACTGCCTTTTTTCGCTTTGGTCGTACATAATGAAGTCCAGGTGCAAAAGTTGGAATAAACAGATTTCTGGCAGTATCTTTATTAAGGTGAGTTTCTTGTAAGAGAAGAATGTCATATTGACGAAAATAACTTACTACAGTTTCGTCTGTTACTTCATTTGTTGCAAGGCCATCGATTATCTCTTTGTACCCCTTAAGGTTCCATGATAATATTTTCATTATCTCTTTGTACCCCTTAAGGTTCCATGATAATATTTTCAGTACCATTTTTGACATTTTTAACAAGATGATACTAACGATGATAACAGTAATAACAGCAATACTTGCTGTCTAAAATCGTAGTCACTGTGGGTCATTCTGTCTCTGCTGTGGGGAATGTAGTTGTATTGCCCGTGGAAACCCAGTTGTGATTCTGTTGCGTAGTCATTCTGATGGACAGGGTGCCGTGGTTCTGGTCCTGCATGGGAAATACGTCGTGGTCTCCAGGTGTCTGGTTGGTTGTTGTGGTACTTGCTGCCACGAGTAGTTCTATTCGGAAAGGAACTGTTTCCACTGTAGAAAGGAGGTGGTCTGTTTTGTTGCCTTTCACTGGTAGTTTTCTCTGTAGTCATATCTGTTGTCAAAATGTCGGGCATATCTGGCATTGAATTGAGGCCGCCGATTCTTACGATTTTCCCATTCCTTGTTTCTGTCGAACTTTTTGTTTTGGTTTTTCCCAGAATATACGGTCAAACATTCGACCAACGTTGCCCGCAAGTATGCTTGCTCCTTTCCTATTTGGATGAACTTCATCTCGTAGATGGAAGTCAGCTCGCAAATTTTCATGACCAAGGAAGGAAATGTTTGGGATGTCATGTAACTTTGTATACAACAAAGCGTTCAGCAATTCGGCTTTGTGATTTAGTTCTTCTGACTTTGTTGCCGTTACTTTGCTGATGACTATTTTTGAGTCTGGGTAGATCTCTTGTAACTTTAACACATTTGTGGCGAAATCCTTGTTGACTGTTTCAGCACTATTCTCTTTCAGGTCGTTGATGCCCGTTTGGAGCAGTATGGCGTCTGGACTCTGGTCTGTGTTCCTGTAGGTTTTCCTGAGAATATTTATACTTTGTGTTGTTGTCTTCGTAACATTCAACCCATACGAACGACCTAATCTGGTGGCGTCCACATCTCTCATGATGCAGTCATGATAAATGATGATTTGAGGGAGCTGGCTTTGTTCTTGATGCCCTTCCTGTGAAATGGCATTGCTGTGATCTGAGGTAGTTGTTTCACCATCTGAGTCACTGCTCTCATAATTTGCAGGAGTGTTTGGCAAGCTGTTGTTTTAGCGTTGTTTTTTTTTTTTTTTTTTTGTGAGTTTTCCATTTGTCCACAATGGTTGGGGTTATTCTTCTTATTCAGAATTTCGCTCTTTGCCGTATGTTTCTTGCTGTCTTTTTTAGGGGGATCGTCATCACAAGTATGACGTTTCGCTGAGGTGTTCTTTGTAGTGGGGACAGATGGGGTGTCTGAGGCTCTGCTGGTTGTCACAGATGGGGTGTCTGAGGCTCTGCTGGTTGTCACAGATGGGGTGTCTGAGGCTCTGCTGGTTGTCACAGATGGGGTGTCTGAGGCTCTGCTGGTTGTCACCTGGGAGTTGTCACCTGGGAGTTTGGAGTGTTTGGGGTGTCAGCGGTGTATGCTGATGAACGTGGGTTGTATGGGGGCCAGGTGTGGAGACATCCTGTTTGCTGTTTTTCAAAGGAGTCGCCAGAACTCTGGATTCTCTATTGCCGCTTGAGGGGATCAGAGGGTCATGTGAAGTAGTCTTTTTCCCGAAAATCGATTTCAGTGTTGTCGAGAATTGTTCATTTTTTTCGTCTGTCTGTGTTGAAGTCTCCTTAGTATTTCGTCCACTCGGTTCACTGTATCGTTTGTTTTCTTTTTCATGTGTCTCTTAAGACTGAAGCTTCTAAAAGCGTTCACAATTTGAGCAACAAGGTCTTGATTTCTTTGACGATGTTGTAGGTCCGCAACGGAGGTAGCAATATTCAGAATAGACAATTCCAAGTTCCGAAGAACTGAGGATATAGTTTGATGTGATTTTAGAATTTATTCTAGAAGTTGTTGGTAGTAACTTTTTGCGTCATCTGTGAAAACGTCATTGGGGCGTCTTTGACGTGTTTCTTGGAGAACGTCTTCTTCAATTTTTTCGTCTTGAAATATATAGTGCTGCATGTTTTGCATGTGAATTTTCTTTGCGATCGGACGAAAATACATATTTAGTATGGTGGAAGTTCTGTGCAGGAATAGTGTATAGCTCTTGAACAGTCAGAATATTTAAGACATTTCTCTTTTCGTTTAGTGTTTCCGCAGCTGCAACCCGTGGTTGTATCTTGTTCTTTTCGATATTCAACGTCAGAGTGTTCATCATCTTTGTCTTTATCAGCATCGTCACTTTGTCTTTATCAGCATCGTCACTCTGTTCTATGTCTTCTTGAACAACATTGTTCTCGGTTTCGTACTCACCGTCGTCAAGTATCGGTGGATTTTCATGACCGGCTTGCCGCATCGCAGCCCAGGCTTCCTCCAGTGTATGGTATGCTTTGTGGATTGCCTTGGAAAAACCGGCCACCGATCGAGATGCATCATTCCAATTTTTAAAGATGCCAATTTGCCTACCTTCGCTCACTGCATACAGTTTAGGATTTTTTTGTTGTCTTCCTCGATGTCATTCTTTTAATTTTTTTCAACACATTCCTGACATCTCTGGGCCAAGAGATGGGGGATGCGCTTCAGCACAGAAATGTTATATCCTGTCCTCCCGGAGCAAGTCTACCTACATGTACAGCCTCAATGGAGTCTTTCTGAAACAGGTTCAGCAAAACCCGTACTTAGGAGTGCTCATCTCAGATGACCTGAAATGGGGTCAACACATTGCAAATATTGCTCGAAAAGCTGGATCAACAGTGGGCTTCCTACTCCGGAATCTCAGGAATTGCCCAAAGGAGTGCAGGCGCCTGGCGTACATCGCACTGGTGAGATCCAGACTAGAGTATGCAGCTACAGTGTGGGACCCATATTACCAACAGGACATCGAGAAGTTGGAGAGGGTACAGAGACAGGCAGCACGCTTCGTCACGAAGGACTGTAGGTCCAGGGAACCAGGTTGCGTAAGCCGAATGCTGCGGGATTTGAATCTCCCCCCGCTGGCTGATCGTCGCAGACAGGCACGACTAGGCCTGATGTTCAAGATAGCGGGAAATCTCATCCCCGCCATTCCCTCCCAAAACTTCCTGACCCCTGTGAGTGCTGGCCGCAGACGGACACGACCCCCCAAGTATGAGGACTTCGAAGTCTCCAATATTACAGAACACCGCGTGGTCAGAAACACTCGCGGCTTCAAACTACCTGTCTGTAACACAAGTCAGTACACCCACTCCTTCTTCGTGCGGACAGTGATGGACTGGAATCATCTAGGGGAGGATATCGTCAGTGCAGGCTCTGCCAGAGCATTTACATCAGCACTTGGCAGATCAACATCGCCTGCCTACTAGCATCTTGACAGCAGTAGAGTTTTAGCCAGCTTTTTTTTTTAAACCGGTAGATACCTGTTGTGGCTACTCACTGAGACCTGAACCTAGTAGAAGATTGTTAGGACAAAGTGGTGGCTTTTTAAACTATTTTAAAACTAGTTTTGCGCTCTCCCTGTTCCGTCGTGTTTATAGCCGTTGATTGGCTCCTGCTCCTGTTCCAGATCCAGATCCAGATAGTCGTGAAAACGCGTTGTCCCTGTTGTCATCTCATCAACCGGAAGTGTGTGTGTGTGTGTGTGTGTGTGTGTGTGTGTGTGTGTGTGTGTGTGTGTGTGTGTGTGTGTGTGGAGAGAGAGAGAGAGAGAGAGAGAGAGAGAAAGAAAGAGAGAGTAAGGGGGTAAGGGGATTTGCAGACAAATACATGTGTGTCAAATTTAGATAGATCAATGGAATGATAGATAGATAGATAGATAGATAGACAGACAGACTGACAGATACATAAATGTGTGTGTGCGTGTGCGTGTTCCTGTCTATCTTCTTCCCCCTTCCCCTGTCCTTCCTCATACTCCCGTCCCTCATCACCCGTGCCTCTTCCCCACCTCCCTTTCTGTCCATCTGACCACCCCTCTTCCTCTTATCCCGTCTGCCTACTTCCCCCACCTCCACCCCGTTCCCTCTTTTTTCGTTTCTCTCTACTCCTTTCCCACCCACCCACCCCTCTCCTGGTCCTCCCTGCTCTATATAACGGCGAGACATGTTTGACTCGTTTTGGATCGCCACATCACTTCGCTTCACCATACTGTGGCAGTAAAAATGCGACAGATTCGGACTTAAGGCACAAAAGCAATTCGCGCCTCATGTGCCCGGTATACTAATGGGTCATAATGGGGGGGGGGGGGTAGGGTGGTGGGGGGGGGGGGGGGGATCAAACGAAAAGTGTGGATTTGTATAACGAACAACAAAAACTACGCAGACACAGAGATGAACGGACACCGAAACAGAACAGACAGAACGTGCTTTATATTATAAGACTTTGCATCTTTATCTCAAATGCAAATACATCATTATAAGATAAACAGGGTTTTTTACGATGGATTTGGATGTATGCTCCACATTTTCTGCAGAAATTGAACACATTGTTGTTGAATTGTGTGCTGATTGCTAGTATGACCAACGAGGCAATTTGTCGATTCGACTCACGTGTACGTGCGGTTGTCTTTCACCGTCTGTGGTCAATTACAGGACAGAGGAGTCTTGAGAAGGGTTAGCCAGCATTGTGGTGTCTGGTGCTACCTGGTGGACTCTTAAGGAATTGTATTTTACCCTCTCTCGACGTTCGTGTTAGTCTGTAACCTTTTAAAAGAGCACATCATTTGCAATTATTGAATCTTTCCAGCTTACCTGTGTGTTATGTTTCATTTGGTTTATTCTTCTTCCTTTTCCTTCCCTTACAACTGACAGTTTAATGACGCCTTTTCTCTCTCTCTCTCTCTCTCTCTCTCTCTCTCTCTCTCTCTCTCTCTCTCTCTCTCTCTCTCTGCCTATTTCCTCCAGCTGTTACTCCAAAGGTGCTCTTATGCTGAAGAATTGCAGTTATGTATGACTATATTGTAATAAGTTTTATACACACTGCTAATGTAAATAGTTTCTATGCTGCTTTTGTATGTTATACTTTTTGTTTTACCTTTTGTTCCATTTGAAGAAGAGAGGGCAACGATCGCAATGTTTCATTACAATTACTTGAGATACTATAATAAGAAGTCAGCTCCCCCCCCCCCCCCCCCTCCATTTTTTTTTCTTTCAAGGTTTTTAAAACGCATAAACGTATGGTGAAAGTTAATTTGACCAAAAATAAACCCAGTAACGTGAGATGAAATTCATACGGACTCTTTTTACGGACTAATATAGCAAATCCCTCTCTCAACCACAAGCAACAATTGTGACCAATATTTGTCGCCGAGTCTTACCTACGGAAACGAATCAGTTGGCAATGATTTACCTCTGTCTGGACCCGTCCTGTCCTGTCCAGTCCTGTCCCGTCCAGTCCCGTCCTGCCCCGTCCTGTCCCGTCCTGTCCCGTCCCGTCCCGTCCTGCCCCGCCCTGTCCCGTCCTGTCCCGTCCCGTCCCGTCCGTCCCGTCCTGTCCTGTCCTGTCCTGTCCTGTCCTGCCCTCTCCTGTCCTGCCCTCTCCTGTCCTGATCCCAATCAACTGCCACAACAGCGACAGTCGCTAGACTGCACAAAAGCTGCGTAAACGATTGTAACGAAACCTGGTTAAAAGATGAAATATAGATCTTGGACGAATCCAGCAAAATTTGATTCTGATCTGTGATGATAATTCGATTCAGTTAGAAGATCCTGGATTTGTCGTGCAACATTATTTTACATTTTTCGCCATTGGACATAAAACTGACGTTATTCTCACGAATTGATGATTATCTATAGAATACATATTTTCCTGGCGGGGAAAATAGTCTTTCCCATCAGAAAACGAATTAAAAGGAATGATTTTTTAAGAAAAAAAAAAAATGTATCCGCCAAACAAAGGGTACAAACAAATTACAAGACAAAACACGACGCGTTTCGACCTCCTAGGTCTTCTTCAAGCAAGATAAACAACACTTAGGACAAGGAAAACGTAGAACGAGCAGTCACTTTCTTCTCGGAATTCGGCGCGAGATGGGTGCAAGAAATGGTCGATTCATGATATTATTGACCTAGGTGGAAGTAGACTTCCCCGCTAGTTTGATGGAGTTTTCATGTGATATGATTTGATTTGATGTGAACTGACTGGATGTGGATGGACTGGATGTTGGGCAGAGCTGGCCAAGACGATGCAGGCGAGGAAAGAGGCGATGAGGCCTGGCTGCTTGCTGTGGCTGGGGGCCGTGGCGATGACGATGACCGTGATGATAGAGATCACCTCCGCTTACAGCACATTCTGCGACAGGCCTGCCAACATGGAAATTTGCTGTGAGTGTGGCCCCTGTGTGTGTGTGTGTGTGTGTGTGTGTGTGTGTGTGTGTGTGTGTTGCGTTGCGTTGTGTTGCAATTGGTCTCGTCTCTCTCTGTCTCTCTCTCTCTCTCTCTCTCTCTCTCTCTCTCTCTCGTGTGTGTGTGTGTGTGTGTGTGTGTGTGTGTGTGTGTGTGTGTGTGCGCCCGCGCGTGGGCAATTATGTTGTTGTTAATGATTCTCAGACGGAGAGACAAGGAAATAAGCTCGAATACAAGGATATGCACACACGCACCTGCGTTCGCGCACATAGGCACGCACACACACGCACGCGCGCGGGCGCCCACATACATGCACACACGTGCGTGCGCATGCGCGCACGGACGTATATTCACAATACACACATGCAGACAGACAGACAGACAAACAGATTGACAGACACGCGCACGCACGCACGCACACACACACACACACACACACACACACACCACACACACACACACAACACACACACACTCAGTGGCCCAAACGCACGCGTATAATACAGAACTGCACATACGTATACACCACATAAGCGTACCTCTAAGATTATATTCGTGTATTCATTGTACTCTATCATTTTATAGCTATTGAGGTTTAATTGTTGCATCTCTTTCTCAAGTACACGCAATCTCTCTGTCCCCTCACCCTCCTTTGTCCGTCCGTCTCTCTCTCTCTCTCGATCTCTCGATCATCGCATCGATAGGACGTGTTTTCCCCGCTGGTGTCGATGACAGGCGGTTTTTGTTAATTAATGCTATTACATACTATCCGTTAGTGAAAGTTTAGTGACAGATAAGTAGAGAATTTTATGTCGATTACGCTGATGTAAAAATTAACGAGATCAGCCAGCATGCCAGTTCATAACGTGCATTTCCGGATTTCTTGCGGACTTTTCCTTGGCACTTTTTTGTGCTTTATGGCAGAGCGAGTCAGCTGTGCACTGAAAATGAGAATACGAGTCATCGCAACGAGGAATAGACTAGAGATACTAGTGTTTGTGTTTGTGGCCACATACCTGCTGCGTTGCGGTGACATTGAACTGAACCCTGGACCAGACTACGGCAAACAGGATAGTGAGCAGGCATCGGATAATAACAACAGTTCCGTTCGTACCCCACTTCAGTCTTCGGGTTATTTACACTTTCCGGCGGATACGGCTCGGCAAATACTAGATGCCATTAAACGATAAGATGACAGATTCCAGTGCATGGAATCGAACATGGAGCTTATGAGGCAAGATTTGAGTGAAATCAAATCGGACATCGGACTTGTCAGATCCCAGTGTGAACAGATCGACAAATGGTGTGGTAAACTAGAAAGCGAGAGCAGTAGGTGTTTTACCTTATTACAGGACACTGCTGCGGATGTCAATGAACTGTTTGCAGAGAATGGAAACAGCAAAAAAGAAGTAAAGAAACTGACGAAGACAGTGGCTGATATGTCCAAGCAAATAGGAGGTCTGAAGGAGGAGATGGACAGACTGGAGGGCTTCTCCAGAAGAGAAAACCTCCGCATGTATGCGGTGCCAGCAGTTGAGGGGAGAGAGACGTACGACTCCTGTGCCAGAGCTGTGACGGATGCCCTGAACAGCGTGGAGGGGGAAAAGACGTGGACAGTAGACGACATCGCTCGGGCCCATAGTGTAGGCCAGAGCAGAAACGGTGAACCCCGACCAATAATGGTGAAATTCAATCAATAGAAGGACAAAATGGCAATTATTACTAACAAGGACTTCCGCAGCAGATTGAAAGACAAAGGGGTGTCTGTAGCCAACGACCTCACACACATGCAAGCCACTGTTGTTGCCGAAGCGAAGAAAGCAGGGAAAGTGGCCTTTTTTAGAAAGGGACAGTTAGTGGTGCAGCCCAGGCAACCAGATCCTCGAACCTACGCGGAAGTGGTAGATCCAAACGCCAAGCGGACATTGACGATGCCAGCGACGACGACAGAGACGCTTCGCCAAGCAGATGACAACACAGAGGTCAGAGAGGACGGCGCATCCTCCGACCAGAACAAAGCAGGGGATTCCCCTCTTCGTCACCAGCCAGCGTCACAGCCAACCTGCAGTTCAAGGTCACCGCGTGCAAGCCGTGACGGGAGTGGGTCACGCCAGTATGGTGTACAAGATTTTTTCCACCGCACACAACATAAACAGTCTCACACCCCAAACAGCACACCTGCGAACAAAACTTCTGGCAAGAACCTTCCACGTCGTCAGGACAGAAATGCTAGGGGGAAAAAAACATAGGACAGACAGGACCTTCTATGTGACTTGAAATTCCTGACGTACAATATTGAAAACCTACATAGTAAGCTTAACGATATTTCTTTCATAAAATATGTTGAACTCTTTGATTTCATTTGTATGACGGAAACTTTTGTGGATGACAAGTTTGATTATAATGGAATATTTACTGATTACATAAAGTACTCTGTGCCAGCAAAGAAACTGTCTAAGCAAGGTAGAAATTCTGGTGGTTTGTTATTGTTAATACGTAAATGTTTTGAGAGTTATGTAACGAGGTTACATTTTAATTGCGAAAATACTGTGGCAGTAAAACTAGATAAATGCGTGTTTCAAGTTGATAAAGACATATTGATGATTGCAACGTACTTCGCTCCAGAAAGTAGTCCTGTTTATAGCAACAAAATACAAAAAGATGGAATAATAATAATAATGAATACTTATATAGCGCCTATTCTCGGCTAGAGACCAAGCTCTAAGCGCTTTACAATCCACACTCGTTTACACAACGGGCTGCCTACCTGGAATCATTCTGTTAGAAGAAAACATTCTTGAAACTCTAAATAATGAAGATGTATGCCTGTTACTATGTGGAGATTTCAACTCTAGGACAGGTCAGGAACAGCCCAACTGGGATGAAGTATTTTGTTATTCTCCTATTACTGATGATGATGATGATGACGACGACTGGCATGACTTTAGCAGACAGTCAGGGGATAAGTGTGTGAATAATTTTGGTAAATCTTTATTGAATTTGTTCTACATGTTAGATTGTGTTATTGTAAACGGTACGTGTTCTGGTGATGGTGATGGCCAATTTACTTCCATTTCTCCACATGGAAATAGTGTTATTGACTATTTTATCATTTCAAAACAGTTGTTTTTGTGTGAATGTCATTTGCATGTCAGTGACCGGATCGATTCATTGCATTTGCCTGTCGAATTTAGCCTACCAAACGTTGTTAAACGTACGGTCAATTCGATGACAATGGAGAATGAAGAAGAATGTATTATTTGGTCAAACGATTGTTTACTAGAATATGTTCGTGAACTTAATTCTGACGATTGTAAGTGTTGTATTTAAAAAAGCTCTTCAGGCTCTTTCTGTCGATATAAATGCCTCTCTGGATATTTTTGTCAAAACGTTATATGGAGCTGCAGCCGCCATGATTCAAACTGTTGGCAACAAGAAAAAAAATCAAAAATGGATGGTATGATAAAGAATGTGCTCTAAAGAAGAGAACCGTGAAAAGGTATTTGAATCTATTTCAAAGATAAAAAAAACGTAATGAAACCTATGGGAATCAATACGTAGAAGAAAGGAGACAGTATAAACACCTTTTATTTTCCAAGAGATAAGAATTTGATAAAGAACGAATAATGAAGATAAAGCTGTCGGCTAATGACCCAAAGTTATTTTGGAAAACCATCAGATCAGTGAACAGAAAAACAGTGCTATATAACAATATCTCTAAGGACCAGTGGTTTGAACATTTCTATAATCTTTTTAACACAGCAACTCCTGATCTGGAACAAGAGGAAATCGTAATTGATGACCCGACCGGTGGTCGCATGAACTCCTTTTTAACAATCCTAATTCTAAGGAGGAAGTTGAATCTAGTATCAGAAAATTAAAAACGGGCAAAAGCTCTGGCATTGATAAAATAAAATCGGAAATGAAATGAGGCAGGGAACAGTAAACGATAAACAGTAAACAAGTGGGGTATTTTTTTGCTCCCATAAGAAAACCTAACACAGAGTAACTTTTATTCAAGACTGGCACAGCCTTTTAAACTTGAATAAAGTCAGACAAATACATAGACGAACAATCTAATAGTGGGGAAAAAACAAGCGCAGGCCAACAACTGTTGTTACTCTGTGTTAGGTTTTCTTATGGGAGCAAAAAATACCCCACTTGTTTACTGTTTATTGATAAAATAGTTGGCGAGATGCTGAAAAATGCAAACGATGCTATTGTTACCTTTCTCGTAGAGTTTTTCAATAAGATGTTTGAACAGGGTACCTTTCCGGCAGAATGGTGCAAATCTATAATAGTTCCAATCCACAAGAAAGGGGATATTAATGTACCTGATAATTACCGCGGGTATAGCCCTAACTAGTGTCGTCAGCAAAGTGTACACACGCATTCTAAATAAGAGGCTCACTCAGTGGGCAGAACAGGAAGGGAAACTGGCAGAAGAACAGGCTGGGTTTAGAGTAGGTTATAGTACAGTTGATCACATTTTTACTCTGTACTCTATTGTCCATAAATATCTAGCAAAAAATACAAAACTCTATGTAGCTTTCGTTGATTTTAGAAAAGCTTTTGACACTGTGAACAGAAACGTTTTATAGTCTGTATTGCGTAAAACTGGTGTTGATGGAAAATTGTATAAAGCTCTAAAAGGTGTCTACAACTCGGTAAAAGCTTGTGTCAGAGACAAACATTCGTATTCAGACTTCTTCGACTGCCCGAGAGGCGTAAAGCAAGGGTGCTTACTCAGTCCGATAATGTTTACTTTTTTGTCAATGAACTGGCCCTAGAATTAATTAGGAAGGGTAAGCACGGGATTCAGATGGCACCAGGATCTATCGAGCTATTTCTGCTGCTCTTTGCAGATGACGTAATCTTACTATCAGATAACAATCTAAAAAAAGAAGCAGATAGATTGCATTTAGAGGTTAATTTAGATAAAACTAATGTAATGGTTTTTCGTAAAGGAGGCTACCTTGGAGTTAGGGAAAGATGGACATACGGAAGTGAAGCAATAAAGATAACAAATACGTACAAATACCTAGGTTTGGTATTTACCACAAAATTAAGTATGAGTGCTTCTTTGCTTGAAATGAGTAAGAAAGGTAAGAAGGGAGTGATGGAAATCCTAAGATCGTTTCGAAGATTACGTAGGATTGATCCCTTTCTATTCTGGAAACTGTTTGATGCTCATATTGAACCCATTTTAACTTATGCAGCAGAAATCTGGGGGCTGGAAGATGCAACAGAAATAGAAAAAGTTCATACTTTTGCTATCAAGCGATTTTGGGGACTTCCATTGCACTCTTCCAACAAAATGGTTTATGGAGAAACAGGAAGATATCCGCTATCTGTCAGAACAGCAATAAAATGCGTTAATACTGGATCCGACTGGTTAGACTGCCGATGAATAGAATATGTAGACAAGCTTACGAGATGATGCTAATGCGGCTAGAAACAGATAGTTGTAACTGGGCTTCGAGAGTAAAGAATATTTTAATAGAAAAAGGCTTTGGATAAGTATGGCTATGCCAAGATGTCGGAATTGAAGAGGGGTTTATATCAGAATTCAAGGGCAGGCTTATATCATGCTACAAGCAAAAATGGCACTCAGAGATTGAAACTAGCGATACATATTCATGGTATTCATTTAAATCTGTGTTAGAACCAGAGAAGTATTTAACTTTAATTACAAACAAAAGAATGAGAGAAGCACTGACAATGTTTAGATTAAGAGTACACGGCTTAGGTATTGCAAAACACTGGTGTATTGATAGAGAAGTCACAAACTGTGTATTGTGTGGTCAGAATGTTGAAGATGAAGTACACTTTATTTTCCAGTTTCAACTGTTCTCAGACATTCGTCGAAAATAATCCTTTAATGTGATTCATATCCAGCCAACAATAAATGGTATAAGGGATCTTTTAACAAATGATAATTCAATCATTGTTGCCTTTGCTAAATATGTAGTGGAAGCTATGAACATAAGAAATAAGAAACTAGAACCTGATAATTAAATAACTAAGTCTTTAGTCATTGGATGGTCCGAAAGTTGTAGGCCAAGGGTGCGTGCGTTTGAGAGGGTTGGTGGGCGTAGGGGAAGGGGGAGGGCGGGTGGGAGGGGGAGGGGGGCGTGGGGAGATGGAGAGGGGAGGGGGGTGAGGGGGCGGCGCGAGGAGTGAGAGATCAGTTATATTATGAAAGGGGGTGGGGGTGGAGGGGGGGTGCGGGGGATGCGATAGGGAAGGGAAGAAAGTATATTCTATGTGTGTGTTTCATTTTATGTCACTCCTTATGAACGTGTATAAGATGCCCGGCAACATTAATACGCAAAAACTTTGTAATATTTGTTTTGACTGTATTGTTTTCTAACATGATTATTATTTGTTATGATTTGTGAATGATGCGATTTCTAAAACTATGTGTGGAACCCCCTTGCCTTTATGGCTTACTTCGCTGAAGGCAATAAAACATCAAAGCGTCAAGCGTCTCTCTCTCTCTCTCTCTCTCTCTCTCTCTCTCTCTCTCTCTCATTGCCCATTTGATAATTTCACACACACACACACACACACACACACACACACACACACACACACACACACACACACACAGAGTACATATGGAAGGCAAGCCGAAGCTAACATGTTCACCTGATTTTCACATACATAATTGTACGAAGACACGTGTGGTTGCCTGTTTACGCTGATAAGCTCCCCCCTCCCTCCCCTCCTAAATACAACAGCTATGATTATGGAAAAAGCTAACAGCAATGGAAGAAAAATGCAAACAACGACAACAACAACAACAACAACAACAACAACAACGGCAACAACTACTGCTACTACTACTACTACTACTACTACTACTACTACTACTGCTGCTGCTGCTGCTGCTGCTGCTACAACATAATACAAGATACAAACAGAAATTAACGATAAGAGTAGTTGTGTGGAAAAAACACTGCTGTTAATAATTACTTCGTATCAATTTACTGGCTTGTTCGTGTGTCTTCATGTCAGAAGCTCGGACTTTTTTGTGCAGTGAAGGCCATCAGATTTGTTCATATTTGTCAGATTTACCAGACTAAATACAGAAGAAATGAATGGATGAATTAAAGGAATGTGGAGGCAGATCATGTCTTATACGGAAACAAGTTTATGAGGAATATTCCACGAAATATAATGAACCAGAAAAAAGCTACATTCATGTCAGTCTTATAGAAGCAAAAAAGAAACATCCAATGAGTGCTGGATGACACAAAA
>CM065737.1:45931664-45949164 GCA_033310375.1 Conus canariensis | reverse complement strand
TTTTGACGCGCGCGTGTGTGTGTGTGTGTGTCAGTGTGTGCGTCTGTGTGTGTGCGTGTTCTTTTCAATAATTATGCCATACAAGATGGTCAAGCAATTGTCTCTAACTCAGCTTTTAATTAAGACCCAGATTAAAATCCATTCAATTTTCAAGACAGATGGTGCTCTTGGCTCAATAAAAACAACAGAAATGTTTTCTGTACTGGCTGGACGTTTTACAGAAAAGCTCTACTCACGTGCCGCCGTGATTTTTCCTTCCGTACAGCATATACAGTATCGCCTTCTGATTGCTTTATGAAAAGAGAAATAGAACTACTGAGCATTGCTTTATGAAAAGAGAAATAGAACTACTGAACCACCAAACGAACGAACAAACAAATCTTAGAAACGACACAACGCGTTTCGACCTATTGGGTCTTCTTCGGGCAAGACAAACAACTTTCGAATCAATTGAAACATTGAATATTTTGTCTTGCCTGAAGAAGACCCAATAGGTCGAAACGCGCAGTGTCAGTTTTGCATATTGTTTGTTCCATCGTTTGACGGCTGAGTAATTATATGTTGGTTTTGACATTTCAATATCCGCCTTTAGTCACCCCTGTTTGAGAGCTGACCGATAGAGAAAATCATCAGTGTTTTCGCTCGCGAAGGCCAGAGCAAACGTTCGCCCACATGGGTGTAAAGAGGGGCGAGAAGTAGTCGTTCTTGAGAGTGAACCAGTGTGAAAGGGGCCCAGTGACAGATAGAGGCGGCAAACACAGATGCACCTCAAAAAGTACCGCGGTTCAAGAAGACGTTACAGACAGATAGACGGACAGGAAGGAAGGAGGGGGGTTTGCCGAGCTCTCCAGCTCTGATGGGTCAGAGAGTGTGGGGTGAGGAGTGATGCATCAGCTGATTTCCCATCATACACCGCCATTCACCAATGACAGGGACTAATATAAACAGACGAGAGAGAGAGAGAGGCATAGTAAATTCATGTTGATGATGATGATGACGATGATGATAATAATAATGATGGGATGGTGGGAGGAGGGGAATGACAGGACGATCGAGGATTGTGGGAAGGGAAGTGTTGTGCTGGTGGAGGGAGAGATAAGAGAAAGACGAGGTGGGAAGTCGCGTCAGAGAGAGAGAGAGGGACAGAGGACTTTGGTTGGGAATTGGGTGGCGGGGGCAGAAAGAGGTAACCAGACTATATGGACAAACACAGACAAGATTTATTCACTTTTGGCCTATCTGTCGGACATAGAGGATGCTACGATGGAAGACGGTTAAGCCAGCACTTAAATCTCGTCTCCTATCTCTGGCAGCACTGAGTGTGTGCTACTTAGACACTGCTGACGGTTCCCAGTCGGTACCTCACCGTCTGCTGCCCTTCACTGAGGCTGTCTGGAACATATCGAAGGACAAGCCTCTTCACTCATTGAAGCTGTCCTGACAATTGGTCTGAATGTTTCTTTTCTGTCTCTGGTGTGCAGGATAACTTTGGCCAGGCCGGCGCTTCTCCAAACATTCCCATTCCTTTTCATACTCTGCTTCGTCGTCCATAGTGCCCCGTGCCCTTGTGATGTCGAATCTCTAACAGTTCATATCTCAGCTGCCATTAGACCATGAAACCTTTTTTTTCCCCGTCTTCTATGCCACTTCAGAAACATCACCCCCACACCCTTTCTTGTCCCATGGCAGTATCGGCGCCGGCAACCTATAGGGTGCAGGCAATGTCCTGTTGCCATGTGGCAGCCCACCAAAGGAGACACTGCACTACTGCTGAATCGCTTCGATGGTGCTCCAGGGTGCTTACTCTAATCCAGTATGCGCAGCACACCACCTGTTAAACCTTCTGCTGACGATGGTATCGCAAACTCGCAGAGCCAGTGTGAGTGAGCGTACTCCTTGTAGGCCGCCACCACATCTGACCACCGACAGTCTCCATGAACTGGCTGAAGTCACCAAGGCGATGGATGTGGAGAGGAAGTGAAAACTGAGAGCAGGGCATGAAGGCGACAGAATCTGAGATTTATTTAATAAATAATAATAATGTTAATTTATATATATTTATATTCTCAAAAAAATTAGGGCTCTAAACACTTTACATAACCAACAACACACACGCGCACCCGCACAGGAGCGTGCGCGCACTCACGCTCAAGCGTGACCACACACCCACGCCCACAGACACCCGCACGCACGCACGCACGCATTCGCATCAACACAGCCTGCGTGCACGCAAAACCCACTCAGACACTCGGAAGGTGGACTGGGAAGTTGGGGGGAGGGGGTTACGACTGATGAAAGAAATTTGTTTTAACGGCAGATTTGAAAGAAGAGGGTGAAGGTAGGTGTCTGACACTGATAGGAAGTGTATTCCAGACAGTTGGTCCTTGGAAGGAGAGAGAACGTTGACCAAAAGACTTTGTTCTGACAAAAGGAATGCGCAAGAGGCGGCTGTCGGCAGAGGAATGAAGTTGATTGGATGGGGTGTAGATGTGGAGGATGTCTGAAAGATATTTTGGTCCAGTACCAGAAACAGAAGAGAAACAGATAGAAGCCAGCTTGTAGTCAGCTCGACTCTGGATTGGAAGCCAGTGGAGGGACTGCAACAGAGGAGTGACATGTTGACGTTTAGATGCTTGCAAACAAGCCTGGCAGCGCTATTCTGAACCTTCTGTGGTTTATTGAGTAGGTATTTTGGTGAGCCAGCCAAGAGACTGTTGCAGTAGTCCAGCCTAGAGAGAACTTGGAAACAAACCAGACTTTTGTGGCTTCAGTGGAAAGCAAGTGTCTGATTGAATTGATCTTGCGTATTTCCAGATATGCTACCTTACAAACATTAGACACGTGGTGCTTGAAAGAAAGGGTGGAATTAGAAGTCACACCGAGATTGCGAGCCTTGGATGAGAGTTGAATATCAGAACTTCCGATACTGATGGAAGAAGGAAGGGAGGGATGATCTTGGAGTTTGGGAAGAGCAGGGCGAAGAACTTCAGTTTTGTCGTCACTCAGCTGCAACTTATTCAAAGTCATCCAATTCTTTAAATCTTGTGAACAGCTTTGAACATCACTTACAACATCCTTGAGTTCAGATACAGTGCTTGACTTGTGTATCTGACTGTCATCAGCAGAGCTCTCATGCAGCAATGAGTGCTGATCGATAATGTCTGACACAGGTCTGACATACAGAGCAAACAGAACTGGCCCAAGGACGGACCCTTGTGGTACCCCACAGGTTAGAGGTGTAGGAGACGAAGAAAGACCATTGACAACAATGTCTGGGAACGATCACTGACCTAACCCACGCAAGAACGGTGCCCTGAATGCCAAATGAAGTTTGGAGTCTAGAAAGGAGAACGTCATGGTCAATGGTGTCAAATGCCGCGGAAAGGTCTAAAAGAGCGAGAAGAGAGACTTTGTCATCATCAAGGGCAAGAAGGAGATCGTTTACAACTTTCAGGAGTGCAGTCTCTGTACTGTGGCTATGCTGATCGATGAAGATGAGGATGAATAAAAAGATGCTATGGAATTCCGGTCTGAGACTACGTGACAGTAATTGACCCTTACTTTCATGATACATATTCCGGCGTCAACCATGCTCGAGAGATGCATATGCCTACAGTGTTGATCAGAAAATATACGCAGCACTCTCAGAGACGTATCCATCAAGTGGATCCAGTGCCACTGTTCCAGAAAGTGGATCCAATGCCACTGTGTCTCAGTCTTTCCAAATGAGCCTATTCAAAAATTTAGCTTCGGTTAGGAGCCGGCCGAGGCAGACTTACAAGACGCACCTCTTTGCAATATCCATTTACCTAATGTGTATGATGGACCAATATTATTGGTCGCTACGCATGTGGGGACGGGTCCCATCTCATGATCATCCGGCCTAGCACTAAGCAGCTTAATGGGCACTATTCTACGTGGGGAAGACAAAGAGTGGGAGGCCACATCAAGCAATGAGCAGGCCTGATCTTTGGCGATTCTCAGAAAGTGGCAGAGAACAGACTCAGACTGGAGGATTGACACTTCAACGATTCTAGGGTTAAGGAGCTGATGATAATGTGATGAAGATGATGATGATGATGATGATGATGATGATGATGATGATGATGTTGCTGTTGTAAAACCATTTCTGGAACGGCGGGAGTCTAACTCAATTTTTGTTTCCTGTCAGTGACATGGTTTTCTGTGGTCAGATGAAGAGTTTATAGCTCGCAAAAAACTCAGAAGTCCACAGCACTAAATCGTGGCTGTTCCAAGACGGCTGTTCCATGGAAACATTCATACTGAACAGGAGAGCTCAAAGGAAATGAACTATCAAAAATCTTGTACAAAAACTGTGGTTGTTGTTGTTGTTGGTGGTGGTGGTGGTGGTGGGGTGTGTGTGTGTGTGTGTGTGTGTGTGTGTGTGTGTGTGTGTGTGTGTGTGGTGAGGGAAGTTTTAAGTGGTGAAAAAAATGAAAACCAGCGTAAAGCAAAAAAAAAAGTAGGGGGTGGGGTGAGGAGGTCTAATTCCAGTTTTGTCATCTTGTCTAGTGTCCGAGGGGCTGTGTTCCAGGTAGGTCTGTAAACTGTACCAGCGGGTAACACACTCGCCTAGGAAGCGTGAAAATTCACACCCCCTTTCCATTAGCCTTACCTTAAAAGAGAGAGAGAGAGAAGGGGGGATGAAATATGATACAACGATTTGTTTCGAAAGGCCACAGTCCCATTTAAAGGGATGAACTGATTAAACAAAGATATACAAAATGTAGACAGATATGACGTATGTAGCTGCTGGCCATAGGTCACTGATGCGTTTCGCCGTTTGAACGATTTATAAAGAGACAGACTGGGTGACAATATTTTTGTACTTTGCTGATAGGATTTGCCAATCTAAACTGCGATGACTATTCTTCACAATATTTAGAAGGGCTATGTTTCGCTCTCAGGTCTTGAAACACTAGACAGTAACAAACGAAATGAACTTCGTCTTGTATGGCCTGTCCACACAAAGACATTTGACAGTGAACACTGATATCAGACACTCCACGTGTTATGTTTATATACCTGAGTGTGAACACTAATATCAGGCACCCCACGTGTTATGTTTATGTACCTGACTGTGAACACTAATATTAGGCACTCCACGTGTTATGTTTATGTACCTGACTGGGGGCAGTAATATCAGGCACTCCACGTGTTATGTTTATGTACCTGACTGTGAACACTAATATTAGGCACTCCACGTGTTATGTTTATGTACCTGACTGTGAACACTAATATCAGGCACTCCACGTGTTATGTTTATGTACCTGACTGTGGGCAGTAATATCAGGCACTCCACGTGTTATGTTTATGTACCTGACTGTGAACACTAATATCAGGCACTGCACGTGTTATGTTTATGTACCTGACTGTGAACACTAATATCAGGCACTCCACGTGTTATGTTTATGTACCTGACTGTGAACACTAATATCAGGCACTCCACGTGTTATGTTTATGTACCTGACCGTGGGCAGTAATATCAGGCACTCCACGTGTTATGTTTATGTACCTGACTGTGAACACTAATATCAGGCACTCCACGTGTTATGTTTATGTACCTGACTGTGAACACTAATATCAGGCACTGCACGTGTTATGTTTATGTACCTGACTGTGAACACTAATATCAGGCACTCCACGTGTTATGTTTATGTACCTGACTGTGAACACTAATATCAGGCACTCCACGTGTTATGTTTATGTACCTGACTGTGAACACTAATATCAGGCACTCCACGTGTTATGTTTATGTACCTGACTGTGAACACTAATATCAGGCACTGCACGTGTTATGTTTATGTACCTGACTGTGAACACTAATATCAGGCACTCCACGTGTTATGTTTATGTACCTGACTGTGAACACTAATATCAGGCACTCCACGTGTTATGTTTATGTACCTGACTGTGAACACTAATATCAGGCACTCCACGTGTTATGTTTATGTACCTGACTGTGAACACTAATATCAGGCACTCCACGTGTTATGTTTATGTACCTGACTGGGGGCAGTAATATCAGGCACTCCACGTGTTATGTTTATGTACCTGACTGTGAACACTAATATCAGGCACTCCACGTGTTATGTTTATGTACCTGACTGTGAACACTAATATCAGGCACTCCACGTGTTATGTTTATGTACCTGACTGGGGGCAGTAATATCAGGCACTCCACGTGTTATGTTTATGTACCTGACTGTGAACACTAATATCAGGCACTCCACGTGTTATGTTTATGTACCTGACTGGGGGCAGTAATATCAGGCACTCCACGTGTTATGTTTATGTACCTGACTGTGAACACTAATATCAGGCACTCCACGTGTTATGTTTATGTACCTGACTGGGGGCAGTAATATCAGGCACTCCACGTGTTATGTTTATGTACCTGACTGGGGGCAGTAATATCAGGCACTCCACGTGTTATGTTTATGTACCTGACTGGGGGCACTAATATCAGGCACTCCACGTGTTATGTTTATGTACCTGACTGTGAACACTAATATCAGGCACTCCACGTGTTATGTTTATGTACCTGACTGTGAACACTAATATCAGGCACTCCACGTGTTATGTTTATGTACCTGACTGTGAACACTAATATCAGGCACTCCACGTGTTATGTTTATGTACCTGACTGGGGGCAGTAATATCAGGCACTCCACGTGTTATGTTTATGTACCTGACTGTGGGCAGTAATATCAGACACTCCACGTCTGAACTTTATCAAAACATCTCTAACAAACTATACGTCAAAGAAAGATATGATTTTTTTCAACTTCTCCATTGAAAATCTTTCACTAGCCTCAGTATGAAAAAGCCAGTCTTAGCACCAATAACCGAGGTAAGACACGTTTTTTTTTCTATGCGAGTAACACCCTGATTATTCCATAACAAGAAAAATCCATAAGTACACAAACACTGACATCCGCTAACTATCCACGTCTTTAATCTCTGAGATCCAACTCACATGTTATTAGAGAGGGGGGGGGGAGAAGTGGGGGGGGGGGGAGAGAGCAGGGAGATGGGAGAGCAGCGAGTGAGATTTAAATCCCCTAGTGTCATTTATCATTCCCAGAAGTGCGCAAAAAAATCTAAAAGGAAAAGACGCGTCCACTCAGAAAAATAAAATCAACGATTCATTACTAAGCGCAATGTAGTCTGATAGCTCCATCACTAGTTGACAGCCGGACATGAAATGTACTGACTGCAGATTACTCCTAAGACATCCATATGTAGTTTGCACCCAAGACCTGTCGGCGGAATACGCTCTGCCGCAGCGTGGACAAACGAAATCAGCTTTGGCCTCCTGGACAACTTGGAAAGTTGAAAGTTTGCAGCCTGTCCCAAACGTTTCATCTTGGACAACTCTTCAAAACTTTCTCCCTTCAAACTATCCAAGACATCTTTGATAATAGTACTGTCAGTTTTTACCCCTTGAAACCTCTCTCTCTCTCTCTCTCTCTCTCTCTCTCTCTCTCTCTCTCTCTCTCTCTCTCTCTCTCTCCCCCCCCCCGGTCCTCCCACCCCCTGTCCCTAGCGTAGTCATCAACTTTTCTACCCCCATTCCACTCACACAACCGTCCTCTATCTTGCCCCGCGTCAGTTTACTTGCCTGGACTTCATGACTAGAGAGCTGATGTGAATGTGAGTGAATGGACCATTTAGAGGCGACGCCAGTTTGCTCAAACGGCGTCTCTGTCTCTGTCTCTGTCTCTGTCTCTGTCTCTCTCTCTCTCTCTCTCTCTCTCTCTCTCTCTCTCTCTCTCTCTCCTCTCTCTCTCTCTTCGACAGAAAATTATATGTTGCATTTATTGATTTTGAGAAGGCTTTTGAAACAATAAACAGGAAAATTCTTAAGTCTGTTCTACTCAAATATGGTATAAATGGTAATCTATACCATTGCATCAACAGTATGTATAACGATGTTAAAGTTAAGGTACGGTGTGGATATAAACTAACTGATTTTATCATGTGCACTTACGGTGTTAAGCAAGGTGATATGTGCAGCCCGGTTTTATTTTCTTTGTTTATTAATGAACTTGCCCTAGAAATAATTCAAAACAGTAAGCATCGTGCAATGTTTACAACCAGCTATTTTGAGCTCTTTATCTTACTACTTGCAGATGATGTTGTACTGTTATCAGAGACAGTAATTGGTTTGCAAACTCAGTTGAACAGTCTGCAACGCGCAGCTTTTTCTCTTGATTTAAAAGTGAATTAAAGTAAAAGCAGTATAATTGTCTTTAGAAAAGGTGGCTATTTAGCAGTAAGAGAACATTGAACGTATAATCGTGCTGTGATGCATGTTGTGAATGCTTATAAATACTTAGGTATACTGTTTTCAACAAAACTCGGCTTCACATTGGCATCCTGTATTACTTCACCTGGTAAGTAAAGCAAAGAAAGCTCTATTCTGCATTATGAGGAAACTTCATGTTTTAAAGACTTCTAGTTTAGATTTGTTGTTGAAGTTTTTTTTCATACCCATTGCTCAGTACAATGCAAAACTTTGGGGACTTGATGATGCAGCCCGTCAATGTGAAAAAGTGCACCTCTTTGCCTTGAAAAAAAATTTTAGGAGTTGAACTGCGAACACCTAATGACTTTGTCTATGGAAAGACCAATAGATATCCTATCAATTTAAATTCTGCATTAATCTGCATTCGATACTGGTTGAAATTAACTAAAATGAATGATAACAGATTACCACGGAAAGCTTATAATAATAATAATAATAAATAATGAATACTTATATAGCGCCTATTCTCGGCTAGAGACCAAGCTCAAAGCGCTTTACAATCAACACTTGTTTACACAACGGGCTGCCTACCTGGGTAGTGCCGACTGAAGAGCTGCCAGCTGGCGCTTCATTCAGTCGTTTCCCGTGTCATCCAGTCAGTATCGTTCAACATCGATCACTCATTTTCCTTATTTCCTTCATTCTTTCCATTTCTCACGCAGGGTGCATGCTATATGTAACGTGTCATCCATACCAACGGCCAAACTGGCCTACTCTTCCTACTCTTCCTACTCTACTCTTATATGATGTTATACGACCTGGATGCAAGAGACAAAAGAAATTGGGTTTCAAATATCCGATGTAAATTATATCAATTTGGATATGGTTATGTTTGGATGAACCAAGGCGTGCGAAATGATAGATTACTTCTTTGTGAATTTAAAGACAGACTGATTGCGTGCAGGCGGTAGGAATGGGACGCTCATGTCAAAAATAGCAATAGATTTGCCATGTACTGGACATTTTGTACGGTACACGATGTTAACCTTTATCTGCGAATGGATTTAGGCAAACACTTAAGTTTACTATGACCGAATTTAGACTGGGAATTTCAGACATTGCACAACACCGGTATCGTAACAGTAAATACACTGCAATGGATTTTACTTGTCCACTATGCCATAACTGTAAAGAAGACGAACTACGTTTTGTTTTATGCTGCTCTAAGTTATCTAGTCTAAGAGCGCAGTATATACCAATTAAGTTTTCCAGAGATCCCTGTCCATTTCGGTTAAGTTTGCTAATGTCATCTCAGAATGAAAGCATAGTAAGAAATTTATCAATGTAATAGTTCAAGGCATTTCAGTTCCGATCAGCTATGACTTTGTGAGAGCGGAGTCCATCCAGTCTTTCTAGTGTTCTGTAAGATGCATATATTGTTGTTACGTTCTCCATACCCCCTCCATAGGGGCAATGGGCTTTTTTTTTTTTTAATAAACTGAGTTCTCTCTCTCTCTCTCTCTCTCTCTCTCTCTCACACCACACACACACACACACACACACACACCACACACACACACACACACACCACACACGCACGCACACACACACACACACACACACACACACACACACACACACACACACACACAGATGTGGTTTTATTGTGTTTTATTCTCTTGTAAATGTGTATTTAACACAGAACATAAAAGAACAATAAATATGAAAGGTATAGGCATGTTTTGTTCGATTTAAATTAAGCACTTCGGACCTCAATTCCAATTTGAATGGGTTTTCATTGATATATCCGTAAGTGTCCCTCGTACACTGTGTAATGCACAGACTGAGAATCTTCTTCTTCTTCTTCTTCTTCTTCTTCTTCTTCTTCTTCTTTTTCTTCTTCTTCTGTTCCTCCTTCTCCGCCTCATCCTCTTCTTCTTCTTCTTCTTCTTCTTCTTCTTCTTTCTTCTTCTTTCTCTTCCTGCTCCTCCTTTTCCTTCTCTCTTCTTCTTCTTCTTCTTCTTCTTTCTCTTCCTTCTCCTCTTTTCCTTCTCTCTTCTTCTTCTTCTTCTTCTTCTTCTTCTTCTTCTTCTCCTTTTCCTTCTCTCTCTTTTTCTTCTTCTTCTTCTTCTTCTTATTTCTCTTCCTTCTCCTCCTTTTCCTTCTCTTCTTCTTCTTCTTCTTCTTCTTCTTCTTCTTCTTCTTCTTCTTTCTCTTCCTTCTCCTCCTTTTCCTTCTCTCTTCTTCTTCTTCTTCTTCTTCTTTCTCTTCCTTCTCCTCCTTTTCCTTCTCTCTCTTCTTCTTCTTCTTTCTCTTCCTTCTCCTCCTTTTCCTTCTCTCTTCTTCTTCTTCTTCTTCTTCTTCTTCTTCTGTTTCCTCATGCTCCTCCTCTACCCTCCCAACTCCTCCCCCGCCTCCTCCTTCTCCTTTTCCTTACCTCTTCCTCCTCTTCTTCCATCTTCTCCTCCTCCACCACACCTCCTCTTCCTCCATCACCCCCCCCACACACACACACCACCCCCCACACACACACACACACACACACACACACACACACACACACACACACACCATCTCCTTCATCTCCTGCTCCTCCGCCTCCTCCTCCTTTTTCCCCGGTCGCCACACCGACGTTTGCCACAGGTGAGATTTTGCGCATGTAGCCGTTTTCTTGATTAAGACAGCCACAATCTATCTTCCCACATCAAATTTAGACATGACACGAGTGTGCATTGTTGTTGTTACTGTTGTTGCTGTCTTGTTGTTGTTGTTTTTGCCGTTGTTGTTGCCGTTGTTGTTGTTGTTGTTGCTGCTGCTGCTGCTGCTGCTGCTGCTGCTGCTGCTGCTGTCGTCGTCGTCGACGTCGTTGTTGCTGTTGATGTTGTTGTCATTTTTGTTGTTGATGTGTGTTGTACGTTTAGCTTTTGTGTCACTTATACCATGTATCTCTCACGACGCGGGAGCAATTAGGTCCAAGAAAGACATCCCATTAGCACACGATTGGTATGTAAGCTATCTCATTAGCACACGATAGGTATGTGAGACATCTCATTAGCACACGATCCGTGTGCAAGACATCCCATTAGCACACGATTGGTATGCATGACATCCCATTGGCACACGATTGGTATGCATGATATCCAGTTGGCACACGATTGGAATGCATGAAATCCCATTGGCACACGATTGGTAAGACATCCCATTGGCACACGATTCGTAAGACATCCCACAGGCACACGATTGGTAAGACTTTCCATTGGCACACGATTGGTAAGACATCCCACTGGCACACGATTGGTAAGGCATCCCATTGACACACGATTGGTATGTTAGACATCCTATTGGCACACGATTGGTAAGACATCCCACTGGCACACAATTGGTAAGACATCCCATTGACACACGATTGGTAAGACATCCCATTGGCACATGGTTACATCAGACGTCCCATTGACACAGGATTGGTAAGACATCCCATTGGCACATGGTTACATCAGACATCCCATTGACACAGGATTGGTAAGCCATCCCACTGGCACATGGTTATGTCAGACATCCCATTGACACACGATCGGTAAGACATCCCCTTGGCACACGATTTGTATGTCAGACATTCCATTGGCACATGGTTATGTCAGACATCCCATTGACACACGATTGGTATGCAAGACATCCCATTGACACACGATTGGTAAGACATCCCATTGGCACACGATTGGTAAGACATCCCATCGGCACACGATTGGTAAGACACATTGGCACATGGTTATGTCAGACATCCCCTTGACACACGATTGGTATGCAAGACATCGCATTGACACACGATTGGTAAGACATCCCACTGGCACACGATTGGTAAGACATCCCATTGGCACACGATTGGTAAGACATCCCATTGGCACACGATTGGTAAGACACACTGGCACATGGTTATGTCGGACATCCCCTTGACACACGATTGGTATGCAAGACATCCCATTGACACACGATTGGTGTTTCAGACATCCCATTGACACACGATTGGTATGTAAGACATCCCATTGGCACACGATTGGTATGTTAAGACATCTCATTGACACACGATTGGTATGTAAGACATCCCATTGGCACACGATTGGTATGTTAAGACATCTCATTGACACACGATTGGTATGTAAGACATCCCATTGACACACGATTGGTAAGACATCCCATTGACACACGATTGGAAAGACATCCCATTGACACACGATCGGTATGTAAGAAACTCCATTGACACACGATTGGCATGTAAGAAACCCCATTGGCACACGATTAGTATACCCTAACACGAGCAACAGAACGGGATTTAATATGTATGCCTTTGTGTAGCAAACAAGAAAACATTCGTGATGTCGCTAAATACATTTTCATTGTAGTCTTGCAGACGACGCAGGTAGGTAAATGTAGTGTAAGTTCGTTAACTCTCTCTCTCTCTCTCTCTCTCTCTTCTCTCTCTCTCTCTCTCTCTCTCTCTCTCTCTCTCATCACATGCTGTAGCACGGAAAGCCCTCTTGGACGGACTCCCAGACTGACATCAATCGGTGGAGGAAAAATAATGAGCGAGCGTGCTGGCCTCCAATCGTTCAGACAAGAATTCCGACGCCACAGTTAACCAAACAGCGACGTGGCATCGAGTTCCAGTCCATTGTCTGAGCGCATAATTGTATCTCGTAGAAGAAACCATCCGTTCTCGTCTGCTTCCTCTCGAGTCATGGAGAAGTTGAAGAATCAGAAAGAGGAGGAAAGGGGGGAAGGGAGGGAGGACAGTGACGTGGGAAAGGTAGGGGAAAGCAGGATAGGAGAGAGAAGGAGGAAGAGTAGGCTGCCCCTTCAACAAAATGTTCCGGTATTTCTGCGCATGCTCAGAAAGGAGGGAAGCGTCCGTTTCGTAATGAAGCGTCTGCTTCGGGCTAGATCACATGCCTCTCTTCTTTGGAAGAGAGAGAGAGGGGGGGGGGGGAGGATGGAGGGAAAGAGGGATACAGACAGACAGCCAGACAGAGACAGAGGCAGACAGACAGACAGATGGTACAGAATTAAAAATAATAAAAAGGAGGAAAGGGGAATGGAAGAGAGAGAGAGAGAGAGAGAGAGAGAGAGAGAGAGAGAGAGAGAGAGAGAGAGACGGATACGGAAAGTTTAATCATGTATAGGCCATTGCCCCTTATGATGGGATATATATATACACAAACATTTTTCAGAACTGACAATTGTGAACAGTGAAATCATCCAAAACTGACTTGGTAGTAAATTTAAGATGTGAGAATGGAACGCAACTTAAAGGCTTCATAAAGATAGATTGACAGATTCATGACTGTTTTTTCGTTCGTACTCGCCATAAGCATTGCAAATTTTAACAGGCTTGGCACTTTGTAGTATTTCAGTGGAATGTACTGCGCTGTTAGGTCATACAGAACTGACAACATAAAACGAAATGTACCTCACTTTCTTTCTCTTTTAGACAAAGTGGACATATTAATTCACTTTCACTGTGTGCTCTATAACGATAACGATGTACTGCGATTTTAGAAATTCCAAGTCTTAATCTTGTCAATGTGTATCTTAAATACCTGTCTAAATTGACTGATGAATTTGTTTTAACATCAGGAACAGTACAAAAGGCTCTGTAAACGTTAAACATATCACTGTTATCAATATGGAAATCTCAATATTGTCATCTGCACGAAATCAGCCTTTCCTTAAAACTTTTCAAAACTCATTCATCCCTTCCACGCCTTGATTTAGCCATAGATATCCAAATCCAAACATTTACAGCGAATATTTGAGGTCCAGTTTTTCTTCCCACGCATATCTAAATCAAGAAGCATTTTGTAGACCTTATAATGTAATCTACACTCGTCCATTCTCGTCAATCTTAACCAAAACCTGATACATGTTATAGCTGAGTTTATGCAGTTAGGATATCTGTTCGTTTCTCCATACCTCAGGTCATTAGGTGGTCGCATTTCAACGTCCAAGAATCTTTTAACGGCAAACAAATGAAGTTTTTCCCAATGGATGGCTGCATAGTCGAGACCCCATAACTTTGCACCATACTGGATTGAACCTGTGAGTCAAATAGCTTTTAAAAAAAAATTAAAAAAAGCACGAGTAAGAGTTACACTTCAGCTTAGATAGATTTTGTGAAATACATAATAAAGCATTTCTGCTGTGCATGCAGCAACAAAACCAAGCTTTGTTGAAAAATAAATTCCTAAATATTTGTACGCATTCACAACAGGCATCACAATCCTGTCATATGTCCACCTTTCTCTGGCAGCTAAGTAACCCCCTTTCCTGAACACCACTATATTACTTTTATCCAAGTTAAACGTCAACTGCAAAGTGGCTGCTGCACGCTGAAGACTTTTTATTTGCGTTTGTAAGCCTATGACAGTTTCAGAAAGTAAAGCCACATCATCAGCCAGAAGCAGTATGAATAATTCAAAATAATCTGACATAAACGCTGCCCTCTTATTCATTGATAAATAAAGAAAACAAGACAGGGCTGCAAGCATCTCCTTGATTTACTCCGCGAGTGCAAGCAATATAATCTGTTACACTACTTCCGCATCTAATTCTAGCTTTAACACTGTCGCACATGCTGCGAATACACCTAAAAATATTGCCTTTGAAGTCACTTTGTAATATGATAGGCCATAATAAGTTTCTTTCTATGGAATCAAAAAGCCTTTTCAAAATCAGTGAAGACTACATACCGTTTACGATTAAAACAAAATTGTTTTTGTATGAGTGCTAATAAAGTAAACATGTGATCAAGCGTGGACAACCTCTCTTAAATCCAGGTTGATGTTTGCCTATCAAATTGTGCTCTTCTATCCATTCCTGCAGTCTGCTATTGATAATTGTTAAATAAATTTTGCTACTTGTATCACATAATGAAACGCCTCTATGATTGTTTGGATTATTGACGTCACCTTTCTTGAACAAAGGGTGAACGATAGAGTTTGTCCAGTTGTCAGGGAATACGCCTTTATGAAAGAACATATTAAAAAGCTTTACCAAACAAAATCAATGACACGATCCCCACCATACTTCAACAACTCACCAATAATTTAATCTGGTCCAGCAGCCTTTCCATTCTTTAACTTTGTCACAGCAAGCAAAACTTCTTTTCTTGATATTGGACGTTTAATATAGCTGACCTACTCTTCGTTGACATCACTGACATTTTCAACCAAATCTGACATATTTTCGGTTATCTCTAATTCAAGTAAATCTTTAAATGCTTAAACCACTCATCGACTGTCAGACTATTTTGACAGTTTTTCGCTTAGAGGATATTTTATGTACAGTTTCCCAAAATTTTCCTTGATCGTTTATTGACGAGACTAGTCTGCCTAACAACAAATCACTATACTGTTTTTCTTTTCTCTTTGTCAGATGTTTGTATTCTCTTCTTGCTATGCTGTAGGCTTCACTGTCTTCTTTCTTTCTGGTTTTCCTACAAACAGTAAGCAGGCCCTTGCTTTAACTTTACCCAGCTTACATTCTTTACCAAACTAGTCACTGTTTTTACCATACTTAGTTAGATCAATTCTCTTTTTCATACAATTAGCTTGCTTTTTAATCCAGTCATTAAACATTTCCAAAGCACCATTTAAATCATGATCAATCAAACTTGTGGCACGATCAATTAGGAATATCGTTTCATCAGAATTCATTTCCTGAATATATATTTGTTCCAAAGCCTTGTTCCACACAAACTTATCAATGAAATGGCAACCCTTCATGGAGTTTGTGTTCCATCTATCTTTTCTTTCTTTAACTCTAAAACTCACATGAAGATACAACAGTGAAAAACAAATCCTTAGACTGGAGAAAGTAATCATTGATGCTACATCCTGTTTCTGATATAAGTGAAATTATCATCAATATCTCCGCTGCATGTGCCGTTCAGAATACACAATCCAAGGGTTGTGCACATATTCAGCAAACATTTTTCATGATTATTGAGAGTAATGTCTGCTGACCTTCTCACATTGTTAGCTGAAATAGAAAGACTGTAAACAAAGTAATCTTATGCACCACTATCGTCGACAATATCTGGAGAATTGTCAGATCCTGCTGTTCAAATTACCTGAGAGAATCACATACACGTCCTCAAAATCGGGCAGACAATTAAAAAGACATTCTTCGAGCTCCCTAATGCCGAACATAACGAGGAGAAACCTCTAGTGGAGTATAAACACAAACATATAATACATCTTCCACAAAACCAAAAACACTCATCAACCAAAAACAAAAGAACGCTGGGGCAATCTGTCTTAATTTCATGAACATGAGATGTGAGATTAGTTTTAATGAGGCACGCTACTCCACCTGACCTTCACTGTTTTGAAAACTTCACAGCAGGTTTATGATAGACGGTATAACCTGGAAATACAAAGTTTGGAAGTCCTCTACAAAGGTCTCAACAAGACATATGAAATCGAATCTTATAGGGAAGAAATTCATTATCCGTAAATTTTGACGCAAGACCATTCACGTTCAATGCAAAAAATAAAAGGAAACATCACTCTGTGTGTCATCTTCACAATGATCAATATGTAGCCCGTTTCCATACACGCCGTTATCTTTTCTTTCACACCTCATTGTATCCCTTTCCACTTGTTCACCCACAAGACAATTATCGTCCCTGTCCTTCCATCCGTGTTACAGACTTCTTTTTGAGACGTCCCCCGGTTACAACTTTCAATAACACTGTCTCTGTCACTGTCAGTCAGCGAGTCACATGACAAGGCTCGGTGAATGTCTCCAACATCGTGTGTGTGTGTGTGTGTGTGTGTGTGTGTGTGTGTGTGTGTGTGTGTGTGTGTGTGTTCGCGCGCGCGCTTGCGTGCGTACGAAACGCGTTCACGCATGCTTGTGTGTGTGTGTGTGTGTGTGTGTGTGTGTGTGTGTGTGTGTGTGTGTGTGTGTGTGTGATGTTTTTTTTTTTCGGTCATTCCCATCCAAAGTAACAAGACTCCCCCTTGCTCCCCCTCCCTCTCCAGCGCCACCCCGCAGGACTCTGCTCTGCTCTCTTTGCACCTTTCATCAGTCTACAACATGTCAACTTTAGAAATATAGCTATGAAATCTGGCATTCTTGCTGTCCCACTGACTCTCATAGCAAACTGTGCTTTGTCCCTTTTGACTACTTTTATTGCATGTGCCGTTAAACCACCGTTACCCCTCTCTCTCT
>CM065737.1:45909164-45916664 GCA_033310375.1 Conus canariensis | reverse complement strand
ACATTGGCTCTCTATCTTTCAGACGAGGTGTGAGAATTCAGCCAGCAAATTTTTGCTCTATTATAGAGTTTCTACTATAATTATCAAATTCCACTTTTGTTTAAAGGCTGGATTAAGCTTACAAAGGGGTAGGAGACAATAATACAATGCTAACAGTCCTGGTCAAATAAGTCTTCAATGTTTCTTGGGTTAAATTACATTAAATTGGAACACACTTAGCCCAAGTACACATGTGGTGTAGACTTAAAGTCGTACACTACAAAGCATTCCAACAATCACCAGTATTTATAAATCAGCTTAGCAGTTTTCACCTAGTACAGGCATACTCTGTTTTTCTGATCTAAGTTTCTCATTCATTTATCATCTTAACAGATAGAATTGCATACTGGCAAAAGTCAGGTTGAACACAAAGAATAGTGGTCAGATTGTTAACAAAGAATCATAACCACCTGGTGATAGCTTTTAATACATGGTGGCAAGCAAACTTCTGCACAGAACAATCGTTCATCATTTTGATAAATGTTGCCAAGTATTAGCACAAAGTTACACTGTTAAACCACCTGGCACACCTATAATCAATGCATAAATTCGAAAATGTAAAACACAGTTTAAACTTACATTTTCTGGGAGAATCAGTGAAACATTAGACCAGATTTTCAGATCAGCGGGAGATTACCATGCCCTCTCTCGTGATTAACCCTGATCTACAGCTGGTCTTCAGGAAAAGTGAAGGGGAAGTGCTCAGTGTCCCCATTTTAAACACTGAACTGTCAAATCAGATTTCTGATCTGGCTGACAGATTTGACTTAATCATGGAATATATCACTAAAGTCAAACAGTTCATCGACAAAGATTTCAGTAATGCAAACAATATCAAACTTCGACACGTAATCAATGAAAGAAACATCATTATTATATAAAATTTCAACATTATAATCAAGAAATTTCAGATTCACGAGATAATCCGGCCTGCCCTAGCGCACGTGACGTGATAATCACCTGGGTAGGGGGCGACTAGTCAAGCTCCTGTTGACTGGAGGGGAGGAGGAATGGGGGGAGAAAAACCGACGGAGACCCGTGTTGCTCTGTACCTCACGCCTCGTATCTCCTTGACCACCCCTACCGCCGCACTGAACACGTGTATTCTGTGAGCTGACCTCGAATCCCCGTCACGGCTTCCGCATTCTTTTGCCTGATGACCTCTGCTTCTGCTGTGTTGGTGTCGGTGGTTGTCGTTGCAGCATCAGCGTTGGTCACGTGGTCGTCTTCCCCTCAGTCTTTCACGATAGTCACGATTGGTAATCACCGTCAATTTGTCCTTATAACGACTGAATTTGATTATCATTAGTTTAGGTCGACCATCTCTGCTCTCACCCACTCTGTGCGCTGGAACGATGTCATTAGTTGTCCATTCTCTTGGTCCTGCCACACCGTTGAGTACATCAGTTACTAATCTGGCATATGTTTCGTTACTTTCGAACGCTTCTTCTTGGGAGACATCAAACATTCTGAGATTATGTCTTCGAAAAAAAAACTTTCAAGCTTCTCACAATTTTGCTGGAGTGTTTCAACTTTCTGCTTTACTCTCTTGATGTCGGAGAACACATTCTGAAGATCGTCACTATTTCCTGTGCAAATGAATAATTGGTTACAGATATTTTCTTTTGTTTCTTTTTGCCGTGCAGTTAGTTCCTGTGTGTCTCTTTCCAGACCGTCACTTCTTCTGCCAATGTCATCACACTTTGTTGTGAGCAGCCAAATATCAGTCTTAACTCAGATCATTCCGAATAGATGCTAGAATATAGTCTATGGATTTGAACCTCTCCACTTGCACTCTCAGCGCCTCCATAACCTGAGAGACAATGTCCACATGGACAGTTGAGGAATCCATTCACAAAGAGAGGGGACGGTCGGTAGCGCTACTCCTGTCAGTTGAACTGGTACACGATGGTGTTGTCGTGCCGTTGTTTGCCGTAATCTCTTGCTAGGAAGGGCGATCGCTATCCGTAGGTTCAGTTCAACATCGTCACATCACAGAAGGTGTGTAGCGACAAACAATAACACCACGATTTCCAGTCTGTTCCGAAGTGTCACAAGTCTCGTGCACATGATCAACACAAACTTGGCACGTTTTGCCATGTAGGTCAGGTAAATGGCCAGAAACAAGCCACACCTGACATGAAAACACACACTGTCCACCGGCATGGTGACTGACAGTCACAAAAATTATACCTCTGTGATCAGCACAGTATCACATGCCACACTATCTGGTCATCCACTTTCAAAGATCGCTAAATATGGGATTAATTAACAAAAGAAAAAAACTATAAATTTCTGAGAACTCAGAACTCAGAAATCTTTTATTCGATCAAGGATACTCAGAACTCAGAAATTTTTTATTCGATCAAGGATTGAGATTTTAGGCAAAGCCTGTTCTTCCCATCAGTCCTTAAGAGAGAGAGAGAGAGAGAGAGAGAGAGAGAGAGAGAGAGAGAGAGAGAGAGAAGAAAGAGGAGGAGGAGGAAGAGAGAGAGAGAGGAGAGGAGGAGGAGAGAGAGAGAGAGAGAGAGAGAGAGAGAGAGAGAGAGAGAGAGAGAGAATTATCTCATCGTAACATGTCGAGGCAATTACATCCTGAATTGAAACCTTTTGTTGACGTGACTGATAATTATAATTTTCCCCTTTCGTCCATTTTTCATCCCCTGCCATTCAGCCCCCAGATATGTGCCATGTTATTCTGAACCCCCGTGTGGGATTACCCGTCCGGCGTGTTGCAGATCGCTCATTTATCTTCTCTTTTTTTTACAGAAGACAGCTTTTCCCGTCCACTACCCTCTCGATCTTTCACTTTTTGTGGCTATGTATTTATCTTCTACCTTCTCCTTCTCCTCCCCTCGCTCCCCTCCCCCTTTTCCTCCTCATCCTCCACGTCTTCTCCTTTCTCTCTATACGTTTCTCTATGTCCAACAAAGTCCGAAATTAACCTAGAGGTTTGCCTTTGCAGTAAGTAACTATATTACAGACATGAACTTCACTCCAGTAAAAGGCGACAGGAGGGGTGGAGGATTGGGGTGGGTGGGCGGATGAATTTTGGGGGAAAGTGGAGATAGAAGAGGGAAGGGGTGAGGAAAGAAGTGGGAAATTGAGTTCCTTATTACCTGACAGTCGGATTCTGTAGCTGGACGGGTCTGAGATGTTGTATGTGTTTTCGCCCCGCGTTGCCTTGTAATTTGCTGTAGTCAATAGACTAACGTCTGCCGGAGTCCGCTGCTGGGATAGATGGCGCGTGCGAACACACACACACACACACACACACACACACACACACACACACACACACACACACACACACACACAATCAATTTCAGTTTCATCAAGGTGTCATTATGTGGTGTCATCATATACGCTATGCACACACACACACACACACACACACACACACACACACACACACACACACACACACACACTAGTATTGTGTTTAGAGGTGAGACACGAAGGCAGATTATGCTACCTTAATAAAGGGATGACAATCATTCACACAAATTCTCTCCAATGGTGAACCATCTCGAAATGACATCCTGATACATGCACACAGTGACAACTGAAGAAATAAACAAACAGAAATCAACACTACCCCTGGACCGGCATATTCTTTTGATGTTGTACATTTGTGGAACCGAAAAAAAGCATGGTGATAAGAGAGTAGTGAACAGGGTTGCGAGGCGTACATACTGCGCTACATGTGCTTCCGTGACGTGATCTCACTCTGTCTTTGCTGGTCATGAGTGCCATTCCTTTTGGCGCTGGGTCCAACAAAGACGTGGTCTCACTGTCTTTGCTGGTCATGAGTGCCATTCCTTTTGGCGCTGGGTCCAACAAAGACGTGGTCTCACTGTCTTTGCTGGTCATGAGTGCCATTCCTCTTGGCGCTGGGTCCAACAAAGACGTGGTCTCACTGTCTTTGCTTGGTCATGAGTGCCATTCCTCTTGGCGCTGGGTCCAACAAAGACGTGGTCTCACTGTCTTTGCTGGTCATGAGTGCCATTCCTTTTGGCGCTGGGTCCAACAAAGACGTGGTCTCACTGTCTTTGCTTGGTCATGAGTGCCATTCCTCTTGGCGCTGGGTCCAACAAAGACGTGGTCTCACTGTCTTTGCTGGTCATGAGTGCCATTCCTCTTGGCGCTGGGTCCAACAAAGACGTAACAAGCTGAGTGAGTATCCTTCACATGCCGGTATAAAGAAAAGTTGTGCTCTGAAAGCACCAGCAAGGGAAGTTATCTAGAAAAGTTGTGCTCTGAAAGCACCAGCAAGGGAAGTTATCTAGAAACGTTGTGCTCTGAAAGCACCAGCAAGGGAAGTTATCTAGAAAAGTTGTGCTCTGAAAGCACCAGCAAGGGAAGTTATCTAGAAAAGTTGTGCTCTGAAAGCACCAGCAAGGGAAGTTATCTAGTAGGGTTTTCAATTCCATGCCCCTCTTTAAATCGCCCAAATGATATCTCATCCCCCTCCCCGTTTTGAAAGAAAATGTTTCTTTCATTCTTATACTAAAGTCGGATTCATTGAAACAACAAATCTGTCAACTCGTGTGTTGATCTGACATATTGTATAGATCTTCAAGGTGTTATATGGCTTATTGTATAGGTCGTCAAGGTGCTAAATGGCATCTTGTATAGATCAAGGTGCTATCTAGTTACCTTCACTGTGGCCCTTGACAGAATGAAAACACAGGAGAGAGAAATCGTTTCAAGAAGATACAGGTCTGCAGAATAGAGTGATTTCTGTGTGTTTCACAGGTACCTTTGCGACCGTCAGAATTAGAGATGAGTTCAAAAATTCAGTAATGTATGAACAACAAAGAACTGACACGAGATAAGCGTACTTTCACACATCAACTTTACTTGTATATACAAGGGTAAAATATACAAATGAATAAACTCCAGTCAGATTAGTGTTTGTTTGGGCTGACTTTTTCCCCACATAATCATAATTAAGAGAGGGAAAATTCTGGATGAGTTGAGTTGGAGTCCACTTGGAATATCAGAACTTATCTGATGTTGGAGGGGAGTGTGGGTCTTTCTCCAATTGCTGGAGACTGGTCCATCTTCTCTTTAGGCAGGCTGATCGGGTTGGACTGCAGGACTGGTCCGGTGGAGAGCAGGCCCGAGGCAGGGATAGCGACCCACAGTAGTTCTTCTAGGTTGATCAGTGAAATCCGACACAGGATCTCAGAGTGGGATAGATGAACCCATTCCCGTATCTGGCATACACCAGTTTCAATACTTAAAAAAAAACCTTTTTATTAACTTTTTGCAATGTTTTTTTTTTTACAGTGGAGAAGAAAAAAGACAATAGACAAATATTCAAACAAACAAACATCACCTCCCTACCTACCCTCCCACACACAAACATTCACCCGTTCCCTCCCACCCCAATCCACTCCCCCCCCCCCTCCTCCAGTGTAGCTGCCATGTAGCTATCATTTGCATGGATACAATGTGGTATACGTTGAGGCATCATTCAATAAAGTTTGCATGTTCCGATTATATCAAAGTGTATGCATGTCCGGGGAGTATATAGCTTAGGTGAAGTGACAGATGAACACAAATATTCAAGAAGGAAGGAGAGACTGACAAATAAAAAATGAAAAAAAAAATTGTTCAACAGGATGGGTTGGATGCTAACGAGCTGAAATACTGCAAACAGTATGAATTGTTTTTAACAGTTACAGTAACCAGTTACATTGATAAAGGAGCCTCACCACATTGTCATATGTCATGAGCAAAAAAAAAAAGAGACAGACAGACAGACAGACAGACAGACAGACAGAGATGTAGCAGCGATCGCTCGCTAGTAGCAGAGAAGTTGATCAGACCACTAAATAGAGGAGACAAATGATTCATATATCAAACGTTTAGTAAAGAATTCTTTACAGTTCAAGTTTATATACGCACTATGTTTTTCAATTTGGTATCGAAATTTTAGTATTTTTAGAAAACCTGTTACATGAGGAAAGTTGCCTTTCAGTTTACATGTGTACAAATATTGTTTTGCGAAAAGAATAATGAAGTAGAAAATACTATCAATAATAATTGTTGCATCAAATCCTCAAAGAACAAATGATTCTGTTAGACGTATATTCTGGGCATTGGCACATTTTTCTGTTATTAACTCACTAAAAGTGTCCCCAAAACGCTGAGCATAAGTGCACTTCCAGAATATATAGTCAATACTATCCCTACATAGCCCGCAAAAGCTGCACCTGTCATTATTAACGACTCCAATTTCTTTTAAAATTATGTTTGTTCCTGAGCATCTGTGTAATATTCTGAGTTGAAACCATTTGAGCTTTATATCCGATATTTCATGAGCATTCAAGAAGTATGACACCCAGTCATGAGTTTGGGACAGTTTCAAATCCCTTATTTTTTTGCTCTCTGGTTGTTTTCAATTATTATATGATAGTACTTCTATGAACCTTTTTAGGTGGTGAACAATTTCTTATACCAGAGAGAACTGATATATCTATTGTTTTCGATATTTATTCCAGATGTCTTTATATAATTGAGTACTGCGGACTTGTACCCGGCAAAAGTAAAAAAAAAAATTATTGATATCATATTTTTCTTTGAAACTTCCGAGTGAAAGAAACTGTCCATTGTCATAAAAAAAAATGAGCTAGATAGTAAATATTGTTTTCAAATATTTTGGAGACAACGTATTTTTTTCCGACTTGAATATGTTTATTGTAGCATATTGGTTCAGCTAATAGTTCAGCAGAATTTTTTGGCGCACATTTGTAGTAGAGATGTTTAAAAGCTTCAAAAACATCTGCCCAGAATTGGTTGTATTTTTCAAATTTTAAAACAATCTCTGGACTATGTTTATTGATCAAAGACCATTGCAGGAAGTTACTGAGAAGTATATTTTTCCATTTATGCTTTGATCTTTCACTTCTATGGACCCAAGACACTTTCAGAGATGTAATAGAACATTTTAACTCGGGAAGACCGATACCTCCAATTTTTTTACACTTTTATGCGCAGTTTTTTTTTTTTTCACTGATTTTGTCTGTTTTCTTATTCCACACAAATTTATAACAGAGTTGCTGGCATGATTGGAAAAACACATCTGAAGGATTTCCTGTTTCAATACTTAGTTCACCGGTGGTGATCAGTCTCACAGCCTTCTGTGGAGCAGTGAAGTGAAGCGACTTGGTTTCCCCTTTTTGTGTGCTAAGCTACACATCCAGTCTCTGATGCCTGTACAGGCTTTCAGAGAAACATGACAGTCAGTAATGTCACTATAGAAAAGAAGGAGGGGGTGCTAGTAATCAGGGTTGGGGAGGTGATCACCCCCCACCACCTACAGTATGAGTATTTGTGTAGAAGATTCAAGAACACTATCTCTCAGATGTCATTGGCCTGTTTAGCCTTTGTGCGAATGAACAAAGCTACGTGATTTGCACCAAGGAGACACATGTGGGCCATCTTTCCCAT
>CM065737.1:45899164-45904164 GCA_033310375.1 Conus canariensis | reverse complement strand
GGGATATACAAATGGGCTTCCGCTCGACATCACCGGATATAGATGGCGCTTAGATTTCCGGTCACCTGACTAAGTGGGCAACCCAATCAGATGTAGCCCTCGCAGAGTCCTCTTGCTCTGGTGGCACACATCAAAAGATATATGGCGAGGACTAATTGAGTCTCAGGACCTTATCTTACCAACTCGTGTAAGTGGCCTTGTCTCTGCTCTTCACGCTGATTGATCGAGAGAGGGGGAAATGACACAGGGGCTGGGAAAAAGAGAAGGAGAGGTGGGGATGAGGGGCGGGCGGGAGAAGGGGAAAGGTCAGTGAGTGGGAAGAAGAGGTGAAAGGTAGTAGATACTATTGATCATGTGTGGGTGGTAGTTGACCATCAGAGAGAGATACGTACCTCTGGGACCATTGAAGAGGTCAGTTTTGTACATGCACGTGCGAACAGAAATTTACCCCCCCCCCCCCCCCCCCGGGTCTCTACATTCTCCCCTTGACACACAGATATACACACACACACACACACGCGCGCGCGCGCTCACGCACATACACTCGAGCGTGCGCGCACAACACACGCACTCGCACACACACGCATATACAGAGAGAGAGAGAGAGAGAGGCCATGGATTCCAACAGTGTTCTCCCATCATTGCCGTGTGGAAGCCAGCAATCTGGAACTGGAACCCAGCTCTTTGGCAGACACACTGATCAATGTCCCGCTGTTTTCAACCCATCTTCAAAACATGCCGGTTGAAACTGGTTTCTTGACGAGGAGGAGCAGGGAGAGAGGTTGGAACTAAAACTGTGGCATGATCTGTGGGAAAAAATAAACAGATAAAAAAAAAACATCACTTTTACTCTATGATACTTTGGGGGGGAGGGGGGGGGGTGATGTTAAATCTAGCTACTTTTGGAGGACAATTCACGCTTATCACAGTATGAAAAAAATCAAGCTGCAACTCTTGAGACACAGTGGTGGACTCGGAAGGCTGCCTGAGATGATAGATAATAAGAGCTGGTAATTGTACATTAAATATTCTGAAGTAATAGTTTCGTGATCGTATCTTTTCTGTCTTATTCATCCTTCTTCTAAACCCATCCCTCCCTCCTCCCACTCCATTTTCTTATTTTATCTCGGACTCACACACTCTCATCTTCTCTCTCTCACTCTCATTCTCCAACGCAAATATATCTGATTTTACTCGTTGCTTGTATTGTTTCCTATCCAGTCATACTTTCTCTGTGACTCAATACATGAATCAAAAGATATAACCATAATAAGGTTTAGGGTGATTATCATACTGAAAATAGTGGACATATGGGTTAAGAGGTAGTTCCTGGATGTGTGAAACACAGCTTTAATCGACAATATATAGTAATCGTAATTTAAATTTCTGTTATGGATTTATAGCAGGCCCAGTCAGTTTCATACTGATCTTATTTCATCAACAGTATATGGTTAAAAAGTTCTTTCTCATTTTCATCTTTTTCCGGAACGAGTTAAATGCATTGATATATGAAATTTTCCGCACAACAAAATATAATCAAAAACATGGTCACTCTTAAAGTTATGATCAATACCAAGAATGATGATGCGTTCGTTTATATCTACTTTATCTATATTGGAGCAATGTGCTTTGAGATGGTTTTGAAACTCTTTCCGGAAGTTTTGTGTGTGACTGTTTTCCCACAGACCATGCTTTATACTGTCTTTTTCTCTCAAGCACAAACTACAGCTGTTGGTTTGTACAATTCCTATTTCTTTCAAAACCACATTTGTCGCCACGATGGAGAACTCTAACCTGAAACCACCTGAGTTTTATCTGGTTAATTTTGACGATTTTTTTAAAACAACTTTTTCAATCTATCTCTTTCAAAAATACTTTCCAATTTATTGCAATAATGTGCTCTTTTTCTATCTTCAATGAGCACGTCGTAGTATTTTCTTGAACCCCTTACATTTTCTATTAAAATGTGTACTGACTAAGGTTCACTCTCTCTTTTAGAATCGTTAGTTTTTATACTGGTCGTTTTTCACGTATTTCTTAATGGAGGTCATGTAATTTAAATGTTAGTGTTTTAAGGCGATGTGGTACTTTGAGCAGAAGTCTTGATATGAAGCTACGTTACCATAGTTACCAATGAAGTCACCAGTACAGAATATTCCTTTAGTTGCAAGTTCTTTATATATATATATATTGTGTGTGTGTGTGTGTGTGTGTGTGTGTGTGTGTGTGTGTGTGTTTCCCGCCATTTTCATATTCTTATTATAGAATATTGGTTCTGCTAGAAGTTTCTATGGTGTTTTAGGTTCGATTTTATTTCTGAACATTTGATATATCTCAAAAGTGTCCTTCCAAAATTTGTTGGTGTGCTTATATTTGGAAAAGAAATCAGGATCAAATAGCGTCCACTTTTCTGCATCTTTAAAACAATGAAAGAACACTTGTTTCCATTTATGATTGTTATTACGTGATTTTCGAAACCACGTTAATTTCAATGCATTCATATAGCAGTGAATATTTGGAATTCCCATTCCACCGTTACATATATTTTTAACTGACGTGTTTCTATTAATTCTATCACGTTTATCGTTCCATATAAACTTAAAGCAATTTTGGGGGGAGATTTTCAATAAAGTTGTCGGGGGAGGGGGGGGGGGGGGGGGGGGGTTGGAAGTAACAACCAAAGATGAACTAGTTTTGACAGAACCATTGATTTTAGCAAGGGGGGCGGGGGTATTAATCGATTCATCCATATATTTAATAGTATTTTTATTTCTTGGAATTTTTCATCAAAATTTAGCTGTGCACAATCTTCCAGGCCATCATTAAAATATATACCAAGTATTTTAAATTTTGGGGGATTCTAGTTGAATTTGAGGTGTGGCATGAATTTGATATCACTGTTCATCTTTCTACCGAGCCAAACAACAAACGTTTTCCAACATTAAGCTGTAATCCCGATCCGTTTCCAAAATCTGTTAATACCTTGAAAGTTAGTTCAAATGTTTTTCTGTCCCCATGTTGGAATAGTTCGGTGTCATCGGCAAATTGGAATATCTTATGTTCTGTTTGTCCTGTTTGAATTCCTTTGATGCTCATATTTTCTCATATCATACTTGCTAAAATTTCAACACAGAGTATGAATGAATATGGTGAAATCGGGTCACCCTGTTGGAAGCCTCTCGTTATTTCGAACCATGGAGACGATTGACCGTATACTAGGACTGTTAATTTGATATTGTAATAGAAAGTTTTGATCTACCTTTTTGTGTCTTTATGGAAACCATATGCGCCTAAAACTTTAAACATGAAACCCCAGTCAAGAGAGTCGAACGTCTTTTCAAAATCTATACCCAAAAATAGTCCTGCAGCTTTTGGTACTTTGCAGTAATGGATTATATCATATGCTAATCTTATATTGTTAGCCATATATCTATTACTCATAAAGCCTGACTGATCTTCGCTAATAAGTTTTGGGAGAACCTTCTTAAATCTCACAGAAATACATGTTGTGGCAATTTTGTACACAACATTTAAAAGAGAAACTGGTCTCCATTTCTTAGATATTCTCTAGATTTATCATCTTTTGGGAGACATATAATGATCCCCTCCTTTTGTGTTTGAGACATTTCTCCTTTGATAAAGCCTTCGTTTACAGACCGCACGACCAGCTCACCAATTCTTTTCCGCCAAAAACAAACTTTAAAAACTCTACCGTAAACCCATCTGATCCTGGACTCTTGCCATTATTCATATTTTTCAAAGACCGTATGGTTTCTTCAAGCGTTATTTTACCTTCTAAACTTTTGGCTTCATTTTCCGACAATGAGGGTATATTTTGTACCATTTCTTCTATTTCACAGTTGATCGTGTCTTTTATTTTCATACAACTTTTCGTAAAAGGATTTTGTTTCACAGACAATATCACTTGTTTTCTCTAACAGGGTACCACTGTTTCGTACAATTTTTGTCATTTGTTTATTTATATAGTTTCTTTTTTCTAACCCACAAAAATACTTCGTTATTTTTTCACCTTCAGCGACCCATCTAGCTTTTGAGCACATTAAAACCCGTTCCATTTTCTTTTGCCTAATTTCTCTTAATTTTCCATTTTTATTTTCTATTTCTTGGATCACATGATTGTCTTTAATTGGTTGTTTTTGTAACTCTTCAATTTCGTTCTCTAGACCGTTTTCTAGCTCTTTATTGGCTTTCCTTTTCCTTGTAGAGTAAGCAATGGTTTTACTTCTAATTTCCATCAATAAAACATCAAGGAGTAGCTGGTCCGAGGTAGTAAAGTGAATATCTGAAGTTGGTATTTCCGGTAGTTTATTTCTATCATACGGGGTCACGGCATACTGTGAAACTATCTTATCTATGAGACCATTTATTTCGTTGATGTATTCCTGATCTTTTAATAATGAACAGTTAAATTTCCAGATTGTATTTTTTCTTGTTTTTCTCTCCAAAAGTCATTTCCATTGTTATCAATGAATGATCAGTTCGATATCCTGGCAAAATATCTGCAGAAGTAATACAGTTGCATACATTCTCAAAAGTAAGAAAAAAGTCTAGTCTGCTGTGCTGTAATGGGTTACTTCTTCTTCAAGTGAACCGTTGCATTTGCTGATTGTATTCTCTTCAAATATCTACCAAGAAATTATTATCTATCATCTCCTCTACTTTTTCTCTAGCCTTCGCATCATTATCATGTTTGTAATTACAATAATCTAAGTTTGGGTTTAATACTATATTCCAGTCTCCTGCAATAGTAAGATTAGGGCAGTTTAATTCTTTTATTTTCTTATTTACTAGTTCATAAAAATCAGGATAATCCCTATTAGGTCCATATATAGTCACCAAGACAAAATATAAGTCCAGTGCTTGAACTTGTAGCATCAGAAAATTTCCTACGTTATCGCTATATCCGCCGTTTATTTTAAATTCAAAATTGTTATTAAAAAGTATTGTCACACCTCTTGAATTAGTAGTATTTGAACAAA
>CM065737.1:45889164-45894164 GCA_033310375.1 Conus canariensis | reverse complement strand
GAAAAATCTCTTGATCTACATTCGTTTGGTGCTTGTGTGTGCAGGGGTAAAGTTCAGTCCTGGATTTGTTTTTGTTTGTTTGTCTTGTTTGTTTGCGTGTTTGTTTTTCAAGCGTGTTTTTGTTTTCATTTTTGTTCCTGCTGGTTTTTCCCCTGCTGTTAGCCTTTGTTTATTTGCTCTTGATAGAAACCCGTGTTTACCTTTTCTGTTCAGGTTCCGTGCGTCCCGGTCTCATTACACCGAGTTCGTAATCAAACGATGGGAATCTGAACTCCTTTGGCGCCAGACGCAAAGATTGGCATTTTCTCCGCCCCATGTTGAACTGTTATCATTCTGGTGGTTCATTGCAGTGTTAGATATGCCCCATCCCTCTCCATCCCGTCCCTTTCGCAAAGTCTAACATATTGCCTGAGATGGCACCGACATGAAATCTGAATGTAGCTTCTGTGTTCAGAGAGACATTGCAGGCAAGGAGGCTCTGTCATTTATGTATCTACCACGGTTTACGGATGTGTAATTCAGTTCTGGCATCTCCAGTCATTTCACAATGGGAAGTGTGTGTGTGTGGTGGGGGGGGGGGGGGGGGGGGGGGGTTATAAAGGAATTTCACACACAGCATGAAAGACGGTTATGTCCGATCTTGGACACAGTCACCACTGCAAAACAATAAATGTTTGATTTATAGAAATATAAAACAGAACTTCGGGAAAAGCAGTTCTAAACCCAATGAATGTTTGTTTTATAGGAATATAAAACACAACTTACGCCGGAAAAAGTACATTTCTACACTACCATAGATAAAGGTATGCTCAGAGATTAAGTTTCGATTTGGCAACCATGAACTACTTAGTGAACTTAATAGGAAAGGAGATAGGGAAAGCAGAATTTATTGAGAATGTAATGTGGACAACGTTGGCGACGAATTTCATTTTATTCTGCAACGCCTTAAAAACATGTTTTTGGTGCACTGAAAACCCAGAAAACAGCACGAAGGAAAGTGTATTTCAAAATAAACATATTTACAAACACCCGGGAAGGCCATGTAAACTGTCCTCTTATTTGAAGATGCTTATGAAAGAAACTTTTGTTTTTCTCGGGACTGTTAAAAGTAAAGAGTGGCTCAGGAATAATTCTCCTTAGGCTTGTGCGCTTAAAAGTGCTTGTAGCTCCTAGTAACAGAATTAAAGATGAGTTCAAACATGAACTATTGTAGGAACAACAAAGAACTGAAACGAGTGTACCTTCACACATCAACTTTACTTGTGTATACAACGCTAAAATATACAAATCAATAGAACTTCACTCGAAACAGTCTTTGTTTGGGCTTATTTATTTCCCACGTTATCTCATCATTAAGAGGAGGGATGTCCTGGGTGCGATGAGTTGGATTCCACTTGGAATATCAGAACTTATCTGAGGTTGAGGAAGGGTGTGGATCTCTCTCCTGTTGCTGGTGACTGGTCCACCTTGTCTTTAGGCAGGCCGATCGGTTTGGTCTGCTTGGCCCCTTCCTAGTGTGGAAGTAGTGTGGAATCTTGGTCCTGTGCTGGAAGTCCAGGCACATTAGGGACAGGGACACTAATACAAACAGGGACAGGGATCCAGGATCTGTTCACAAGACAGAACCTGGTTTATAGCTAAGTAGCTGCAAGTCTGGCTTGTCAAGCTCTCACACTTGCCCTCAGGCCTTCAGTATATGTGTGAGATCTCAGCCAGCAAAGGATTAGTATTGCATAAATAGATCTGCCTTAAGTAGTAGCCACTTCGCTTAAATTTTTCATTCAGATTTTTAAGTGGATTTTAACAAGTGGTAGGAAACAGTAAGAAAATGCTAAACAACTGAGGGCAAACAACTCTTCAATTTTTGTTACAAACTCAGCTATTTTAACAGTTTTTAAACCATTTGTGGCAAAAGGTTTAGTATCACAATATTCAGTACTCATTCACCATAATGATAGAGGTCACCAAGTATTGGCATTAAGTTACACTGTTAAGACATGTGGCATACATACAAGCAATGCATAGTATCAAGACTTAGAAACTTAGTTTCAACTTACAGCTCTTCTGGGTTGACCAGTGAAACCTGAAACAAGATCTCAGAGTAGGAGAGGTGAGCATTCCGCTATCTGGTACACACCTGTTTTCTTTCTTGGTTCACTGTTGGGGATCAGTCTGTGAAGCAGTGAAGTGAGGACACCTAGTTTCACCTTTTTGTGAACTAAGCTTCACCTCTGGTCTCTAATGCCTGTCTGATTGATAGGCTGTCAGAGAAATTTAACAGCCAAGTGTATCACTACAGCAGGGGGGGGGGGGGGGGGGTTAGTAATCAGAATGGGGGGGGGGGGTGATCTAGAATGGGAGAGTCATCCCCAATCACCTGCAGGGTTGAAAAATGTGTAGAAGATTCAAGAAGACAATCTCTCAAATGTTGGTGGTATATTTAGCCTTTGTGCTAATGAACAAAGCTATATTGGCTGCACCTGTGTAATATGTATGAGGCCATCTGCCCCAAGACCATTGTGAGTGTTGAAGGAAACGGCGAGGGGACAGTGCAGTGTCTTCTTTGAATAAGCAAGGAGAGAGCACATAGCCCTCACCTCAACTACGAGCAATCACCAGCACAACTAGATATGCGAGGGAGGAGGGGAGAGAGGAGGGGGAGTGAAACAGGTGACCCACTCTATAGTGACATAGCACTTCTCTGTCCCATTGTCATTTGGTTAACATCAAAAGTAAGCCTGACAGGTTGAGGAAAGAGTGTGAGAGGAGGAGGAGGTTGAGGTGCGAGGGTAGAGACTGAAAAAATGATGTAGACTGATAATCCTACTTGCCGTTTGTAAGACAGAGAGAGAGAGAGAGAGAGAGAGAGAGAGAGAGAGAGGGTGGAAGGGGGGGGGGATGTAGAGAATGGTGTGGCTGGCAATTGTCACGCCACATTTATCTAATTTCGAATGTGCCCTTTGTACAGCAGTATTAATATTAATTCCCTTCAACCTCAGTCCTATTCCGTAGATTTAGTCGTTCACTTAGAAAAAAAATGTTGCACCCACATAGAAGAGTAACTCTCTGTTGGTCCTTTGTTTTCATTGTCTTGAATGTTATTTGTCTTGCCCGAGGAAAACCTTATAGGTCGAAATTGTTGTGTGTATTTCGTAATTTGTTTGTTCTTTCGTTTGGCCGTGCGGATATTTTTATTTTGCGCAAGTTTCAATTTTTACCTGCAGTTATCCCATTTTAAAACCCTTTGAAAATGAGCGTAAGCACTCAATTTAAGAATTCGTTTACATTTTATTGATTCACTTCCTGATTAAAGTTCCACATTAACATGTTCATTATAAAAAAAAAGCCAGTTTGTTTCTCCTATATCCTCCACACTAGAGCACGGACAAAAAGGATTATGTTTTTTTTTCATCTCGATTCTTGATTCTGTTAGAGTGAGAGATATGCTGAGTAGGGTGGTCGGAACCGACAACCTTTAGGCACAAGCTGCCAGTTGAACTACATGTCTGGAAGGAAAGCACAGTTGCTATTCAGACGACTGTTATGCCAGCTAGATCTTGCCCTTTCAGGCTCGACCATTGTGTCCATAAAAACACTGGTTTGTAAACCACTTGTGAAATGTGTAGCAAGAAGTTGATTAAAAGGGTGACTTTTTTGTTTCTTTGCTTTCATGTTTGTTTCTTTGTTTGTTTGTTTCTACGTTGGTTCGTTTGTTTGTTTGTTTCCACAACTATACACACACGTTTATTTCCAGTCGCCGCCGTTTTATACTTTTTTTTCAACTCAGAGATTGATTGTCGATCTGTCCAAAACGTGTTTACCACAGATGATTAATGTGCATGGTTTTCCCTCTTCCTCAAGGTGATGGTGGACATAAAAGTTCTGTGTCAACTGATCGTTTACCAAGATGTTCCTCCTTGTAATAAGTACAGTCTATCCCCGCTTTCCACCCAGAACTACCTTGTCATCGTTATTCTATATCTGAAAAAGTCCCAGCAAAGACGCTGGTCGACTACTGTCTATGATTCAAGTCTTTTTTTGCCTAATCCCATGAGCTTATATATTAGCTCATGAAATCTGACGCCACGCGACAAGCTTAAAAGAAAGCGATGAGATGTCGATTTTTTTTCACCTATCTTTGAAGAAGTCTTTTTTTTTTAAACGCCTGCAGCTTCCTGGTTCTAAACAGGCATGCTCGTCATCTTCTTAAAGGATGACGAGGTTACCCGTTTAGAAGTATAAAGGTAAAGGCGTTTAAATGGGTTTTCCAGCTTTGCCTCTCACAACGTGCAGTTGACGGAACTTGTTAACTCCAAAGGCGACTAGTTTGTACATGCGCTGAAGTACATTAGGCCACACTGGCATTCACAATCATGAAGCATTTAACCACCTCTCTCTCTCTCTCTCTCTCTCTCTCTCTCTCTCTCTCTCTCTCCTCTCTCTCTTCTTGATATATCTCCGAGTCGCAAAAATCGTTTGTTCGATAGAAGATTCGATCGATGAGCAGCAGTTGAAAAAAAAGTAACTGAAAACGACGACGAAGATAATGTAAATGAAAGCAGTCTATTAATAATGACGAGAGTGATGACGATAATGCAAAGACGATGAAAAAAGGAAAACAAAACAAAACAAAGCAAATAAGATGGAAAGAAAGGGGAAAAAAAAGAAGAAAAAGAAAAGAGGATTACGATGGCCACAACAGAAGGGGTGGAGATTAGAATTGGGGGTGGGGGCGGTGGGAAGGGAGGGAGGGGAAGTTTAGGACGGGGGGGGGGGGGGGGGGGGACCTCCGGAGCTGATTTGCTATGTGAACATTTAACTTCTTCCTCTCCCTCTCCCCTTCCCCCGCTCTGCTCTCTCTCCCGGCCTCCCACCTTCCTTCAGGTTCCGACCATCCCATACAGCCTGTTAAGGTCCATTTTCTCGCCATCTCCTCTCTCCCCTAATCCACAGTTTGCCCGCGGCCGCACATTCATTGCCTCAGGGTTAATCGGCGGAAG
>CM065737.1:45649164-45884164 GCA_033310375.1 Conus canariensis | reverse complement strand
TTTCATGTCGAATGACCAACGGACAGTATGTTATTGTCGGCTCCAAAAAGGAAGAAAGATTTCCTTTCCGATTCCACCTGGTTACCGATGTTTCCACCACTCTGTTCTTCCCTTAAAAGCTGACCTGTCTGTCTAGTGAAACTGCATGTAAAAGAACTGAATGTAAAAATTCTGTTCGACTGAATCTACCGTTAAGTGTCCCTGACATAGATGCTGGTGAACGTTTGTATTGGTGATTTGGTTGGTTTAACTTCAATAAAAGGACGAGAATCTCTCTCTCTCTCTCTCTCTCTCTCTCTCTCTCTCTCTCTCTCTCTCTCTCTCTCTTCAGTTCATGCATCTTTCTTTTTTTTCTCTCTTCATGTGCTATACCATGCCAGTTGGAAAACGCACAAGTGGGTGGAATTTTATCTGCATATTCTACATGCAGCATAACTCTATTATGACTCAAAAGTTCCAAAACACTAGGATGACTTTAAGAAAGAAGAAAAAGGGGGGACGGGTGCAACAATGACAGAAGCAGCAGCAGGAACAATAACAACAACAACACACACACACGGCGTAAACGGGGGGGGGGGGGGGGGGGAGAGAGAGAGAGAGAGAGAGAGAGAGTCACCACGCAACGCATTTCCATCGTGTAGCCCTCGGGGAGAAAAAGTGCGGCGAATCTGCCATGGCAGGGGAGAGGACTGGCAGACAATCCCATCACTTTGCGTTAGCTCTCCACTTTATGTCACCTCCCCTTGGCCGTCGCCCCACAACGAGGCCCTCGCCAGCCTTCGGATTGGCTTCCCCTTACACGCTAGAGGGAGTCTCTTTCCTTGGGCAGGGATGGCGCCGCCAGGAAATCCACTTTTCCCGCAGTGGTAATGCGTTTAGGACATCGCCACGCGAGAAGTCACGGTCATTTTAGCGCTAGCTTTGTCAAACTTTTTAAGTTTTGTGTCTTTTCTTTGAAATTATTTATTTATTCATTCATCCATTTATTTATTCATTTATTTATCTATTTTCATTTTGTTTTTGTTGTTTGAGAATTCCCAAAATGATGTAAGAAACCCAACACCTGCGTTGTTAACAATGTGCAATACGCAAATTTTCCTATCTGTGAGGAGTTTTAGTTCAGGGCCAATGGCTGACGTAAGCGTCTGACAACTTTGCATGAACCGTGGTGCCAACCTGCAGGCTCAGGACGGAAATCTGGCCTTTAAAAAATCCGAAAAGCGCCTGTCAGTTGGGCTGCCGAGAACTGTCAAACTGCATTTAACGTTATGCTGTCGAGGGCTCCGGTTTTCTCAGCTTTTCGAGGATTTCCTCGCTTAACTCGCTTAGCAAAGTGTGATCCCCGTTCAAATTGATCAAAACCTGATTTCGTCATCATCAGGCCTATCATTCCATTTGCGATTTCCACTTTGTGCTTCATGGTTCGGTGCATAGACAGGTAAGGCCTTAATAATGTCATGCACGCTGAGCAAAGATTTTGCAGACTGAAAATCCAGCTCTGTAGTCGAGCATGAGAAACAACAGAAATTGGTCTGGACTTGATGTCTCTAATATGAAGCAAACAAAAAGATTTTCGGATTGAGAAGATAGTACAGGTTGTTGTCCGACCAAAGCCTTCCTTGTGCTTTTACAAACTTTTGGAAGAAAGAACCCATCTCTCCCTTCCTTGTACAATCGGCCTGGACATTTTGGGGATCAGTTTCCTGACCTGGAAAATATGGAGGACCAGTTTTCATCACTTTTTTTCGGCCAGTCCACTGAGGTTGCATGTGTCCCTCAGATTGAGGCAACAATCGGCATGTCCATAACCTTTGCTTTCTGTGAGATAAAACTATTCCATTAAAAAAAAATCAGAGAAAAGGAAACGCCTTTCTTTTCATTGCATATAGACTTACCTTCTCTCAGTTTGTGCCAAACAAATAGATCTAGATATTTGATTGAAAGCGCGCGCTAGAATACTGATCGGAATCGACTATCGGCAGCATAGGTGCCCCGGGAGCACTGTTTGTTGCCAATGTTATAACAGTTTCTCTCTCAAAATGAGCTGCTGATCTCACTGTTGGGGCAAAACTGATTTGGGGGCCTACAAATGGCATCTGTCCCATGAAAAAGGCAGGGTCATTATCGCTGAATGTGAACTCAAACACATATACCCTGTCTCCACTCCTCCACTTGCAGGTTTCCGAACATCATCTATTGCCAAATTCTGAATACACTATCGACATAAATCGCAGTAGTAGTTTAACATTCCAGTCCAATAACAATGACGATCGCTGATCTACGTCATCTGTGTCCTTCCACCTTATCTTCTGTTTCCTTTTTCTTGATCCCCTCCCTCCATAGTGACCCCGCCCCCTCCTCCTACCTCCTCACCTTTCCCTCTCCCCTTCCTCTCTGGCACTGTGTATTCTGAATTGGTTTTGCTGGTCCTACAACCGGCCTGTTCCGTGCCATCATTCTGTCTGCATTACTCAATGTGCATGGTTTTCCATTCACGTCAGATGGGACAGATAAACTCACCAGAATGGCGGAACAAACACAACGACGAAAAGGACGAGAAATGAACCGCTTCGTATGGAACTAAGTAATGGCACTCAGCAAATACTGTTTTCCTCTTTTGTCTGTCACGGTTGTCTGTTGTATGTCAACCATAGTTTGTCACTTTTCTGTATCACTGCTTCGTTGTGGTGTCACTTTAGAAGGAAGTCCCTTCCATCCTCAGTTGCCTGGGAATTCTATCCCCGTCTGCTGTCATCATTCCACCAATAGAATCTGTCTTCAAAACCGCGCGTGAAAAAATACAGCAAGTAAAAAAACTTTACTTGCAAAAGACGACAATGCAAAAACGATCACAAAACTCGCCATATATCATTACAATATGATGTCAAAAATTCTGTTTTCAGTCAGGTCATCCAGTTTTACGACATATTGTAAACACATGTTTACGGTATTTCGGCGTTCTTGATTTAGAATGTGTCTCCACTGTGACGTGTTTTATTTTCAGTGTATTTATATCAATGTCGGGGAAGAGAGGGAGTGGGGGGGGGGGGGGGGGGAGGTCAGGTTGGTAGAGTTGTCTGCTTTGTTTTTCTTTGTCGTTTTTCGTATCACACGCTGTAAAATCTAGTTACAGAACACCCATTCTAGTTGTGTGGCTAGTGATCTGCATTGTTAGCACTTCAGAGTTTCAGGATTGGTGACTTAGCAGTTAGATCAGGCCAATAATAGTTTTGATCAGCAGCCAAACAATAGTGAAGAAACAGTGCTGACTTTCAGGGCTGAATCTACACCTAACGGCAAGAACGAGTAGGATTCCTCAGACCCGCCGTTTGAAAGGATAGACTGTACTTTTTGACTGAGAACGAGAGAGAGAGAGAGAGAGAGAGAGAGAGAGAGAGAGAGAGAGAGAGAGAGAGAGAGAGAGAGATGTTAAATTCACATTATGCCATGGCCCATCATGAAGGGGTAAGTGAACTTATGACTGGATGCAGATATTTAATGGAAATAAAATAAATACGCACGACTAAAAATACCATCTGTGCATTTCAGAAAGTCACAGACTCTCTGATTGTGGACACTTTCTACAAGAATTAGAAAGATTAAGTATATCTTTATGACTGGTCTCAGTGCTGGGAGCAACACACACACACACACACACACACACACACACACACACACACACACACACACAGAAGTATTCTAAAACTCGCCTGGGATGTCTGTGTGCATGACATGCTGTTTGTCTGTCGGTCTGCCTACGTGTTTTATTCCTGTACCTGTGCGGTCTCATTTATCTTTGCCTCTCTCTCTCTCTCTCTCTCTCTCTCTCTCTCTCTCTCTCCCCTGTTTTTCCCTTTACTCAGCGCCACCTCCCATAACCCATTCTCTCATCCTTAACCCCCTCACCTTTCTCTTTCTCTCCCTCCCTCTCTCTGCCCCGCCCCCTCCCCCCCCTCCCCCCCCCCCCTCTCTTGCTCCCTCTCTCTCTGTTCGCTTGATCCTCAGTTCAAATTAAAAAAAAAAAAAAAAGCTTGTCCGCAATGCTTTATTTGCATTTCCTCTGTCTGAGAGAGAGAGAGAGAGAGAGAGAGAGAGAGAGAGAGAGAGAGAGAGAGAGAGAGAGAGAGAGCTTTCTCGTCTTTGAAATGTTCAAATGTTCATGGAAAAAGAAAATGCTGCAAAAATGCGATTGGATTAAACACATTAAACAGATGTCGCAATGTGATTGTACAGGCTTGTGTGATAATGCATTCATTATCTTTACTTTTTCCTTTTTGCATTTTTTGGATGATGTTTTCGAAAATACGAATCTTATGTTAATGTTTTCAGAGCGGCGCGCGCGCGCGCGCACACACACACACACACACACACACACACACACAGCACGCGCGCGCGCGCGCGCGCACGCACACACACACACACACACACACACACACACACACACACACACACACACACACACAAGCCAGCACAGGGATTTGCACGCAAGCACACATGCACAAACGCACTCAAACACGCACGCGTGAGCAACACCTCTCTCTCTCTCTCTCTCTCTCTCTCTCTCTCTCTCTCTCTCTCATCTCCACACACACACACACACACACACACACCTATTTTGTTTTACTGTTTTTATACCTTTGGCAATGAAATCACGTTACAATTACAAAATGTAAGTATGTTAAGTTTGTTTCAAAACGGTCTGTGTACATGACTTAGTTTACATAACTAATTTTTGTGATTTTTTTTTCCCTCTAGTTGAAATTGTACTACTGTAGTTGCATTAGCTAGTACTTGCATGCCTGTTATTCGAACTTTTTTTTTTCGTTTTTTTTTCCCCTCTACATGCGGGAATTTTTTCGATGTTTCATCAAGCAATGGTACAAAAACAAGAACAAGAAACAAACAAAAACAAAAAGAAAACCAAAAGAAAAGAAAAGAAACGAAAAAAGAAAGAAACAAACAAACAACGATCAACTGAGTTAAAAAAAAAAAAAAAAAAAAAAAGCTGCCAAATACTGTTCTCATAGTTTATAACATACTTTACTTTTATTTTCTTGGAAGCAGAAAAAATAATAAGATTCTAATTTGCATTATTTCTCTTTTTTTTTCTTTTTGAAATCTAAACCTTGTGGTGCAAATACTTTTCATTTTACTTATTGAAGAAACAGGATACTACCTGAAAAAATTGTTTTCCGTTATTTTATTTCTTTTTTTTTTTTTTTCTTTTTTTTTTTTTAGTTGTCGAAGTGTTCAAAGCCACCGGATTTGATCCGTTTCGATTCCTCTGCAGCCTAGCTTCGTTTCCGCCGTGATTTTCCCTCTGTCTGGCATCCCCTGTAAAATCTCTAGGGTGAGTAGTTTGGTGTACTAAATGTATTCTTTTTGTAACCCGTGTCTCCCTTTTCCTTTTGCTCTTGTGCATCGCTTTGCAAGATCGAATCTGTCTCCGGGGGAAAAATGAGCGAAAAACTCCCGACAGTCTACAAACTGTAAATGCAAGCAAGTTTCCCTTCCTGCATAGAAATTTGTGTTGTGATCATCTCAAATGTATATTGGAAATTCCCTTTCGTTCACATCTCTGAGTTTCTAGGTAAAAACGTTTGTAAATAAAATGAAAGTTCGTAAGTTGAGAAATACACGTTAATTATTACCATCTGTACAATACTGACTTCGACTGAAATGTGTCATGTTGGAAACGCTATTCAAATGTTGCAAGAAATGTTTCATTAAATGAGAAAAGAAGGGAAAAAAAGAAGAAGAAGAAAAGAAAAAGGCCACTGCTTGGAAAAGGCACTTCTGAAAAATTCCCCAGTAAATTCTTTTCAGTTTGCATAGATATTTAAATTCGGCTTTTTTTTTTTCTTTTTTTTTTTTTTGTTTGTTTTGTTTTGTTTGTTGTTGTTTTTTTTTTTTTTGTTATGTTGCTGTAAGCGCTGTATTATTTTGTGAAATAGTGATTCAATTTCACTAACAGTTCTATCATTATGTTGCTACGATTTTAATGTTTGCTTCCCCATTTTTTCTGTTTAGATCAGTACTTACCATCTTCTTTTTGTTTGATTCCAGCACGCTTAGTTTCCTAATCAGTTCGTGCATTAAACGTTTGAAAACGACTGCATGTTCGTATATATGATCGGGTTCAAGAGAATAAAAGCTTTTCTTCCTTTGTTTTGTTGATTTGTTTGTTCATTCATTCGTGTGCTCACTTGGGTATTTGTTTTCTGTATTTGTTTGGTTTTTTATTTATTTATTCTCTGACAATAATTCTGCGCTTTAAAATGTCCGTGGTGTTGTCATCTGTTGTCAGTCATGCCGTTATGTTGTTGATGTCGATGTTGCTGCTTTTGTCTCATGCAGCTACTTGTCTTTCGTCCTGAAATTCGTACCTACCTCACTTCAAAGATGGCATTTGTGCTGTATGTCGTTGCAGATTCCACACTCTCCAAGCGCTTCCTGCGATTCGGCCGAGCTCTTACAGACGACCATTTCCTCCGCTTCGGTCGGGACATGGACAAACGCTTCTTGCGCTTTGGCCGCTCCGACTCCACCCCGAACCTGGATGTGGAAGAGATGCTCCGTCTCGCAATCGCCCGTGCTGAGGCAGAAGACAGCCCCGTGTACGTCCGGAAGAGGAGATCCACAGCCGAGGCTCCCCTGGACCAGGCCAAAGCTGTCGCCTCCTCAGACCACCCGGAAGGCGTGGCCAAACGCGAGGCCGGCGATAGCGCTATGCCCATGGAAGAAGACAAACGCTTCATGCGTTTCGGGCGCGGCGGAGATGACAGTGACTTCATGCAGGATGACAAGAGGTTCATGAGATTCGGGAAACGCTTCATGCGGTTCGGACGGGGGATGAAGAGGATGACGACTCCCTGCAGGCAGACAAGAGGTTCATGCGGTTCGGCAAAAGGTTCATGCGGTTCGGACGAGGAAACGAGGACGGGGACGACTCTCTGCCCGAAGACAAGAGGTTCATGAGGTTCGGCAAAAGGTTCATGCGCTTCGGTCGCAATCCTGACGACACCAACGGCTACGAGGACGAAGATGCCGACAAGGACAAAAGGTTCATGCGCTTCGGGAAGAGGTTCATGCGCTTCGGACGAGGCGGAGAAGAAGACGAGGACCTCAGCAAAGACAAACGCTTCATGAGATTTGGCAAAAGGTTCATGCGCTTCGGCCGCGATTCCATTGACGCCGAAAAAAGGTTCATGAGGTTCGGACGCAGCAATCAGGAAGCGAGCGACGTCAAAGCAGACGACAAGCGATTCATGAGATTCGGCAAACGGTTCATGCGTTTCGGCAAAAGCGGAAAGCAGTCAGAGAGCAAAAGTGACCAGCCTTCCTCTTGAACGGACAATCAGTAAGTGAATATTTCATAAATTAAGGTAAGCATCTACCCGACCTTCCTTCTACCCCCCCCCCCCCCCCCCCCCTCAACCTCTCTCCCCTCCTTCCGCCGACACATCCACTCCACCTATTCCTATTTCCACCCAACTATGAAAGCAAACCAAACCCAAATATTTCCGGTTTCCATGGACCTATTTCCCTACTTTCTGGCAAGAGAGGTACAGAAAGTATGTGGAAACAATTTGTAGCCAAACATTGGTTCCAGCTTGGGCATTTTCTTTTTTAAAAGACGTTGCATTTGTTGATTTATTGATCTCTTGTTTACGAACGAAATGTCATGGATCTCAGTTGACACATCGCCTCCGACCTCTTCAATACTCACGCGAAGTTCGTCTTGACATACAACAGGACGCACGTTTTCTGGAACGAAATCGAACTGTGATGTTTTCATCCTTTTTTCCACCACTTTTATTCTTGGCTTTACAGATTTCTTGTGTTTTATTCCTGAAAATCGTTTTCAAAAATTAAATTCATCCATGTTAACTTGGTCATGCATTCCATTGCCTCTATTTCTCGATGCGATCTCAGTTTACGTCGGTTTTGTGTTATTGTTGATGCTTCATAGTCCAAATCCTTTTATTTTGTCAGGCAGCAAATGATAAAGAACACAACAACAACATCCAAGCAACGTGACTAAAAAGATACATATTTTTTCGTATAAAAATATTGCATTTGGTTATATTCATTCATTTATTAGTTTATTAACGTGTCTATTTATTTCATAAACTATTTGTTTATGCACTTAGTTTTGATTTGTGCATTGACTCACAACTATTTAGCACAAATATTACGCTGTGAGTCTGCTGACGTGCTTTCTCTTATTCTATTATTTGCGCACTAATTTTTAATTGATTTATCTTGTTTATTCACAGCTCTTTTACTAAAGGATATTTTATTTACAGTGGCATTTTCAATTGATCCATTGTAAATTGCTCACTTTTACCGTTCATTTCTTTATTTTTATGACTTATTTATAGATATGGTTTTGACTTCTTCATATAAGCATTAATTTAGCCATTGGTATGTTATTTTCATGTTTATTTTTTGTGTATCTAATTTCATGTGCAGATCAACAGAACAGTTAAAAATATACGCGTGTTATTCGAGCTGCAATGCTTAGTCATGTGCACGTTAAGACCGAGTCATGTCCATTTCAGAGGAAGGCTGACCGGAACGCTTTCCGACCAGTGACAAGTCTGTATGTAAATAAAGCCACTCGTGAATTCAGGCCCTTGTATCCCTCTGATATAATGCTTTATGCGCTCGCTCGCTCTCTATTGTGTGTGTGTGTGTGTGTGTGTGTGTGTGTGTGTGTGTGTGTGTGTGTGTCCTGTCTGTCTGTCTCTCTCTCTACCTACCAGCCTGTCTGTCTGTCTCTTCGTCTCTCCCTCTCACGCAAACACACACACACACACACACACACACACACACACACACACACACACACAGAGGCACACACACGTGCATGTGTACATATCCTTACACATATCCTCCTACACACACACACACACACACACACACACACACACACACACACACACACACACACACACACACTCAAAGCAGACGCTCCAGCTCTGCTGCAGCAAAAATGAAGAAAGAAACAAAATCGCAGACAAAAACAACAACCGCAGCAGCAGCAGCAACAGAACAACTCGCTATTTGCTGATCGACCCTGCCGAAGGGGTCCTTAAGGTCGACGGAGGTGTCCAGCTTCCGCCTACAGCAATCGTTTCCTACAGGACTGGTGCTTTCAAGCATCCGCGTTTCCCTTCAAGGATAAGTCAAATGGTGCTAGAAGAAGCATCCGGCTCCCAAGAAAATTGGATGTTCCCAGTAGGCTATTCACAAAGGAAAAAAAGAAGAGAAAGAAAAAAAGAAAATCTATGATCTCTCTTTTTTATACCTAATTTTCTTTACTTTATTGTGTTTTTCAAGACCGAAGGATATTTGACCTGAACTCTTCTTCCTCTACTATTGACATTAACTTGCAAATCGTATATTTCTCACACAAACAAAAAACTTGGACAAACACATGTTTGGATCCTAAAGAGAAAACGACCGCCCTTGCTCGAAAAAACAACCAAATAACACACGCTGAGCAACAAATCCTAAAACATACTTCACGTAATGTCAGAGGAAAGCAAACCAACATGTTAAAATCAGATAAACGAGAACATGCTCTCTCAGATTTGAGAGCATAAACGCTGCATCGTTCGAGAAGCATGACAATATAACCGAATTTTGAAAGCATACACCTCATTGAAGGAAGGGACTAAATACATCTTGCATTTCACAACACGTATGCCAATAGTATTACAGAAACGTGATGACATGATGCCCCCTCCAGAAAAATATTGGTGAAGGCAGCCTTATATACGCCCCCCCCCCCCCCCCCCCCCCCTCAAATATTGAGCACCTCCAAAATAATCAGAGAGAGAGAGCGAGGTTTGATGGTGCATCACCTTGTCGTCATACTTGTCATACTTCCTGTCAAACTCGCTCACAGCTAGTTTAGATCAAAGGGACTGACTTCACGACAAGTTCACGCATGCACGTGCAGGAAACGAATCAGTTTACTGCGCACGGCACTCAGATTCATCACGGTTCAGTCGGGAAGGCGAGCCCGCCTGTTTTTAACTGGAGTACCCACCCTTCCTTCCCATCGTAACAAGTCAGCAAGAGAGCTCCAGGATAGGCTACCTGATGAATAAGATCTTGGGGGAGACTGTTGCCGCACAGTGAAGGACTGCACAAAATGTCACAACTCGCAGTTGTGACAATTTGTGCAACTATACCCCATTTTCGAATTCACTCTTGCATACAATGTCACAACCTCTGTCAGCCTTGTTAGTCCGCCGCTTTCAAGAAAGCGGGTAGACTATTAAGTTCGTTCATTCGTGTCCGTTTTTTTGTTTTGTTTGTTTGTTTTTGTCACAACACCCACCCACCCCTCTCTCTCTCTCTCTCTCCTCTCTCCTCTTTGACTCTTTGTATCTTACATGCTTCAATGTAATAACTGGCTGATCAGCTTCCTATCTGTCTGAACTCGCAAGTCTCTACATTCCTTCTTGCACCCTTCGCTCTTCTTCTGACTCCCGTCTGCTTCGCGAAGGGTGTTACAATCGTCAAACTCATGGCTATTGTTCTTTCTCTGTCTATGCCCCTCAACTTTGGAACTCTCTTCCCCTGCACATAGGACATTCTAACTCGCTAACTGTCTTCAAATCAAATCTCAAAACATTTCTCTTCCAGAAGCACTACAGTTAGAATACTTTCGTCCATATTATGTTTGAACATGGTGTAGTATATTACTATTACTATTCTCTGTCTGTTTGCGTGCTCATGAGTGTTTGTATCCGTGCAAATTGAGTGCATGTAGGTGTGTATCACTGAAGTGTACCGAAGGATTGCATGTTTCACGTTACGACCACCCCATGGTCATATGGAACCTATCCATGAAATATCTGCAATTTTGTCCACAAGCAACAGAGAGATGCTGTGTACAAAGACACAGACAGACAGACAAACCGAAAAAAATGTATACACACCTTATAAACCGAAGGTAAAAACAAACAAAAAAGAGATAGAGGGAAAGACACCAAGAGACAACATAGACAAATAATGACATAATAAATCCACAGAGAGAGAGAGAGAGAGAGAGAGTGTGTGTGTTGTGTGTGTGTGTGTGTGTGTGTGTGTGTGTGTGTGTGTGTGTGTGTGAAGAAGAAGAAGAAGAAAAAAAAAAAGATGGAGGAAAAAAAGAAGAAGAAGAAGGACCTGCTCCCCTGCCAGAAGAATAAAGAAAATCCTGTGCTTTCTAAATGGAGAAAACAGCAAAATGTATCTAAAACTTGTATAAGAAAAAATGCACAATTATAAACACATGTGGAAATTACATACATATTATGCATAGTACGGATGAGAACAATTGCTCAAGACTAACAAAGAGCAAAAGAGATGAGCATGCGAATCAAGACAAATCATGTTGCTCCTTTTAGCCTCATCAACCAACATGGGCCATCTCGTCTGAGCTGTCATCTCGTAAACATGTGCAGTGAATACAGACTAAAAGTATATATTATAATATGAAACTGAAAATTATAAATTGCAAGCCAAATTGAAAAACGTAAAAAAAAAAGCACGTGGACATCATAGAGTATATCCACCCACCCATCCATCCACCCACCCACACCCACACAGATAAGAGAGAGAGTGGTGACAATTTGTGCAGCAGTGATTTCAAAAAAGGCATACGGATGCACACATTGTCACAATTTTGACAGTTTGTGCAAATTGTGACAATTTGTGCAGTGAATAACTGCACAAAATGTCACTGTGACATTTTGTGCAATGGTGACATTTTGTGCGGTAACGGGAGACATTGAATCATCCCTTCCACCTGACCTTATAGGGCAAATAGGCGAGGAACATTTTGTGAGCCTAACACTTCATCAATCCAGGGACAGTGAAAATGATGAAGAAAAGGAGGAAGACAGCGTTTCCTCATCTCCTACAGAAGATGCATCAATTATGCAGTCTCCTTGTGACGACGCCAACCGACCTGCGCAGTCTCCTTGTGATGACACTGACCGGCCTGCTATTATAAGAAAACCAAAATGTCAGTCTACTGTGTGCTGCAAGGATGCAGTCAACCCCTTTCTGCCACAGAGCGACACAGTCCTCTCCAAACTGACCAGGGCAAGTTCAGGAAGGCCCCGCTATTTTCAAAGATCTTGGTTCCAGCAATACCCTTGGCTTCACCTATGCACAACAGACAACAAGGTATATTGTTTCTTCTGCATGAGGGCTAATCATCAAGGCTGCAAACCTGATGCAGCGTTTGTATGGAGCGGTTTTGACAACTGGAAGAAAGCACTGGAAAAGTTCTCAAGCCACGAAAAATCATCTTCACATGGAGCAGCCGTGTATGACGTAAAATGTAGGCAGTCTACAACGTCAGTGTATGCTCGAGTGACGTGTCAGCATGAAACAGAACAAAAGAAACACCTGCAAAGCCTGATGAACGAACTAAAGAGCTTTCAGTTTGATCCTGCGTCAGGGTCTGCTTCTCCGTGGACATGACGAGCAGGAAGGCAACCTTCAACAGCTGCTCAAGATCTGCTTTGGAGAGGGCTGCAAGGAAAAAAACAAACACAGGTTCAAAATATCTGTCACATGATTATTGTCAACGAGATCCTCGGGATTATGGCACATAAAGTCTTGCGATCTGTTGTACTTGAAATCAGAGAAGCGAATTGGTTTTCGATACTAGCTGACGAAACCCGTGACGTTGCAAACAGGGAGCAGGTTGTAATTTGCATAAGATGGGTAACTGAGCAGTTTGAAGTCATAGAGGAGCCTGTGGGACTGGTGCATGTTGACAATACCTGTGCTGAGAAATTTTTTAATGCGCTAAAGGATTGCTTGATCAGGCTGGACTTGCCAGTGCAGAAGTGTAGGGGTCAGGCCTAAGACGGGGCCAGTAATTTTCAGGGTCACGCTTCAGGAGTTGCAAAACGGTTCAAAGATGAGGTCCGTCAGCAGTGTCCGTACACTGTTTGGCACACTCAGTCAACCTTGTGATACAAGAGGCTTCCAGAAAGGTCAAAGTAATAAGAGATGCACTTGACTTTTCCACAGAGGTCATTCAGTTGATCAAATTATCACCAAAACGACAGGTCTTTTTTGAAACAATCTAACATGAAACATCAACATCGTGCAGCCCGTCCATTAAACCACTGTGTCCAACAAGGTGGACTGTTCGAACAAGAGCTTTTGACTCTCTCATTGAGAACTATGAGGCTTTGCAAGAAACTCTTGAACTAGTCTCACAAGGACATGATGAGTATGCCAGGAGGGCATCTGGCCTTCTTGCACTTATGCAGCAGTTCTCCACCTTTCTTGGGCTCTCACTTTCACGGGATGTCTTTGCTGTGACTGAAGAGCTGGCGACTGCTGTTCAAAGGAAACAAACTTCCTGTGTGGATGCAACAAACGCTGCAAACCTCTGTCTGAGAACGCTTGAAAGTATGCGCCAGGATAAAAGTTTCCAGACGTTTTTTGCCGACGTCTCAACCAAGGCTGCAAACGTGTGTGATGAGCCCCACATTCCGAGACAGAGACAGCCTCCACGAAGAGTTGATGAGGGCTCCCAGGGTCACAGCTACTCTGACCCTTCTCTTCTGCTTATTACAGACAGCAGTACTATGAGGCCATAGACAACGTCAAAGAGCATATAAAGCGCTGGTTTGACCAACAAAGTCTTAAATTACCAAGGAAGATTGAAATTCTCTTGGTGACGGAGCTGCAGGAAAGAATCCAGAAATTCCTCAAGAGATCAAAGACACGTATGCGGCGGACATTGACATGGACAGACTCAAAACACAGTTGGCCATCCTTCCACATGCTCTGGGGCACAAAGTCCATTCTTTAAGGCACTGCCTGAAGAACTGATAGCTTCTGACACTGTTAAAAGAATGTTGACTGAGGTAGACAAACTTATCAGGCTGTATCTGATCATTCCAGTTACAACTGCAACAGCAGAACGCAGTTTTTCTTCCTTGAAGCCAGTCAAAGTATACCTCCGAAGCACTATGACTCTGGAGCGCCTAAACAACTGTCTCATTATGCATGTGTTCAAAGACAAGGTTGATCAGCTCAATCTCGCTGAAATTTCTTCCGAGTTCGTTTGCAGAAATGAACTACGTCAAAGTTACTTTGGAAAATTAAATGTGTAAAGGTGTAACCTCCCAGCTGTTGGTGTAACCTGCTGATGTACAGACTGTGACAATCGTGACTTAGTAACTGCATTTTATGGTGCCTTAATGTCCTGTCAATATGGAGAGAAGGTATGTTATTATGTTATTCAGTCAGAAAGTCTGACAGTTCTCTCTCCTCTCTCTCTCTCTCTCTCTCTCTCTCTCTCTCTCTCTCTCTCTCTCTCTCTCTCTCTCAGTTTCTGCAATGTTTTAATTGCAGCTATACAAAGTGTATTTCAAGTGTGTGTGTGTGTGTGTGTGTGTGTGTGTGCGTGTGTGTGTGTGCGTGTGTGCATGTGTGTGTAAACTGAACATTGCATGCTGAATTTGTTTTTTTATCGAACATTGACATATTGTGATTGTCGAAGTCCAATGATTTGAAATATCCATTGCCCCCCCCCCCCCCCCCCCCCCCAATCCTGGACAGCTTCTGCCACCACTGAAGGCGGGAGTCATTTTGTACATATATCAGACTTAACTCCCACCCTGTAACAGAATGACCCCCCTGGGAGTTAGTCTGTACTGTTTCCAGATTAACTCCCAGGAGTTAATCTAGGGGCCGTACTTACATCTCGTTGGTAAATGTACTTCTACAACGAGATTAACTCCTGGGTACAAACCCTGTGGGTTCAGCGCATTCTACTTTCGTACTTATATCCTCTGGGTTTTGTCTCGGTTTCTACCTACGAAGTATCTAGAAAGTACAGGGTGAAGGTCAGATAAATAGAGGGATTCCCTCCTGCGCATGTCTTGAATAACCCACAACCTTTTGCGCATGCCCACAAACACGCTGACGCAGACTCACAAAAACTGAAAAAGCAGCTTAACTAAAATAAGTTTGATAAAACTATTAAAAGGCCATAAACATGATGAAGTCACACTCACACGCACACATACATACACACACTGACACAAAGTAACGGTGACACACACAGGCACGAAGACAGATTTAGCCTACCCACACACACACACACCAAGAGTTAAGCCAACTATCGTAGCAGACGAACTTGGGAGCTACAGACACACTTGTAGAGCACGGGGCCGAGTTTCGTGTCTCAGTCTGTGCAAATCAAATTCAATGTCTTCTCGGAGAGTGTCTGTCAGCTGGAAGATGTTGTGACGACGAAATCTTAACTTTGCGTGAAGTTCGTGATCATTGAACGTGTCCAATGGCTTTGTTTTGATCTAACCCACTGCAAACTCATGCCCTGTCCTCGTTGTACGTTACCCACCCCTCACCCGCTGCAAACCACGAGGTTAAAGGTTACTCTCGACATATGTAGCTGCAAGTAACGGACCTTCGAGCTTACAATGAGGTAGTAGGTCACTTCCCCATTACCGACGACATGTAAGTACGGCCCCAGGTGTGTAAAAGTTTAACTCCCTGCCCACTATGGCGGGTCAGTTTTTTCACAGTTTAGAATAACTCCCCTGGGAGTTAATGTGTACACTCCAGGGGAGTTACTTTGTAACAGAGAGGGAGTTAATCTGATCATGACTAAGATGACTCCCCACCCACCTATTCCCAGATGTCTTTCTGTATGAGAATGGAGAAGGGGATTTAATGTTCTTCATCATCATCATCATCATTGTCATCAACAACAACAACAACAGCAACAACAACAACATCTTGGCCATCGTGGTCGTTGTCGGTGTCGTCGTTGTCATTATCTTATATATATATAACTCGTTTGTGTGTCTGTGTGTGTCTGTCCGTCTGTGGGTCTGTCTGATGCTTATACAAAGCCACACTTTTAGGCCAATCGCCACCAAATTTGGTATCAAGCATCCTTGGCACCCTAGAAAGGTCATGAGCTGGTCGGCCGTCACGTGACGCATTGCGTCTTGACGCAATTTGCGTCGACAGACGCAATTTCCTCCGTATTTGCTGGCACCCTTTGGCCCTGACCCCTACAGCTTATGCAGCAGATTCAAAGACGTCATAGGCAAAGATCAAGGTGCAGGGACCCCAAAAGGTCAACACAAAAGTGTTGATAACTCGCGTCTTTATAATCCAATGTCAATACAATTTCACAGAAATGTGCACAGGTATACGGTCTACCAACAATGTGCGTTTCAAAGTCCAAGATTAAAGGTCAAGGTCACAAGTGCGACTTTTACCTTGGGAGAGAAGTAAATCTTCACTCACCAACCACAGCTGCGTTTCTCAACCAATTTCCTCCAAATTTGCTGGGTGCCTTTGGCCTTTACCTCTACACCTTATGCAACAGATTCAAATTCGCCATAGCCAAAGGTCAAGGTCACAGGCACCCGAAAGATTGACACAAAAGTGTCAGTAACTCGCATCTTTTATTATCCAATGTCAATGAAATTTCACACAAACGTGTGATAAATAAGGTCCACCAATGAGAACTGTGGCTGTGCAGAAGGAACACACACACACACACACACACACACACACACACACACACACACACACTCACACACACACAGATAGATTTATAGATTTCCCCCACCTTCCCCCCTCCTTCCCCCTTCTCTCCCCTCCCCCCCCCTCCCCCCCCTCCCCCCCCCTCCCCCCCCCCCCCCCCTCCCCCCCCTTCCCCCCCCCCCCCCCCCCCCCCACTATGTGCCGCGTGAAACGAAAGCATTGTAAGTTTTGTGTCCCTGGTGGCTCACTTCGGTAAGCTAACTTTACTTACTATAGACAGAAATCGATTTTTCAAACATTTAATTTTGCTGCACTCTAGAAACAGTGCCAGCCAAAAGTAAATAGCCCATGACACTCCCAGGATGCCAAAGATGCTTTGTGCCAAAGTTGGTGTTGATCGGTTGATAACTGAATTCAGTTGGAAGAGTGGAGCTCTCTGATTTTTTTAATATTTGATTTTGCTGCGCCCTAGAAACAGTGCCACCCAAAACTAAACAGCCCATGACACTCCCAGGATGCCAAGGATGCTTTGTGCCAAATTTGGTGTTGATCAGTTGAGAACTATGGCTCCAATTTTTTAAATGTCTAATTTTTCTGCAACCTAGAAACAATGCTGCCCAAAACTAAATAACCCAAGGCCTTCCCGGGGTGCTAAGGATGCTTGATACCAAATTTGGTGTCGACCGGTTGAGAACTGTGGCTGTGCATAAGGAACACACACACACACACACACACACACACACACACACACACACACACACACACACTGTCACGCAAGTTAGGTTGCGCTGGTCTTGGGTCAGACTAACCTCAGGACAATAAGTGCAGTCGCTGTGAGGTGCCTCTTATGGGCTTTCCTTCATTCCTTTTATGCTCAGCAGCCGGTTCACTTGGGCCATGACTTTACTGGTGAATTGGGTTCCTCTGTGAGTCAACACTTCTGATGGAATGCCAACCCGGGACCAGATTTCAAATAGTGCCTCAACCACCCTCTCTGCTTCTATGCCCTTCAATGGCACAGCTTCTGGGTACCTAGTAGCATAGTCCACCACTGTCAGCACATAACGGTTCCCGTTCTCTGAGGCTGGAGAAATAGGCCCCACAAAGTCAATTCCCACTCTGCGAAATGGCGTATCAATGATTGGCATCTTTCCTAGAGGAACCTTGGTTGCACCCTTGGGTGATGCTTCTGGCACCTGTCATACGACTGACAGAAACGACAGACTTCAGCGCAGATTCCAGGCCAGAAAAACTGTTGCCAAATCCTTCCTGATGTTTTCTTCCCTCCAAGATGGCCCCCCATCAGCGATTCATGGGACAGCTTCATTAACTCGTAACAATTCTTTGTCGGTACCACCACTTGTTCAAAAGTTCCTTCCTCACTTGTGTACTGTCGATACAGTACTCCTCCATGTTCCATGAATCTCACGCTTCCAGACTTCCCAGAGGATTGGCTACTAGACTCTTCTGCAAGAGTGAAAAATTTCTTGAGTGTCTCGTCTTCAGTTTGGGCATCCCTCAGCTTGCCAGGAGTGACTCCTCCGATCGCATCCAAGGTTGACTTCAGTGGCTTGAACTTTTCTTTTTCCTTAGATTTTTTAGCTTGGGTCACCACTGAAATTTGAGTTTTCTCAGTAGCCTTGTACACTGGAACACTACTGGCAGTACCATTCTGCTTGATGGCCATGTTTCCGATGAATAAATCACAAACAGAGTTTTCCATTAAGATGGCTTCGTTTCCCCTGTGTAGAAAGGGAAATGGATTCCTACCCATGCTAATGGCAGTCTCTTACCCCCAACGGAGTCAGCCAGAGCGACTTCAGCATGTTCACCGGTCTTTTGATGTTCAGCCACTAAGCTCACCCCAACGACAAAGAGTTCAGACCCTGTATCTCGCAGTGCTTGAACCGAGTGTCTCCCTACCCAGGCCAAACACTGTGGAACAAACTGTTTGTCCATGCATTTGTCACGGAGTTCTTCCACTTGTCCGCTGGTCCTGTTCTTCATGGTAGTCACCACAGCTCTAACACTGCTCTTTTCCTTCTCCTGCTTCCACTGCCTGCATTCTGACTTCTTATGTCCAGTCTTTTTGCAGAAGAAGCAAGTGATTTCATCCTAGTGAGTACTGGGAGGTTTGTTAATCGCTGCCTTGTCTCCTCCCCCTTGCTTAGCTTTCACTTCATGATGAGCTTCTCATATACCTGTGCCAGATCTGCAGCCTCCTGAGCTGTATTTGGTTGTCTCTCACGAATGAAAGTAGCCATCTCAGTTGACATGCCTCCCAATAGTTGTTCTAGTAAAACCAAGTCTTGCAATTCAGCAAAAGTCGCCCAACGACCAGACAGTTTGAGCCAACGACTCAGCCAAAGTTGCAGATTAGACAAGTGTCTTCAGTATGTATCTCCACGGTCTTTCTTGACTGATCGGAATTTTGATCTGTACGCTTCAGCGGAGATTTGAAATTTCACAAGGAGGGCTGTTTTGAGAGTGTCATAGTCGTTTGCTTCCTCATCAGTCAGTCCTGTATACACATCTCAAGCTCTGCCTTTAAATAGCGAACCCAGTCTCACTGTCCAAGTCTCTTTCTTCCATTGTTGCAATTTTGCCAGTCTCTCAAATTGACGCAAGTAGCCATCCAGGTCATCACCTTCTTGGAAGTGGGGCATCTCAAGCCTCATTTGTCCTATCCCAGTAGCAGGTCTGCTTTCTATCTCTCTTTCCCTGAGAGCTCTTTCCTCCTGTGCTTCCCTTTCTTTTATTGCCCTTTCCTAAGTCCTTACCTTCCAGTCCCATTAACTCCCCCTCTCTGTGGTAACCTGACAATGGGCTTACTGAGGTAAATGGGGTGGGGAAACCACCTGGAGTAAAAGATTGCACTAGTGCCAGAAGCTTACCTCTTCCTACCCCTCTAGGGTGCTTTCATCTTGAATATGGGAAAATACCATTGTATTCAAGCACAAAACACTCTACTTGCCAACTACACAACATAATAAAATAAAAGAACTGGTTTCAAAACAAGATTCCTAATACTATTTTTTTTCACACACCCTTGTTGGTTCAAATCCTGGACAAGCCCCCAAATTGTCACACAAGGTAGGTTGTGCTGGTCAAGGGTCAGACTAACCTAAGGACAATAAGCGCAGTTGCTGTGAGGTGCCTCTTACGGGCACACAGGAGGAACATTTGCCTCACAAATCATGCTCTCATTTTAGGTTGTGTACTTCTGCACAAGAGTTTGCAGATCATGCACCTACTTGCTTCGTGTACTTCTACACACACTAACGTACCACCTCCCGCAACGAGTAGGCAAGAAAGACAAAGTAAAGGATGCACCCATTTATTAACTAATGATTTCATAACAACTACAACAAAACACGAAAGACAAAGTAAAGGATGCACCCATTTATTAACTAATGATTTCATAACAACTACAACAAAACAACGCAATGCTACTTTACATCTGAACTATCAACTCCTATATTAAACAAACGCATTCACCATATAAATGTCATCAACATACACTCTCTTTCTCTCTCTCAAGTCCTTTTTTCTTTCTTTGAAGTCTCTTGTTATCCCCTCCTAGATGAACAGTTTTTCCCAAGCAAGCTTCAAACTTGTCGAGCTTCCAGTTCAGCTATGGGCACAGCACAAGTTCATTGTTCCACCGTTTCCTCGTCCGAAACAGAAGTAACTAAAAAGAATAAAGGCACTTAGCTTTCTGTAGGGCTAGGTCGTTAGTAGACACCACGTAGTGAGGAGTCCCCCAGGATATCTCCCCTCTACTTGCAAGTCCAGATCTACAGCACACGCGTAGACGGACCCCCAGCTGCCGGTCCACGTCAGATCCCCCAAACGCCGAGTGGCAGGGCAGTGGTGGATGCAGTGTTAGTTGCGGGCGGTTGCAGTGTTGATAGCGGTGTTGGTTATAGTGTTGGTTGCAGGGGTTGGTTACAGGGGTTGGTTGCAGGTCTGCAGATATTGCACTATCGTAAATACTAATATCATGTTTCCTCCCCCACTCGGTCGCACATCCTTCTCATACCAAACATAACCTTTCTCACAGCTACCAGCTTACATTGTTTTACTCACACTCCATATTCCATAATCATTCACTCCCATTTCCCCAACTCGTACACTGTCTCACAACACCCATTTCCTCTCCAGTCCTTCTCAAATTACTTTCAAACCCATCCTTCCTTTTTCTCATAACAATAATCCACTCCTAATCTAAATTACAGCACCAAAATTTCACCCACACTCAGACTCAAAGTCACCAGATTTTACCTGCAACAGAACAGCATTATAATGTAAAACTTCAATGCACTCACCAAACTATCCTGTGTTCCAGTTTCACAGTGAAGAGCAGACCACCCATTTCCATTGTCTCGAAGATATCCGTTCCCTTCCTTTTTTTTCTCCTTTTTTTTCAACCATAGTCCAACCATGGGCCGTACTTACATGTCGTGGGTAACGGGGAAGTGACCTACTACCTCGTTGTAAGCTCGAAGGTCCCTTACTTGCAGATCCATATGTCGAGAGTAACCTTTAATCTCGTGGTTTGCAGTGGGTGAGGGGTGGGTAACGTACAACGAGGACAGGGCATGAGTTCGCCGTGGTTTAGATCAAAACAAAGCCATTGGACACGTTCAATGATCACGAACTTCACGCTAAGTTAAGATTTCGTCGCCACAACATCTTCCAGCTGACAGACACTCTCCCAGAAGACATTGAATTTGATTTGCACAGATTGAGACACGAAACTCGGCCCCCTGCTCTACAAGTGTGTCTGTAGCTCCCAAGTTCGTCTGCTACGATAGTTGGTTTAGCTCTTGGTGTGTGCGTGTGTGTGTGTGTGTGGGGGGGGGGGGGGGGGTGCTAAATCTGCTTTCATGCCTGTGTGTGTCACTGTTACTTTGTGCCAGTGTGTGTATGTGTATGTGCGTGTGAGTATGACTTCATCATGTTTATGGCCTTTTAAAAGTTTTATCAAACTTGTTTTTAGTTCAGCTGCTTTTTCAGTCTTTGTGTGTGTCTGTGCCAGCGTGTTTGTGGGCATGCGCAGAAGGTTGGGGTTTATTCAAGACATGCGCATAAGGAAGGAATCCCTCTTTTTATCTGACCATCACCCTTTACTCTCTGGACACTTCGTAGGTAGAAACCGAGACAAAACCCAGAGGATATAGGTATGAAAGTAGAATGCGCTGAACCCACAGGGTTTGTACCCAGGAGTTGTAGAAGTAAGTTTACCGACGACATGTAAGTACGGCCCCAGGCAGTTTTGCAAGATAGGCCTACACGAAGCAATCTCCTTACCTCCAAGGTACAAACAACCCTTTTGTGCCAGCTTCCTGCCTAGATTCCAGTACGATGGGATTGGACGAGTGTGAAGCGACTAACTTCTGAAACGTTACTAGTAGTACTATCTTCTGAAAACACTACTATAATTTTCATAAGTTAGTAGTACTGAAATGTTACTAGTACTACTATCTTCCTGAAAACACTACTATAATTTTCATAAGTTAGTAGTGTACTACTAACTTATGAAAATTATAGTAGTGTTACTAGTACTATAAAATTCATAAGTTAGTAGTGTACTACTAACTTATAAAAATTATAGTAGTGTTTTCAGAAAATAGTAGTACTAGTACTACTAACTTATGAAAATTATAGTAGTGTTTTCAGTACTAGTAACGTTTCAGAAGTTAGTAGCTTGGCGTTGCGACTATCTAGTGAAATTATCCCTGTGTGAAATCATGTCCTCTTTCTTAGTATTATTACTATCCAGGGTCACTGATCGATGGTCATTTGGCCTATTAGTGTAGAACGAGTTCATGCGAACAATTTATAACGTTTCTGACCAGTGGTCAGTATCATTGACCAGTGGTCATTTTGGCCCAAATTCACTGTTGACAGCTAGTTAGTGTAGAACGAGTTCAGGTGAACAATTTATGACGTTGCAGTGTCCATAACAGTGGTAATTTTTGCCTAATTTCTGCACTAACTAGCAGTCAAACAGTGAAATTGGGTCAAAATGACCACTGGTCAATGACACTGGCCACTGGTCAGAAGCGTCATAAATTGTTCACATGAACTCGTTCTACACTAACTAGCTGTCAAACAGTGAATTTGGGCCAAACTGACCACTGGTCAATGATACTGACCACTAGTCAGAAACGTCATAAATTGTTCACATAAACTCGTTCTACACTAATTAGCTGTCAAACAGTAAAATTGTGCCAAAATGACCACTGGTCAATGACACTGACCACTGGTCAACCACAACATGAATTGTTCACATGAACTCGTTCTACACTAACTAGCTGTCGAACAGTGGAAATTGGGCTAAAATGACCACTGGTCAATGACACTGACCATTGGTCAGCAACGTCATAAATTGTTCACATGAACTCGTACTATACTGATTAGCAGTCAAGCGGTGAAAATAGGCCAAATGACCATCAATCAGTGACCCTGGATAGTAAAGAGGACATAATTTCACACAGGGATCATTTGACTAGACAGTCGCAACGCCAAGCTACTAACTTCTGAAACGTTACTAGTACTACTATCTTCTGAAAACACTGCTATAATTTTCATAAGTTTTACTACTATCTTATGAAAATTATAGTAGTGTTATAGTTGTGTTTTCAGAAGATAGTAGTACTAGTAACGTTTCAGAAATTAGTCGCTTCCAGTCCATCCTTAGATCTAAGGCGAGAAGTCGGAGTTCACAGAACTCAATCGGAAACCATGAGACCTACCACCTCCTTCCTACCTATGCAAATTTCCAGTATAAGACCGGCCGCTTACACCTTTTACTCTTTAGATCTGCTCTGCATCCCAGGCTAAAGGAGAAATAAACTTTGATTTTCTTTCCTTTTAGATCTAGGACTTTGGCTCTTTTTATGTTCACTGCCTGTGACCACACACACACACACACACACACACAGAGATTTCAAAAATATGTAAGATGCATGGGTGGTAGCGAGGTGCGGGGAGAGGGTGGTGGGTGGTGAGTGGGAGTCATTCCGGTGGTATGTCAGGGTAAAATAATGCCTGTCTTTCCACTGCCAATAGAGTTTCCTTTCCTCACTTTATGGGTCACGATTGTGCGTGCGTCATTTCATAAGCAAACGTCACATCAAACCCAAGACACGTGGATCTAAGTTAGATGGGTGATAGATAAAAAGCGAAGTCGAACACAGTAACACAGTGTCTACATTTACAGGCGTACCGTTTTTCAACCACGTTACGGCATTCTCTCTCTATGAATAAACTCTTAAGCTGACTAATAGGATAAACCTACTCACACACACACACATGGGGAAGATAACGCATACATTTCCATTCCAGAGTTGCTGTGAGACCTCAAGATGTCCCAGTTCTGTGAGATGTCCCAATTGGGACATTTCACGGTGGGGGGGGGGGGGGGGGGGGGGGGGGGGCTGTAATGTCCTAAATTGGGACATTTTGCGGCGAGAGCACCCATATTGTGGTAAGAAACCGTTATTTTGTTGGTTGAATGTGCACTTGCATTGCCTATTTCCACAAACCATGAGAGAAGAGAACAATATGGCGATGTTTTCGCGGTTACCAGTTTCGCTGGTGTTTGAGGTGGACTATGTTTGTATGTCTGATAAAAATAATCAGGTGTATGTGTCTGGTTGCATGCGTGTATGAAATATAGCGTTTGAACAGATGGGCTTGAAGCACTTAACGTTTGTGTGCCAATAAGCAAAAGGATGATCTACGCCATTTAGAAAACTAAGGTCACGGGTCAAAGATCAAGGTTGCAGGAACCACAATATTTAAAGTAGAATCAAACAGCAAGGATAGAAGCGAAGCAGATGGTTAAATTAATGTGAACTTAGTATCCACTAAGCAAACCAGTCAGCCATGACGGGTATTGCTTTGGGGGAAAAGTTGTTAGTCAGCCATGACGGGTATTGCTTTGGGGAGAAAGTTGTTAGTCAGCCATGACGGATATTGCTTTGGGGAGAAAATTGTTAGTCAGCCATGATGGGTATTGCTTTGGGGAGAAAGTTGTTAGTCAGCCATGATGGATATTGCTTTGGGGAGAAAGTTGTTAGTCAGCCGTGACGGGTATTGCTTTGGGGAGAAAGTTGTTAGTCAGCCATGATGGGTATTGCTTTGGGGAGAAAGTTGTTAGTCAGCCATGACGGATATTGCTTTGGGGAGAAAGTTGTTTCAATGGGTTGACTGCAGTCAGCCATGACGGGTATTGCTTTGGGGAGAAAGTTGTTAGTCAGCCATGACGGATATTGCTTTGGGGAGAAAGTTGTTAGTCAGCCATGATGGGTATTGCTTTGGGGAGAAAGTTGTTTCAGTGGGTTGACTGCAAATTTTGAGTTGGTTTCTCATTACCGAACGCAAATGTAGAGAGCATACTGGCAATGTTTTCACTCATACCTAAGCTGGACTATGTATGTATGTATGTATGCATGCATATATGCATGTGTGTATGTATGTATGTATCTGTGTATGCATGCATGCATGCCTGCATGTACAGTGAACCTCGGATATAAGAAAACTCAGGTGAGGAGATTTTTGTTTGGGTATAACCGAGTTTTCCTATACCCGAAGTTTGGATGTAAGAAAACGTCTACAATTTTTTCCTTATATCCGATGTTTGGATATAAGAAATCTCTGCAGTTTTTTTTTTCTTATATCCAAGGTTTCCTTAAACACACAACCCAGTGTCAGTCTGTCCTAAATGGGCTCAGGGCTGATCCAGGAGAAGCTTCATTCCCTTTTCTTTTTCTTGATTACTCTCCGTCTTGATTTGATTATGTCTGTTTGTCGCAGTAAATATAGGTCTCTATGTGAGAGAGGAAGGTAGACACAGAGAGAGAGAGACAGACAGACAGAGACAGAGACAGAGAGATAGGCAGCCAGACATGGAGAGATAAAGGTAAAGATACAGATAGGGAGATATCTCACTCACTCACTCTCTCCCTTGACCGGATGGTCGTGGGGGAGACATGATGGACGTCTTGCCGGCCAGAGAGCGCCAGCCAGGCCTGTCTTCTGCCGCTCTGATCAGGGAGGGGCTGTCCATTCGGGTCCACTCTTTGATGTTATCCATCCAGTTCTTTGCTGGTCGTCCGCGTCTGCGGCCACCTTCCAATGTTCCTTGCAGCACTGTCTTGGGTAGGCTGTTGTGGCGAGCGACGTGACCAAACCATGTCAACTTCCTCCTTTTCACAAGCGCTAGGAGGGGTTCCTGCGGGCCTGCCCGTGATGTTATTTAGGCACGAACGAAGTCGTTGGTCTTGTGGTCTTTCCAGGAGATCCCTAGCATGCGTCTGTAGCACTTGGTCTCAAACATTTGGACTCTTCTGGTCGTCTCAGCTGTCATGGTCCAGCTCTCGCAGCCATAGAGAAGGATGGACAGAACCAGGGCTTTGTATAGTGTGATCTTTGTTGGGAAGCTGATGTCTTTGCTGCTCCAGATCTTATCAAATTTTGCCATGGTGGATGTTGCGATGGCGAGCCTGGTCTTGATTTCGGTGGTGGAGCGTCCGTCCTCGGTGAGTGTGGCGCCGAGGTATTTAAAAGCGTCCACCTCTTCGAGCTGTTGGCCATTCATGGTGATCCATGCAGCGGTGTTGTTAGCGCTGTTGACCATGACTTTGCTCTTTTCGCAGCTGACCTCCATGCCATATGCCTTTGATGTGTCTGCCAGTCTGTTGGTGAGACCTTGCAGTTCGTTGTTGCTGCCCCCCATCAGGTCGATGTCATCGGCGAAACGTAGGTTGTTGATCGTTCGCCCACCGATGGAGATTGTGGACTCAAAATCATGTACAGTCTCTTTCATGATGTTTTCCAGATAGAGATTGAACAGCACCAGAGAGAGTAGGCATCCTTGACGGACACCGACCGTTGTCTTGAAGTACTTTCCGATGTTGTTGTTGAGGAGGACCGCACTACTGGCAGAGTTGTACAGGGACTGGATGGTTTGAATTAGTCCCTCCTCGATGCCAAAGAGGGAGATATAAAGATAGATAAAAAAGAGAGGTATAAAGGGAAAGACAGACATACAGCAAACCTCGAATATAAGAAAACTCAGGGAGAACATTTTTTGTTTGCCTATAACCAAGTTTTTTCTATACCCGAAGTTTGGATATGAGAAAACATCTACAATTTTCCCCTTATATCCGAGGTTTGTATATAAGAAAATGTATGCAATTCTTTTCTTATAGTGGAGTTTTTTGTAAAACACACAATCCAGTGTCAGTCTGTCCTAACTGGGCACAGGGCTGGTCATGGAGAGGCTTCATTCCCTTTTCTCTTTCTTAACTACTGTCTTGATTTGATGATGTTTGTTTTTCTCTGTCGTATTGGTCTCTATGAGAGAGAGAGGGGGAGGAAGACAGACACAGAGAGAGAGAGACAGACAGAGAGGCAGACAGACAAGGAGAGATAAAGGTAGAGAGACAGACAGACAGGAAAAGATAAAGGAAGAGAGGCAGACATACATACAGACAGCAAGAGAGAAAGAGAGACAGGCACACAGATAGACAGGGAGAAATAAAGGTAAAGAGACAGACATACAGACATGCGTGGGGAGATAAAGGGAGAGAGACAGAAATACAGACAGACAAGAGATATAAAGAGAGAGATAGACATACAGACAGAGAGAGAGAGAAAGCACAGTTTACTATTAAAAATACAAATGAAGTTATATTTCTAGTAAGTAGAACATAAACAAGGAAATGCATTCAAAACAATAATCTACTGAAAACTGTGCAAAACATTTATAATTTTCTCAATTCAGAAGAAACTAACAAACTTTACCAATTTTTGTCTTCGGACATTAAAAAAAACAAAGTTACCAAAAAATGACACGTAATGTTCTGCAAAAAATAAATTAATCGGTATGATAGAGTATTTCGTATCGTGGTAAATGTTTAAAATAATAGGCAAACCAGGTAATGTGGCACTATTATCAAATGCAAATGAAACTATATTTCTAGTAATAAGAAAATTGAAAAGAAATGCAATCAAGACAATGATCTACTTGAAACTGTGTAAACGTTTTCAATTTTCGCAATTCTGAAGAAAGCATTAAACTTTACCAACTTTTCTCTTCGGACATAACACATTAACAAATAAAAAAAAAATCGAATGCAATGTTGTACAAGGAAATAAAATGTTTCAGCATCTTAAAGCATTTCGTATCATGTAAAAATAGTTGAAAACGCAAGAACATTTACACTTCTAATAATTAGACAATTAAGAATGAATGCAATCAAAACAATAATCTACACAAAACTGTGCAAATATTTTTAATGTGTATTTCTGAAGAAAGTAACAAAAACTTTATGTCTTGCAAGGAAAAATAATTTGGCATGATACAGCATTTTGCATCGTGGGAAATATTCACATAGCCAAATCAGGTAATGTGGCACTATCATAAAACACAAATGAACCAGTGTTTCTAGTAATTATAAAATTAAAAAGAAAAGAAATAAGGACGATAATTTGCTCAAAACTGTGCAAACATTTACAGTTTTCGCAATTGTGAGGAAAGCAACAAACTTTAACATATTTTCCCTTGGGACATTTTAAAATAACAAAGTTCCCTCCCAATGTTCTGCGAGGAAAAATAATTCGGCATGATACTGCATGTAGTATCATGGGAAACATTTAAAATAACAGCCAAATCAGGTAATGTGGGATAGTTTACTCTGATAAGTTCTCGTGATCTTCACACTGTGCATTATTAATCCTTGGTTACAAAAAAAGGCTTTACGTTCTCGTAATCAAAAATTCGTTCTCTGCTACGACACACTTTGAACAGAATTCCAGGAAAGGCTATCAAGGCTCCACGCAAACATTTCTTCTAAAGGATAGCAGCCACGAAATAAAATGAAATCATTGAGAGAGAGAGAGAGAGAGAGAGAGAGAGAGAGAGAGAGAGAGAGAGAGAGAGAGAGAGCTGGCAGGTTGCAATTCCAAAATTGCAAATAAACTGTTTCACAACGTTCTCATTGGGCAATTTAACAAGATTTTAAAAAACACACAATTTTCTATCAAGAACTGTGGGGGGAAAATTCGCAACTGTAAAGAAACCAACTGAGTACAAAATTCCCTCTTGGCACATATCAAAATGTCAAAGCAAACGCAATGTTGTAAGCAAAACTATTTCAGCATGATACAGTATTGTGTATTGCAGGAAATAGTACAATAATCAGCAAATCAAGAGCACTTACATTTATTAATTTACATTGAAAATATCTCCTGATCTCCACGCTGTACAAATGTGCCTTTCCATGTCAAGGAAGTGTCATGCTTTCATAATCAAAAATGTATCTTCTGTATGCATAGCCTCTTTACTAAATTTCAAAAGCATCTGAGCAACTCATTATTGGAAAAGGATATTAGCCACCAAAGAAACATACACCCTTGAGAGTGCGAAAGAGTGGCACAGAGAAAGACAGAGAGAGGAGAGAGAGAGGGTGGGAGCGAAAGAGAGAGAGGAGGGAGAGAGAGAGAGAGAGAGAGAGAGAGAGAGAGAGAGAAGAGAGAGAGAGAATATAACTTGTGCACATACATTGATCATGCATATTTTCACAAATGCAAAATTGAAAGGACAGAACCAAAAACGTGAAAGGGTAAAAAAAAAAATGTAAAAGAAAACAAGATATGCAAAGCATATAAACGTACTCCCAGCACAGTGCAAACAAGGGAGACAGTTTCCAGTTAGTGGAAGAAAAAAACTTCGACAGTGCGGTGGTTGTTTCCCTTATTGGACTTGATTTTTAAAATTATCATTTATACCCATTAGTAACGGCTATTCTGGTAAAACAAAATATCGGGCATCATCCTTGACCCATAATAAACATACCTACCAATTTTCAGAAAGATTGGCCCAGTAGTTTTGTCTGGAGCGAGTGGAACACATTTTGGTTATGGACGGAACCACGGACACACAGACAGACAGACAGCATGTCTTCGTTCCCATTCTAAAGTACTCCCGTTCTATAAGAACTGGGAGTACAAAATAAAACAGAGACTGTGAAAAGAAAAAAGCTCTTATTTGTCAAAAATGTGGACATGCCCTCACTACATATAACAATTCCTGTACAGAATCTGCCTTTGGCGCCCCCCCCCCCCCCCCCCCCCCCCCCCCCCAAAAAAAAAAAAAAAAACACCAACAAGCACAAATACAATTAAATCATAAACAAATTATTCACAGACAAAATTATACAACCGCAATACAGCTGCATTCCCTTGTGTGCGTGTGTGTGTGAGAGAAAGAGAGAGAGAAAGAGGGACAGAGACAGAGAGAGAAACACACACACACACACACACAGAACTATTACCTTACACATTAAAGTACATATGTATTTACCCCGCTTTTTACAGTAATCAAGTGAAATTTCTGTCGGGTCAGCTTTGCAGACCAAGGAATCCTTTACTTATAATGTCCAAATGTATGTCAAAAGGAGCAATGATAATTAAAGGAAATATTGTGTATTTCAACGTATAGCATATCATTAACAAAACTGGAGGAAAAAAAAATCCAAGGTGAGGCGATTCTATCCAAGTCAGGCAGTTTCCATCATAATGCGTCTTACAATGCATTACTCAGTCATGTGTATGACAAAACATAAGCAATCATTTTTCCATCTGTTTCCTGTTACTTTCAAGGCTGCTGTTTATGTAACTTGTACCACAAATGTCATAGATTATAATGGGCAGTTTACAAGATGTGACTCGTGAGATGGCATGGGAAACAGTATCAGTTCCTCTCAGTTATATTTGCAGTCTAGCACTGTCATCAGTGCCCATGTCTGGGTCTTCTCCTCCACGAAATTCCTGTAACCTCAAACCACCTATGCTCAGCTTCTCAGAGAAACAGCCATGCACTGAACCATCTAGAGTTGTGGATTGTTCTTTTGATCTCCAGAGCCAATCCGCTACCAATACCAGCACATCTAACGAGTTTCACAACACTCACAGGCCTTGGGACATAGGGGAGGACTTCAGCACGAATATACAGGCTTGCGAGAAAACTATGTGGTTCTTTTTGTTGGCGTTCGTTGTGTTCTTGATCTTGAAAAGACCGAAGCTGCTCTATTGGTTCTTTTTGTTTTTATGTAATCCTTGGATTTTTTCTGGTCCTTGACTTTCTTGTGATCCTTGGACATCTGGTCTTTGACTTTCTTGTGATCCTTGGACATCTTCGTGTCTTTGGCTTTCTTCTGATCCTTGGCCATCTGTTCTTTTTCTTTCTTTTGATCCTTGGACATCTGCTGGCCCTTGGCTTTCTTCTGATCCTTGGTCATCTGCTGACCCTTGGCTTTCTTCTGATCCTTGGCCATCTGTTCTTTTTCTTTCTTTTGATCCTTGGACATCTGCTGGCCCTTGGCTTTCTTCTGATTCTTGGACATCTGATCTTTGAATATCTTGTCCTTGGCTGTTTTCTTATCCTTGTCTGTCTTCTGATCCCTGGCATTCCTCCCACTGGCGTTCTTGATCTTCTTCTTGGAACGGCTGGAGAAGCTGTTCCATTGCAGCAACAGACAAGATATGGAGATGTAGTGCTCACCTGCACCTTCTGGGAAGTGACCCACGGTAAGCAGTAGCAAATCTGTTTGGAAGATGCAATCTTCAGATACTAACTGATTGTAATCTGGACCATTGTGCAATACAACCAAAATCTGTGCATTATACTCTCTTGCAAGCGCCAGTAATGTCATATGATCTACATATCTATGAAATTTCCTCATAGTGTCGCAGTAGTGCTCGAAATGCTCATATAGCGCGTCCTTGTATGCCTCTGGAAACGATTCAATGTGCTGAACAGCTTCTTCTCTCAGTTGCTCTGAAGTTCTGTGTATAGAGAATTGGTTTAACTGGTGAGCAACAGAAGCAAACTGGCAGTCACCAGGTTCATCTTTTGGGTCTAACAAAACGTTCACGTCCGTAGTGTGTAGAAACTGTTGAAGCTTATGTTTATGTGTGTGAGGATGTTGTATTTCTTTCTGTGGGCTTTTTTGGACATGGCTGCTAAGATCTCTTTCTTGGACATCATCTTCTTAAGCGTTTCTTTTCTAACTGTGGTGCTGGTGATATCTTCGCCATTTGTCCATACCTTTTCAGTACTGTCAGAAGGAGTTTTGACCTTGATCAAATACTTTCCTGAACTCAGTTTCCTCTTCCTCACAACACCTTCCAGAACATGTCTTTTCTTGTGACTGTTGCTGAGTTTTTTGGTTGGAGGATATCGAATGAGAACTGTTTCTCTAATGCCGTACACTGAACACAAACCAGTCATTCTTTTCTGTGCATACACAGACGAGGCTTTCTGTGCCTTTTCCTTCACTGCAGTTGATGAAGGAAGACCGAGGTAAACATCAACAGGTTTCTGCGAGCCAATCACTCGTTTTGATGTAGTGTTGATGACTTCTTGTATTTCCCAGAGATTGGAAGCCCAGTTGAAGCCACTGCTCCGAGTCATTTTGTAATTTATTTTCTTTCTGATGTTTCTGTGACTGTTCTCTACCTTTCCTTGTGACTGGGGATGATTTGGACGGCCTCTTATCATCTTTATGCCTTTACGTTCAGCATACTGCTCAAACCTGCCTCGGAATTCAGTTCCATTGTCACATTGAATTACTTTTGGCAGCCCATATCTTCTTCATTTTGTGTTTCACCTCCGCAGCTTTTCTTTGTGACTAATGGTCTCATAATTAAAAGTCTTGAGAACACGTCAACAACAGTAAGAATATATCTGAACTGTTTCCGTTCTTGATGGCTATATTGCCTGACATGTCCATGAGATCTATCTGCCACCGTTCATTCACATGTTTTGCAGACACTGTTTGGGGAGGACATTTGTTTGCACATTTCGCAAAGGATTTCTGGTAATCTTTATTCTTTTGTGGACATGTCATGACAGTGTTCTCGCTGATTTTAGCATGCTTTTCTTTCAGCTCATCTCTGATTTGTCTGGCTCCAGCACCAAGGTCTTTCTTGAATTGTCTATTCACAATTCAAAATGCATCACCTTTTCGTACAACTTCATAGCCATGAAAATGGTGTTTGCCATTTATTTCGGAGAAGTTGGCCTTGTGTCTATTAAAACGTCTGATAGCACTATTTTGTTCAACTGTTCGTTCTTGGCATGGAACCTTAAAAGTTCCTCTGACTTTCTCCAGAATTGTCTCATACTGGACCATGGACAATGAGTGCAGTATAGGCCTCTTGCTATCCATCCTGTTGACATAAAAACACAAGATGCAATGAAACAGTAGGTACAGTTAAAAACGGTTTCCAGTCAACTCACCCCACTTGCCAACTCGCCCCAACAAACTCGCCCCATGACCAACTCCCCTCCGTTGCCAACTCGCCCCAATGACCATCTCGCCCCATGACCAACTTGCCCCAGTAAATCCTCGTACATGACCAACGTACCCCATTTACCAACTCGCCCCTTCAATCAACTTGCCCTAACTTCATTTTTTTCCCTTTTGTGCGTAAAACAAAGTGTAAATATAAACATATCTTTGTCCTTCTCTCTCTCTCTCTCTCTCTGCTTCTCTGTGTTCCCCCCTCCCTCCCCCCACCTCCCCCCATTTTTCTGCTGCTTCTTTCTGCAATCTGTTTTCAAAGGGGGGTGTGGTGGGGGAGTTACTGTGATTTTGAGGCATACGAAAGTGCCAAAGGTCCCCATTGTCGTACATGAAAAAAAGTAACTCTTTGAAAAAAAAAAAAAAAAAAAACTCTTTGAAAAAGTGGCTCCCTATGCTTTGCTATATTTGAACCACAAATTTCGCTTTTCCATACTTAGGCATGAAATAGGAATGATTTCGGTACAGAAAAATGGTTTACGCACGGAAAAAAAGTACAATTTGTTGTTCATGCTCAATGTCCAAAATGGTAACTCTTATAGAGGGAGCTACTTTTTTCAACAAGCTACTTTTTTATGTACGACACACGCCTCAACAGCCTGTTCCAGAAGGTTGTTCCATGCCTTGATGGTGCGTGGCAGGAAGGTGGTCCGCCTTCCTTTTCTTTACTTCTTAGGCAACCAACTTCATCATGGTGAAGATTCTGCTGCACTTTAAAGGGTAGTACGGAAAAGAATGAAAACAACTGGCGCTATGGGTTCATTCCAATAGCTTATTAACCTCTGTTCTCCATTAATGATAGTGGACGAGAAGAAACACACACACACACACACACACACACACACACACACACACACACACACACACACACTGTGATGCAAAAATGGGGCAATTTGATTTAGGGCGAGTTGGCGAATGGGGCCAGTTGACTTTGGGTCGAGTTGGCAATTGGGGTTGAGTTGACTTTGGGGCGCGTTGGCAATTGGGGTTGGCGGTGCAGAAAAAGCAGATCTGGCCGAAGGAGGTGTTGACGACTGACAAGCTGCGGGGAACGGCAGAAGACCTACGCTGCACCGTCCAGTTCATGGCCTCATGTGGATTGAGGGTCTAGCACTGCCAGACTGAACGCAAGAGAGAGAGAGAGAGAGGCAATTGGGGTGAGTTGATTTGAGGTCGAGTTGGCATTTGGGGCGAGTTGACTTTGGGGCGAGTTTTTGGAGGCGAGCTGGTTTTGGGGGCGAGTTGATTTTGGGTCGAGTTGGGTTTGGGGGCGAGTTGACTGGTACCCTTATAAACGCAATAGACACAAAAAAGGCAAAAGAGATGAAAGAACACCTGCGATGTCTGTTTAAAATGAGTTGAGACCTGTCCTTTCTATCCTTTTCCCATTAAAGCATCATTTATATGACTATGTGCAGGACAGGCAAAGTCATTACTGTCCCTTTTTAATGGAACTGGTAGAGTATCATTTGATATCAGGATTGTACCTATTTACAGTCACAGAGGCCTTTGGTAACAATCGTTTTTCTTTTATTGAAAAAAAATAGTAGTCTAGACCTTGTAGTTGTAGAATCAGGTGGAAACTATCCTGACAAAAGCTTCGCACTTTCAAAATTCAAGATAGCACTTAGCATGGCTGCTATGGTCAAACAACAGGGTTTGCTCTAGTCTTCCAAATGTACAACATATACTCTGAAATTGCAGTATTAAGAGTACACTTCTTGTGAAAAGGAAGTTTGGCTCTAAAACACAGATGTTCAACAACTTTCAAATTCAAAATGGCACACAAAAACCAATTACTTACATTAGCTATAACTTATGAACTTTGATGCCTACAACTGTAAGTTTGGTGTCTATGAGTTGGGGAGTTACGTAATCTCTTTCCATTTAAGTGGAACCTGTTTTAAGACCTCCAAAAAGTCAGAGGGATCTCTTAACAGAGGTATTTTTTTTAATAGGAAGAATTAAGGAACTGTTCCAGAAGACATGTCTGAAATGAGAAAAGATCTTTTAATGGAGGATCTTAAAACAGAGGTTTCACTGTATTAAGAATGATCATCGAACACTTCCTGTATCAAAATGGCGGCTAAGATTCTGTTTCCTGTTTCATCAGTTTCTTTGAAATAGGTTTTGTAGGCACGCCCCACCACCCCCCCCCCCCCCCCCCCCCCCCTCCCCTTTTTTTTTTTTTTTTGTTTGTTTGTTTTTTTTGTTTTGTTTTTTTGTTTGTTTTTTTTATTTCCATTAGCATAACACACGATTTGATGATGCTTGGCATCAATTTTGGCACCCTGTACGTAGTGACAAATCCATTTTTAAGACAGAAATAAAGAGTGGTTAGATTAAGATTGCAGCAAGATGTACTAAGTATTTGTTCCAGCATCCTTGCTATTTTTTCTCGTGTAGCTTGTAACACAACTAGTTAGCACTATTACAACCTTTGTTGGGATCTGCAATGCAATTTATTAACAAAACACTAGCTGTTGGTCTTGCTCAAAGACGGACGACCACAGCAAAACAGGATGCAAATGAACTGATGATACCAATTGGTAAACCTGGATTGATAGTAAAGCACTTTGTGCTTGATAAAAGCGTGATATCAGTATCCATTTATTCTTTTCATGACTTTATTATTAATATTATTATTATTATTTGGTGAGAGGCGAGAGGGTGATGGAACTATCATGACTGGGTTAAAAATTGACAACATGTAACAGATAAAACAAAAATCAAAACTCACTTGATATAAAGTAGTGGAAAGTGACAACTTGTACATGATGAACACAACATCGCTTTGAGACAGGAAGCGGAGCAGACGTGGGATCTAAAGAGGGCGGGAAACAGTATGCACTGACTGGTTGGACGAGTTTAATATGATGGGAAAGTCCAAAATGGAAAAAAAGGTAAAAAAAAAACAAAACAAAAAAAAACGGGTATAAATGAAAGGTTTTTGCTGTTTTCCAACGGGAGGTCGAGTAGAAGTATCCAGTACTTCATTCAGTTGGAATATTTCTTGTTTTGATATTACATAATATTAGCAATAGGATGTTCAAGCCTTTGAATTTAGTGCTGAACTTGCCATATCCCAACAATGTTAATCTTTTTGTGAAACTGAAACACGTCCAATTGGAAATGCACAAAAAAGAAATAAAGGGCAAAATTAATCCAAGCCAAATTCGGTGGGGTTCCCCCCCCCCCCCCCACCACCACCACCTGCCCCCCCCCCCCCCCCCCCCCTTCCCCAGGAAATAAAAAGAAAAAAAGAAATAGGGCAAATCTGAGACGGATCTAGGTGGTGGCTTTGCGGAGTTTCAGATCCCCCTCCTCCTCCACACACACACACACACACTACTCCACGCTCCCCCCACCCAACCCCTATCCCCCAAAGCAAATCGTATTGGGGAGGGGGAGGAGAGAGATTTCTAAGAGTCCAGATTCCGACTGCTGTGGAGATCCTGTAATTTGTTGAATTGGCATGCAGCGTTTAGAAGTACGTGGGCACGTTTAGAAGTACAATCTGGAAGTAAAGAAAAAATGTTTACAAATCACACGCACACCTGTGCGCATCCCATCCGCTTTGACGATTAAGTGATATAAACATTTCATACGTAACTGGTGCTTCAAAAATGAAATCGTGGTAAAAGTGCAGAAGAGCCGCCCCCTCTCAATTTCTTGCTTCTTTCCGTTTATTCAATATTGTCTTTTTCAGTGTAGATAGAAGGGTTCAAGCTCTATCTTTTGGTACATTTAAAGTTAATTTTTGTCCATGTACGGAGAAGAAAATTCGTCTTGAATTATAGTGGCAAATAGAAGGTGACACAGAAAGAATGCTATTATCAAGACTGTGGAGGAGGTGATGGATCTGCACGTTTGCCGAAATCGACCTAAATCATATGATATTGGCAGATGTGTTCGTTTATTTAAACTAATAATCAAACCAATCATTGTTATCAATTGAAAGGAGAATTTGTCTAAGCGTGTTCGCGCGTGGTTGTGTGAACGCGTGAGTGCATGCACGCGGGTGTGTGTGTGTGTGTGTGTGTGTGTGTGTGTGTGTGTGTGTGTGTGTGTGTGTGCGTGCGTGCGTGCGTGCGTGCGTGCGTGTGTGTGTGTGTGTGTGTGTGTGTGTGTGTGTGTGTGTGTGTGTGCGCGCGCGCGCGTGTATGTGTGTGTGTGTGTGTGTGTGTGTGTGTGTGTGTGCGCGTGTGTGTGTATATATGTGTGTGTGTGTGTGTGTGTGTGTGTGTGTGTGTGTGTGTCCATGCACTGAAGTGTATGTAGGCATTCCTTTGTGTAAAAATGTGTGGTTGCTTGTTTGCTTTTATTCTTGAATTCAAAAGCACATTATTTCATTAAAATATGGTAAACGCCAAACATAAACTATATCAACATCACCAAATAACAAAAAAATAATAAAACCAAATAAAATAAAATAAAACAAAATAAAATACAGCGATGGCTTGGAGTCCAAAGGGACTACCTCTAGCTAGCTGATTGGCATGTTACTGTGGTGTGAAAACTGATACCTGCTACTGAAACAAGTGCGATTTCGCAATCGTTTGTGGGACGCAGCTATGTCGACTAGAAATCATAAAGATTCTAGGCCTGTTTGGCGCAATGGTTAATACACATATAGGCCTACACATAAAACGAACACATTCACACACACACGCATGCACACACACATATAACGTACACACACATACTCTCTCTCTCTCTCTCTCTCTCTCTCTCTCTCTCTCTCTCTTTACTTTCACATAACCCAACCTCAACTGCGCACACGTAACAAACACGCACACGTGCACACAACACTAAAACACATGTGCGCGCATGTTGGCTCTCTCCCTCTAACGCAACTGTATGAACTGGAAATCACCTCTGTCTTCGACAAAGCCCCGGCTGGTAACACACCTGACTGCCACTGCGATGACCTGGGTTTGACTCACTTTACATTTTTCCTTTCCATATTTTTCTTTCTTTCCCTATATATTCCCTTCTTTTACTGTATGTGCGACAGTTTTTGGACCAGCTGACCGACCGACCGGGCAACCTACTGACGGACTGACCAAACTTCCAACCCAAAGAGTGAGTTATTGGTGTGTGGCTTGTGCGGCCAACCAACAGACTGAAAGACCGAAGGAAACCTGAGTGATGCTGTCTATGCTCCTAAAGTAGGGGGAGGGGGGGGGGGGGGGACCCATTGTGGTAAATGAGCTCAAACGTCACCAGACAACTGAGATGTTGATGAAGAAGAAGAAACGGGCTGAGAAATATTAAAAAATACCCACACTTCACATTACGTGGAAACGTTTATAATGCACACTCTTTTTTGCAATGAATTTAATAATTGTAGAAACGGTCCATTCTGACTCCAAGCCATTAAAAGAAGCAAAGTAAAACAATGCAAAAAACAGCCAAAGAAACAACGTTTTCAGTTTTTAGTAACTCCGAACATGTGCACATTACGCCGTGATGTTATTTAATAGAACTACGCCAAAATATTACTTTGAACGGCCTACTTAAATGCATTTAACAATATAATATTTTCATGTTGAATATATGAATTTTAATAGTAAGGGGAACTCATGCTTCACTAAAGTCTTACGTGGAAAACTGTCAAATGATGGGGCTATAGCCAAATGTTGTAGACTGTTGGTGGTGGACTGTAGACTGTTGGTGGTGGACTGTAGACTGTTGGTGGTGGATTGTATACTGTTGATGGCGGATTGTATACTGTTGGTCTGGGACTGTAGGCTGTTGATTGTGGACTATAGACTGTTGATGTGGATTGTAGACTGTTGATGGTAGACTGTAGACTGTTCATGTGGACTGTAGACTGTTGATGTGGACTGTAGACCGTTGATGTGGACTGTAGACCGTTGATGTGGACTGTAGACTGTTGATGTGGACTGTAGACTGTTGGTGGCGGCGGTACTGGTGCCGCTTCAGCTGCTTCTTAAAAATGCATTCCCTGTTCCCTACACTGTCACAGCAGATTTTTTTTCCTACATACCCCAACCTCCCTCATCCCCTTGGTTTTTCACGTCCCTTCATTTTGTGTGTCGACATATCTCCATGTCACCATCCCCATTCCCCTCTACTACTACCTGTCTCCCCCCCCCCCCCCCCCCCCCCCCCCGCGCCCTCACTCCATCACCTCATCGGTCCTACGTTCCTTCCAGTCATCATTGCTTGCCAGTCTACACACCCTTCTTCCCTCTGCCTTCTTTGCCCCCACCCCCACCCCTTCTCATTCTGTCTCCCTCCCGACGTTCGCATCTCCCTACGCCGCTGAACACGTGCATGTCACCAAAGAACCACATTCTGGACCCAGCATCAACGCAAGTGGGGTTGACCGTAAAGAGAAACAAGACAGTCTCCTTGGGAGGAGGACATTTGAGCGCAAAATTGGAACAAGGAGCGTTGAATCCAGCCCAAGAAAGTGGGAGCAGTGCCATGGACATGAAAAGGACTCTATCTGAACTTGTCTGAGAGTAAGCAGCAGTGCGCGCTTCGCCAACACGGAAAATGAGCCAACATTGTACATATAGGTGCTGAAATCTAATATTAAAAGTTCAGGCGTTTATAAAGTGTTACGTCACACACACACACACACACACACACACACACACACACACACACACACACACACACACCACATCTCTCGCTCTCGCTCTCGCTCTCTCTCTTTCTCTGTGTCACACACACACACACACACACACACACACACACACACACACACACACACAGGCACACACATACACATCCACCACATCCCTCTCTCTGTGTGTCACACACACACACACATACACACACACGCACACACACACACACGCGCGCGCGCGCACACACACACACACACACACACACACACACACACACACACACACACACACCACACACACGTGCATGCACACACGCACAGTCCTCGTTTCGGCAGCCGTCTGTAAATATAAATGTTAATTAAAAACTGGCTCGTAAAAAAAAGTATTGAGATGTGCTGCTAAAATGAATGAGTGTTAATAAAAACTCACACTAAATGATACGCACACACTCAGAGACACAGACACAAGCACACACACACATACACACACACACACACACACACATATATATATATATAATATATATATTTGTTAAAAAATATTTTTTAAAAATGAAGTATTAAAATCTACAAGCTTGTTTCTAGCGTTGCTATCTTCAGGATGTCTTTTGGGTCACGCCAACGATCTTTTATGGCGTGCGGGACTTGATTTCAACTCTGTGTGTGCAGGCGGATCTCATTTGCTGCACGTGCGGCCTGTGGTTCTTATTGGGGCCTGTTCAGATGGAATGTGCTAGCAAAGATTTCCACTTGTGCCTGCAATTGTTTACAATTTCTACTTTTGTGTTCAGAGTTTCTAAGTGTGGTTTGCATAATATTAACCATTTTTCTGTGGAGCATAGATTGCATCTTTTTGAGATATTGTTGTATGGTGTTGCTCTTTTTATGATTTTCCATGATATGTTGTAGTCTATTTTTTTATCTTTGAGTCTCCAAATGTATTTACTCAGCTCTGTTTGATTTTTGTATTTTTCATTTTTGAATGACTGTTTGTGGTTTGCGTATCTGGTTTTGAAAGTGTTTTCAGTAATCCCTATATATGTTTCTTTTTCGTTTTCTGATGTTACCGTAGCTTGGTATACAATGTTGCTGTGAAGACATTTATTGCTTAGGGGGCACTGTTCTTTTTTAGTGCAGTTGCAAGATGTCCTTTCGGCACCCTTCTCTTTTATGTTGCTTTTCATTTTGTTAGATGAGTCAATCATGTTTTTGAGGTTGGGAATACATGAGTATGATAGTTTAATGGTGTTTTTGTTGAATATTTTGGACAGTTTGTGTTCTTTTGGGAATGATGTTGCCAAGATTTTAAAGAATTCTTTTCCTACATTTGTTTTTATTTGTCCATCGTATGGTGGGTTGTACCATATGATCTTTCTTTTCCTATTTTTCTTATTTCTGTTCGTGCTGTTGTCTGGACTGTATTGTAGTTTGTAATTGTAACCACTTTTTTGTAATGCTTCTTGATATTCTGTTGCTGCATCATTGAATGCGTTTTCATTGCATGACAGGTTGGACAGTCTCTTGTTTATACCATTGGGTATTGTTTTTAGTATAGATTGCTTTTGATGTTTACGTAGACTGGTATGTCATTGGGTTTTTTGTATGGTTTGTACACATGGTCATTGAGGTCTAATGTTATGTCTAGGTAATTCACTACTTTTTTGTTTGCTTCTATTGTGATTTTTAAGTTGTGGTTTTTAAAGTTTTTACATAATTCTTTTTTCTTGTTTTCAATGTTTTCAATTGTTTAATGTAGCGAGGCCGTCATCTCTGTATAAACCGGCCTGTTTTCCAAGTTGTTTTTGGATGTTGGATAGCATGAATAGTCCGACTAGTTCACATGTTTCGGCACCATCATACGATCCCATGGTTACATCAAATGTGGAGTTTTTGCTCGTTTTTTTAATCCAAGTTTCATTTCTGCTATGGAGTAAGGTTTTTTTGGTGTGGAAAATAATCTCCATTTCTGACTCTGTTATATTTGTGTATTTGTTGGCAAATTTCAAAGCAAACCACACTTAGCAACTCTGAACACAAAAGTAGAAATTGTAAACAATTGCAGGCACAAGTGGAAATCTTTGCTAGCACATTCCATCTGAACAGGCCCCAATAAGAACCACAGGCCGCACGTGCAGCAAATGAGATCCGCCTGCACACACAGACTTGAAATCAAGTCCCGCACGCCATAAAAGATCGTTGGCGTGCCCCAAAAGACATCCTGAAGATAGCAACGCTAGAAACAACCTTGTAGATTTTAATACTTCATTTTTAAAAAATATTTTTTAACAGATGTTGCTCCCCAAGGGGTTGAGCACCTTCAGATTTTTTAAGGACTTTTATATTGTTCATAATATATATATATATATATATATATATATATATATATATATATATATTCAATTATAAACAAAGCTTGCTCTTATGTCTTAGATTGAAGAAACAGAGGGAGATAAGCATTTATATCTGCAGTGGTGGATAATTCTGCCTAACTAACAGTATGTGCTTGAGTGGGTGAATGGAGAATGATAAATGCTTCTCAAAATGAGCCTTCAACAAGCTTACAGTCTCCAATCAGGTTTCGAAATACCGGTATCTGACCAGGAGTTATATGTTAGTGAGTTTCCTCCCCATTGGAGATTGTCTTCCCCTTGGAATATAAGCTTGTTGAAGGCTCATTTTGAGAAGCATTTATTATTCCCCATTTACCCACTCAAGCACATACTGTTAGTTAGGCAGAATTATCCACCACTGCAGATACAAATGCTTATCTCCCCCTCTTTCTTCAATGTAAGACATAAAAGCAAGCGTTTTGTTTATAACTGAATATTTTTTGCAGTTATTGCAACATCAAGCTGCTTTGTAAGTTGCTGGAATGGTGCTTGGTTACTTATCCTTGGAATTTATTAGTTTATTGTAATTTAGTCCCTTGCGGGTTCATTCCAAGAACTGGTCCTCAGCACTTGTGTCTTAAGAGACTATCTTTTTATATTTTCTACTTTTCACAAGAAAATGGAGCTTGTTTTGCTCTTTCATGAGTTTCTTTTGCTTCTTAGGTGGCACCTTTGGTTGGTTTTTTGAAAACTCAACAAACATACTACGGTATTGCACACCAGCCTTTTTCAGGGATAGCATTCTACTTAAAACCAGAAAGGCAGAGGAGTCAGGTTACCACTTTCCGCGGTCACTGAGGAGAAACAATCAGGTTTCAAAATACCGGTATCTGACCAGAAGTTATATGTTAGTGAGTCTCCTCCCCATTGGAGATTGTCTCCCCATTGGAAACTATAAGCTTGTTGAAGGCTCATTTTGAGAAGCATTTATTATTCCCGATTCACCCACTCAAGCACATACTATTAGTTAGGTAGAATTATCTACCACTGCAGATATAAATGCTTATCTCCCCCTATTTCTTCAATCTAAGACATAAAAGCACGCTTTGTTTATAATTGAATATTTCGTGCAGTCATTGCAACACCAAGCTGCTCTGTAAGTTGCTGGAATGGTGCTTGGTTACTTATCCTTGGAATTTATTAGTTTATTGTAATTAGGTCCCTTGCGGCTTCATTCCAAGAACTGGCCCTCAGCACTTGTGTCTTAAGAGACTATCTTTTTATATTTTCACAAGAAAATGTAGCTTGTTTTGCTCTTTCATGATTTTCTTTTGCTTCTTAGGTGGCACTTTTGGTTGGTTTTTTGAAAACTCAACAAACATACTACGGTATTGCACACCAGCCTTTTTCTGGGATAGCATTCTTCTTAAAACCAGAAAGGCAGAGGAGTCAAGTTACCACTTTCCGCGGTCACTGAGGAGAAACAATCAGGTTTCAAAATACCGGTATCTGACCAGGAGTTATATGTTAGTGAGTCTCCTCCCCATTGGAGATTGTCTCCCCATTGGAAACTATAAGCTTGTTGAAGGCTCATTTTAAGAAGCATTTATTATTCCCCATTCACCCACTCAAACACATACTGTTAGTTAGGCAGAATTATCTACCACTGCAGATATAAATGCTTATCTCCCCCTGTTTCTTCAATCCAAGACATAAGAGCAAGCTTTGTTTATAATTGAATATTTTGTGCAGTCATTGCAACACCAAGCTGCTCTGTAAGGTGCTGGAATGGTGCTTGGTTACTTATCCTTGGAATTTATTAGTTTATTGTATATGTATATAATATATATATATATATATATATATATAAAATATATAGAGGGTAGTACTGAGGATCAGCGTTATATTAAAAAGAGTGCTCGACCAGAGTGGGAGCGGCATTTGCTGTATTAAAAACAAGTTAAAAATCAAGCTTAAAACCTACAGATCTGTTTCGCGCTGTCAGTGCGGTCGTCAGGGTGTAGTGAGCTTGTACTTGATTTTAACTTGTTTTTAATATAGTATATATATATATATATATATATATATACTCACACGCATCTGCTTTTCAGTACTTTTCCGTGAATATAACTGTTATTGCAAATTAGCGGGGAAGGAATTTCCTCAAAACTGGGACCATCGTGCACTTTGTGACAAGTTTTTGAAATTTGGCAGGGTGTTAGGTATGGGCATAAGGTTTTCAAAAACCATCGCAAACAAACAGCCTGACCTATTTCACCCTGTTTGCCCAAAATCCAATATGGCTACCAACAGAAACTGTTCATGCCAATCACAGCCCCCATTACCATCACAGCATTGTCAAATGTCACTTATTATATGTTTTATGATGCAAGCAACCTACTTTTGAAGTCACTTTAGCATTCTAAGGTCATTTTCAAGGTCAAAAATTAGTAAGAAAAATAACAACTTTTGCACTTTATCGATTTCAACCGTGGTAAAACCAACTAGAGTGTTTCTAGAGTATTCATTTGATATACTAGAACATTCTACAAATGCTCTTGAACATTCCAGTATATCAAATGAAAATTTTAGAAACATTCCAGACCGTTTTACCAGGGTAAATGTGACATTAGGTTCTTTACCAATATTTACATTCCTTGGTCGAGATGTAATTTTTCACGTTCTTGAACTCCTGATTGAGCAGTATATCAAAGAGTCCAATGAGTCCGTTAGAAATGCAGCATGGTATTCAAATGACTTTGAATGTTCTGGAAGTGGTTGCTAGTTCTGAAACCTAGTGACTAGCACTGTTTGTGCACCCCCCTTCACACTTGCACAGTGGGCTACAGCGAAGTGCAGCTCGGTGACACTTGCAGTTTCCTTTGCAAGCAACCAAGCAGCCACAGTGGAACAACAATGAGCATCCTTTGCAGATCAGTCCAGAGTGGTACCCATGCTTTGGTTCTGTCATTCCACTGCCATCCCCATTCACTCGGGCTTGGAACATTGGGAAGTTTGGAGAGAGACTCTTTCCAGATGAAAGCCGCAACAAGTAGTGCTCGCCTCACATGCTGGAACAAGGCATGCTGAGTTGGTGGGACGGACTCAAGAGGTTTGAGGCCAATGGTGAACAACAGCTTTCTGGCTTCATTGACAGAAGTGGATCGGCAGTTTTTGCTGTACATCAGCACAGTCAGATGCTCCAGATGTTGCATGTGCAGTGAGTCAAGTGTGAAGCTGGTTGGATCCTGGGTGACAGCGATGAAGGTGTCAGTGACCTCAGGAAGAGCAGCCCACGCATTCCATGCTGTCTTTTTCCAAATCCTAAACATTGCCGATGTTACATCCCACCCCGTGAATGAATGGAAGAAGAGGACAGCCTCAGAGCGCTGAGGTCCAAACTGTTGAGAGATGTGATGAATGGGAATGTCTCTGAATGTTTTTCCAGACCCAAATCCGATCCACAGCTCTGACAAGTTCAGTTAATGGAATGATAGATGGCAAGTACCACCACATCAGTGTCCACTGTCCTGAGGTAGGCCCTAGTGTGTCCTTGCTCAGCAGCGTAGTGCAGGTGCAGCATCATCCAAGTGTCAGCTTCTTCTTGAGAACAGGGAGACAAGGCTGGTACATCAGTTGGTCTGTTACTGAGTACAAGGTCATCTTTCGTGGTGAAGAGATGATATTTTGTGTCAGTGGTCCTTTGCACCAGTTGCTCACTGAGGAACTGAAACTGTTCATTCTTGTTTTCAGACTCTGAGAAATTTCTGCCACTCAGCTCCCTTTGGAATAGGTATCTTTGCAGAGACTCTTATTCGTCGCCCTTCACATTCACCCGTTTTGCACGAGTTTGTGATTTGATACTTGCTTCCTGATATGTGTCCCAGACAGCATCCATTCTGGTGGTCTTGTTGGTCATCTGGCTTTCTAAGAAGGGTAGCAAGTGCATGTGTGTATAGTCTCCAAAAACAGTGGCACGCTGGGGCTTGACGATGTGAATGATGGCTGACATATCCAGCACAACCACAGCGACTCCTTTGGCTGCAGGGGAACGTCCAGGATCAGGCATACTAGGAAGACAGCCAAGAAGAGCTGATTTGGTACCTGTCATCAGTTTTCCCCTGTCACTCAAGGAAGGAGGCTCACACTGATTCTCACGCCTGAAAAAGTCATCTATATCCCCATCTGGTCGTCCTTGGAGGGACAGAACAACCTTGTGATGAATGCTGCATTTGCCTTTGTTGATCCCAACTTGTCAGCTCCCTTCTTCCAGTTCACAGGTGGCCGATTGCTGAAGGTGTACAAATTGGCCCTTGGGATAACATTAGACAAGGGTTTGGAACAGGTTTCAGTTCTGTCCTGCACAAACTCTGCAAACATGGCCTTGACTATGTTCGGAGCTTCCTTCACGTTGTTGGCAATCATTGGGTCCATGACTTCACCAGTGTCCAGTGTGACAAGCTCTGGGCCTGTCTCTTTGAATGGGTTGACAACAGTTCCCTCTTTGACAAGATAGAATAGAGGCTTGAGATCTTTCAAAAATTTGTTCTGCTCAGCAGCAGAAGACTCTGGATGTTCCAAGCTGATATCCTTGTTTGAAGCAGAGAGACTGGCGTTCTTCAATTTATCAATGACCCTCAGCACCTCAGGTTTTGAAACTCAATGATCTCCTTTTCCTCTGGCTGTCCATAGAGTCCTTTTGCTCCGCTGTGCTCTTTGAGGAACTTGATGCTGTGCTTCTGGCTCTGGTCAAGCGCCATCAGAGAAAACTTCTTTTCACTGCGTTGCACAACAAACTTTCCTTCCATGAAGGCTTCATGGACACTTGAGTGGGTTTCTGGCAGACATGCCATGTCTTTCAAGAAGACAGGCATCCAGCGGGCATAGTTTGTATGTCCAAAAGCAAAGAAACAGGTCTTCACAGGCACCCAGAGTCAGTGGCCAATCACCAATTCGCTGACCTCAAAGAAAGCGGCAACAGATCAGGAGAAATAATTGGACAGTTGACCAGTAGCAGACAGTTGGAACATTTGCAACGAGTTTCTTCTCCCATATCTCCATGGTTTCGTGAGGCCCATAGCCCGTCTGGCAGTACTCATTGTACGCTTGAACCTTCAGAGCATGGAGCCAGGCCAGAGTCAGCTGGTATGAATACTGTGTGCGCTTGGCATGACTGCTTCCTAGAAGAGATGCTGCAACACCAGGCGTGAACACTCTTGCCAAGGAGAACATTCGCTCCCAGCCAGATCCAGCCAGCAGCTTTCCCCCACATTGTTGGGATGCCATCTCAGTGTGGAGGAATCCCATGAAGCACACCATCTTTGATTCACTAACCTCCTCAGGAAACCTCCACTGACACTTCATCTGTTGAGCATAGAGGGGACAGTCACCTACAATCACTGGAATCTGACCGGGGTTAACAAAGTCAACTGCCTTCTTGGAAATGAGCATGGAGTGTTCCTGCAAAGCCATTGATGATGCCTTCTCATAAAAGACTGGGGAAATTCCAACTGTAGCTCTTGGTCAGACATCTTTGGGCCGAAATGACCTTGAAAATGAAATTTGACCTTCAAAATGACCTCAAAACGCTAAGTCAATGTCAAATATGGATTCCTTATCCCCAAAACAATATAAATAATGGTATTTCATAAGGTTCTAGTTGTAACGACAGCTACAATTTGACAGTCACGTTTCTGGGTGTTAGCCATATTGGATTTTGTGCAAACAGGCCAAAGTAGGTCGAGCTCATTTTGTTTGCGGTGGTTTCTGAAATCCTCATACCCATATCTAACACCACGCCAAATTTGAAAAACTTGTCACCAAGTGCACGATCATCTGAAATTCCCTCCATGCTAAATGAAACTAATGACATGTCTAGCTGAAATTAATGTAGAATCTACGCCCATCTTGCGCGAATTGGATGAAGGTAAGTGAGTGCTTGTTCATATTCGTTGTCCTGAGTGTTGTGCATTTTGCCTGAAGAAGACCTAAGAGGTCAAAACGCGTCGTGTTTTGTCTTGTGATTCGTTTAGTTACGTTTTTCGACGGAGCCTTAAAACACTTTTTGAAATTTGTTTAAGTAAATATCACAGTAAAATCACACACACACACACACACACACACAAACACGCGCGCGCGCGCGCGCGCGCACGCAAGCTCGCACGCACGCACGCACACACACACACACACACACACGCACACAAAAACACACACACACACACAAACGCACACACACACACACACATACACACACACACACACACACACATATTTTACCGACTGATTGGTTGATTGCCCTTTGCTACTCTAGGATGGAAATGTAATGCACACAACGTTTAATGTATTTCGTGATAACGACAAATCAACAATGCACAGGATGTGTTTGGTTTTTTTTTTTTCAGAAATCGAAAAGGGAGAGAGAGAGAGAGAGGGGGGGGGGGGAGAGGCGGGAGGGGAGGTGTGGGAGCTAAATACACCGACTTCTCCTGTGTACACTTAATGTTTTATTTCTACCTCGGGTAAAGGAACAAGGCTGTCTACGCTAATGGCGCACAGATTTGAAGTAGTTTCCACAAGATTATCTAGCCAATTATTTCAGTGTTGGTGACGTGTTTGTGTGGCGAAAACCACAGACGTTATTTTCAGAAGTCTAATCTTTTGTGTGAAGTAAATAAAATCGTTGAACTGTCGTTCGGTGCCTGCGGTCTGCTGTTAGATCTGGCATGGCATCGGCAAACAAATAGCTCACAGAGGAGACAAAAAAATACATTGTGTCGTTGATAGGCCAGAGGCTTCGGGTGTTCGAGGTGGCAAAAGTGTTGGACTTGAACAGGTCAACCGTCGGGAAATTTTACAAGCGCTATTGTGACAGAAAAACAGTAGAAAACAAACCTAGGAGTGGTAGGCCCAGAGTGTTCACTAACAGGTGCGTGTCTGCACTGTCAAAGATCGCACAACGGGACAGATCCGCCACAGTTTCTGAAATTTCAGCCGAATTCTGTGCATCAACCTCCGTTGAAGTCAGCCAAAAGACAATCAAAATCTGCATAGACTTGGCTATTCAAAGCATCCCCCAGTCAAGAAACTAGTCATCAAGGAAGTGAACAGAAAGAAGTACTCTAGGAGTAAACTCCACTGGACTGTGAACGATCAGTGGAAGAATGTTATTTTCAGTGATGAAATGATCATTGTGATCAGACCCAATGGACTTGTAAAACTATGGAGTAAAGTCGAAGAGAAGTGGTCAGTGCTTTCTCTGTGCAGCGTCCCGAAGACTGCGTTGAAATTGATGGTATGGGAATGCATTTTGTATGACAGAATTGGATCACTGGTGTTGGTGGAAGGCAGTTTGAATAGTCAGAAGTACACTGATGTGCTTGAAAACAACTTTCTGCCGTTTGTTGTCGACCACTACCCAAACAAACGTTGGTACCTAAAAGAAGACAACGCCTCTGTTCACCGCTCGGCTCACACCGAGAGACCTGGAAGCGACCCCTTCAAAGTCCAGATCTAGGCCTAAATCCGATCGAGAACGTGTGGCTAGTCCTCATAGTCGGTGGGGAGCGGGGGGAGGGGGGGGCTTACCCCCCCCCCCCCCCCCCCCGGGGGTAAACCAGACTAAGTCTAAAATGTGCTCCTGGATGTGTTGAATCCATTTATGCATGTTAACAGAAAAAAAACAGTTATTGCCCTTGCCGCAAGGGTACCCCCCTAAACCTCTTTTCGGCAATTGCATTTTCAGTAAGTAATCAAGTTGTATTAAAACTTAGAAAACTATGTTTTGCTTCCTTGTTTATTAAAAGCAATTAGTAGGTATAATAAAAAGAGCATTACAAATAATAGTAAGGCTATATTTTGGCTTCGGTAATGCATGTTCTTCGCACACTGTTATTTTCATGACTAAAAGACGATGTCATCTCTCGCACTTAAAAAATATTTAAAACTTCGTCACTTGGAACATAGTTTCATAAACTACAATACATTAGAATAATGTTGACCAAGTTTGAAGGTTCTAGACTAATTAGATATGTCACAATTGCAAAAGGTTACCCCAACCCCCCAAAACTGGAATATCGCCCACAGTCCTAAATGCATCAGTCCTAACTGAAACCCACAAATCATTACTTGATTTATTAAATACAGCGAGTATTCACCCTGGAAACACTAATATACTTAATTTCCACACACACAAAAATGGTTTCAATGGCACTCTGTAAAACATATGATCATTCTCAGAATTAAAAGATGTCATCTTTAAAAAAAAAAAAAAAAAAAAAAAAAGGAAAAAAAAAAGTCCCATACTATGGAAATATTTCACACAAAAAAAAATGCATTAGGATACTTAAGGTGAAGGTTGAAGGTTTCAAGCCAATCAGTTACATTAAAAGTGCAAGTAAATCACCCCTTACCCCCAAAAGACAGGATCAGTTGAAATTCTGGAACACTGGCAAAAGCTACAATACCTCTCCTCCAATTCATTTTCTGTTCTCACAAAAACTAAGTCTGATCGCTGTGCAAGCAAAGTTTTTGCTTTGGATTCTCTGCTTTTCAATCATCATCTGAATTATCAGAGTCAAAGCTATCATCCAGTCTATTCTGCAGTAGACACTGTGTGTCTTCATCATCATCATCATCTCGGTCTGGGAAGTCATCCAGAAGACTGTCAATAATTGGCTGGGGGATGATCAACTCTTCCTCCTCCTCTGTCCACAAGGGTTCAAGTTCTCCTTCCTTCATCACCCATCCGTGGCCATTCGTTGGTAGGGGAATCTCTGGCATGGCCTGATGAGAGAGCTTCCAGATGCCAACTTGGAAATTGCACCGCTGAATGTGCTGCTCAAGGCTCTTGCGACATGGTGGCATTGTGCCAAGGTCAATGTTGTGTGATGCACTCAGGATGTCACCTTCACATTTTTCTTTCAGCAGGTAATGTCTGAGCTCGTCAACTTTGGCAAAACATGGTTTTCCATAGAAACAACATGTGAATGACTCCAGTCCCTGTATGAGCTCCTCACTGACCTTCCAGTCCTCACCCAGTTTTGCCAGAACACGCCGAAACCTTTGTTCTTGCTGGAGAATTTTCATGGCTCTCACTTCCCCCTGCCTTTAAAGGCGCTACAACTTTCACATCCGTAAACGCATGCAGACCCAAGAGTGCAGAGCAATGTTCTTGTGTTCTTTCACCAGCAAGCTGTGTAACATTCAGGAGACGTTTTCTGTTGCCCTTTCGTATGTCAAAAAGAATGGTTACTCCACTGAGTTGCTGAGCATAGTGCAGTAAGATAAAGATGTCAGAATCAGGGCTTTTCACCCTGATGTATCCGTAGCCTTTTTCTAGACCATACTGGCAATACAAGACTACCCTGGAATCAGTCTCCACTTGATCTGAATTCAGATTTTCCACTGTCTCTTTCACTGTTTTGTTGCCATCTGATGTCAGTTTGTAAGCAGTACCCTCACAAATGAAAATGACATTCCTGTCCTTGAGCTTTTCTGATAAGGAGTCTTTGCTCCAGACATCAAGAAGAACTTTGACAAGCTGTTTCTTGTTTTCACCATTGGTCAAAATCTGTTTCCAATCAGTTGGCCTCTTGGTGGCATCTCCTTGCAGAAGGATCTTTTCCCCACACCCCTCCTCACCGACTATCAAGACTCACGTGAGATAAAACATTCGCCGCATCAGTACTGTCGCAGATCTGCGCCGCTCTGTCAGCATGTTTGGAGTCGGAAGGGTCAGATTACGGATTACTAGCAAGTTCTGTCAAGCCTCAAGGTATGAATAATTAGTTTTCAGCAACAGGTGCCTGTAGGTAGTCAGCGCCGGAAGTGCCGAGAGGGGAGAGACTTTTGTCCCATGAGTGTAGTACTGTAAACTACCTTGTTAGCTAGGTACTACCCCCTCTGCAGAAGACCAGTTGCCTGATTTCTGGGATGGGCATTTGCAGTAATTGAAGAAAAGAAAACATTACAATTCAAAACAAGCTTAAACTCTTTCTCTCCACACACAAACACACACACACACACACACCCTCCTACCCCCGCTCACTCTCTCTCTCTCTCTCCTCTCTCTCTCTCTCTCTCTCTCTCTCTCTCTCTCCTCTTCTCTTCTCTTCTCTTACACACAGTCACCACTTTGAGCATTTGTTTCTTATTGAAACCGTTTCAAAGATCATAACAAACAGCAAAAAAAAGAATCGTAGTGGGGAATACAAAATTTCAGACACCAGAGAAAATGTCTGCATCAGATCGAAAGGAAAATCAACTCCTGGCAAACTGCAAATGAGACAGGTCGACGCTGGCTTCTTTAGTCGTCTTCCTCCAGTCCAACAAAGTCAACTTCCTCTTCATCCCCATCATCAGAAGACTCGTCTGCCTCTGCCTCCCTGTCTTCTCCATCCCCGCCGTCACCTCTGTGGGGCAGATTGGCCTGGATGTGTTCTGGGAACCATTCCAGTGTCTGGTCATCCTGAGACCCATCCAGCGCGTTGGAGATGGCACATCGGAGAAATGATGTGCTGATGGTATCCTGACCCACTCTGCCCCATGCCTGGCACACCCAAGTGACGACGTCTTGCCGTGATGGCTGCCGTAGGTTGCCGGCTGCTGTCAGGAGCCTGGGCTGGGTCATCCACTGCACCCAGCAATCACGAAGTGCATCCTTGAATGGCTTGACTATGCTAGCGTCCATGGGTTGGGCGAGAGTGGTGCAGCCCCCAAGAACAAATACGAGGTCAACGTCCCGGGCAGCCCTGGTAGCCCGCACCACAGCCGTCCTGTGTACCGTGTAATGATCCAGTACCAGCAGACGACGTTGGTCTGAGTGACCTAGAACCCTTCCATCCACAAAAACAGTGACTCCCGGGTCATCCACCCATTTCTTGTTGCTGTCACACGCACATTGTCCTCCAGTCCAACAAAGTCAACTTCCTCTTCATCCCCATCATCAGAAGACTCGTCTGCCTCTGCCTCCCTGTCTTCTCCATCCCCGCCGTCACCTCTGTGGGGCAGATTGGCCTGGGTGTGTTCTGGGAACCATTCCAGTGTCTGGTCATCCTGAGACCCATCCAGCACGTTGGAGAAATGATGTGCTGTCACACTGCACATGAATGCTTGCCCGCACTCAGCTCAGCATTCACTCCGTGCACACGCAATCTCTCCAAACAACCAGAAGGCGCACTACAATACTCTTCTTCTCCCCCTCCTCTCCGGGGAATAATTTACTAAACAACAATCAGCTTTTCAAACAATGACAACAGGTTTGCTTTCCAGTTTACAACTTCTGTTCCTCCACACCAGTGGAGGTACAAACATTCCACAGATCCACTAGCTGGGACCAAATTTCATCTCATTTTACATACTATCTCACAGATACTTCTTTCAGCGGTTTCTCCTCCTCAATGGAGAAACATTATATACATTTTCAAAAAAAAAAAAATCAAAAGATGGCTTAAAATATAGTAGTATCATCTGAGTTCATCAGGGGGACAATTAAAAGTCATTATGGTCAACATGACAAATGCTTTGTTTTCTCACGACTGGTGCAGTCGTTGTCTTCTACAGCTCGATTCTCCAACCCTGGAGACAATTAGGTGCTGCCGCAGCACTGTAGCCCAAATATTTGTGCGACTGCCTCAGTCGCCTAACTGGTGCTGCACAGCACTAGGAAGGGCTGAAACACGAATGAAGTCCGTGTAAGTAATCTATTTCAAAATCTGAATAATGATAAATTCTTTTCCCTTTTCCCTTTTCTTAACTCTCTTTTTTTTTCTCTCCCCATCTGTCTATACCTCACCTGGTAATGGTAAATTGCAGGTGGAACTCGTTCTTCAAACAACCTGTCCGGTCAGTGTCCCCAAGCCATCTCCTTCCTATACTTTCTTTTTCCCTCCTGCGCTCACATTCAGTGAGTACTCGTCTAACTCTACGCATTACCAGCCCTTGGTTATTTAACCAATGGACAACGTCCGTCCATTCAACCAATAATCGCCCTACGTCTATAGCCACCAGCGACACCGATCACACTGGTCAGGCCATTCAAATTAACTTTTCTTTTACCTTTCCTCTTCCCTACCTAGGGAAATGCTTTATAACAAATAAGGGCGTACGCGACGGAACGTCACATGTCGCCATGTGAGGCTACATCACATGACACCCCCCATCCCGGGTGAAAAAAAAACTTTCGCCAAGAATTTTTTTTTTTAATACGCATACATATCTAGTTAATATACATCTTCAGCCATCAATCATCAATTTTTCATCATTCAGGAGTTGCCATTAATGCATAGAACTAATCTTCATGAACATCTTAAAGATCCAAAATCACATTTCAAAATCTTAGTTTGGGAAAAAAAATGCAAAAAGTTTTCCTTTTCTTTTTTAAAAAACAAAAAAACAAATTCATACTCCATCACTAATCACAAGTTACATAGACACGAAGAACATATGATACTGATTATTCCAAATGCCAATCATGTATATATATACAAAATGTAAACAGTTTTTTCTAGCGTGTTGTCACATAATCGTATGTCCCAAGATTATCACAAAATGAGAATTTCCTCATGACACTTGATGAGAAAAATTTGGCAAGTGAAAAGTCTTTGTTCAAGCAAAAATATACAATATAGTAGTCCACTCGAAAGTTAAACATTTTTTTTCCATTCTTCACAATGGACCGATGTGAAAAAAACAAACACTTGTAAGACATCAAATGAAGTATTCTGCACACATTCACAAAATAGCATCCTACAACAAACCACCAATGCCAATACATATGCACTTTTGGAGAAAGATCAGTCACAACTACTTATCAATTCAGATTGACAATAGCAGACATAACCCTGCCAAAATGTCAATAAAGTCTTTCCACAATGAAAAGAAACAGCAGAATAAAAAAAAATCTGTCCACAATGAAAACAAACAGCAGTTACAGCAGCACGAAGGATACTGTGCACTCACGCACGAGACAGAAAATCTGCCATGATATTCTGAGTGCTGGGTAATGGCTCAATGTCAAACTTGAACTCCTGCAATGACAAAGCCCATCTTAACAGCCTGCTATTTTTGGTCTTGGACGATTGCAAAAACGTGAATGGCCTGTGGTCGGTTTGTAACCGAAACTGTCTTCCAGTCAGGAATCTGGCAAATTTCTCACAAGCCCAAACAATGGCAAGACATTCCCTCTCAATTGTTGAGTATTTGACTTGTGCGTTAGAGAACTTTTTACTTGCATATTGGACAGGTGTAACAATCCATTCTTTTCCTGCAACAGTACAGCTCCCATGCCTTTGGAGCCTCTGGGATAGGTTCTGCATCAAAATCCTCTGAAAGAGAGGGCAAAAGCAGCACAGGGAATGAATTGAGGATATCTTGAACACATTCCAGAGATTTCTGGCACTCATCTGACCAGACGATACTTTTGTTTTTTGTTCCTTTTGTTAAGTCACTCAAAGGGGCTGTCAAAGACGCAAAGTGCGGTACATATCTTCTGTAATAGGACAACAATCCAGTGAGTGATCTGATCTGTTTCTTTGTACTGGGTCTCTTCAAGGCCAAGATCTTTTCTTTCTTTTCCGCTGGTGTCATTTTCCCAAAAGAAATGACATGACCCCAAAACTCAAGAGTCTGGAATCCGGCACGAATTTTGGACGGTCTAGCCGTCAGACCAAAATTCTGGAGTTTACAAAAAACAGCTCTCAAGTTTTCCAGAAGATCAATCCATGACTTTGCAGCAAGCAAAATGTCATCAAAAAAAACTTACTGCTCCACACTCATGAAGTTTTAGTGCACGCATCATTCTGGCAAAAGAAGCTGGGGCGTTTTGTAATCCAAATGGCATTTTCGTCCATTGAAACAGTCCAAAAGGTGTCTGAAAAGCTGTTTTTTCCTTGTCAGCTTCAGCCATCGGGATTTGCCAATATCCTTTAGTCAAATCTATTATGACAAAATACTTTCCTTCTGACAGTTGACAAAGAAGTTCCTCAATGTCTGGGATAGGTTCTGCATCAAACACAGTGATTTTGTTTAACTTCCTGTAATCGATGCAAAACCGCACCGAGCCATCAGGTTTGTCCACCAAAACAACTGGTGAGCTATATGGTGACGAGGACGGTTCAATAACTTTCAACCCGAGCATGACCTGAATCTCTCTTTCGACAACCTGTTTTTTTCGCAAATGGGAGGGGGTATGGTTTGACTCGGACTGGGTTTTCCGTACTCAAGTGAATAGTATGGGGTTCAATTGCTGTCACTGTCCCTGGGGTATCAGTCAGAACATCCTGAAAGTCCTTCAAAATACCTTCCAATTGTTCTTTCTGAATCAAAGACAGATCATCACACACAACAACATCACGATAAGTTTCTCCCTGGACAGAAAGAGTGGGCAGAGGTACAGTATCATCTATACTGGTGGGTGTTAACAATCCCACATTTGTTGTTTGTACAGTCTTTGCTCTGTCTCTGTATGTGACATCAGGTACAAAATCAGAATCAATGATTTCTGTAACAGCCACATCTGTTCCAGACATTGGACACATCCACTCAATTGACTCATTAATGGCAACATTGGTACGTTCAACATACTTTTTTAGCATGTTTACATGGAACACCTTTTCAGTATTTGCAATTTTCACTTTGTAGTTCACTCCAGAAAGTTTTTCAATGACATCAAAAGGACCTTTCCACATGACACGAAGTTTGTTGTGCTCGTCTGTCAGCAGGACAAGTACCTTGTCACCTACACTGAATGAACGTGCCTTTGCTTTCCTGTCAGCAAAGTCCTTATACAAATCAGTTTTCCTGTCAGCTGACTGTTGGGCAAGTTCACATGCATCTTTTATTCGGTTATGCAGGTCATAGACGTATTGGTAAACGTTCTTGTCTTCAGGTATGTCCGTCTTGTTCGTCCACTGTGTGACTAACAGATCCAAAGGACCCCGTGGTGAGTGTCCAAAAAGCAGTTCAAAAGGCGAAAACCCCAAAGTTTCGTTCGGCAGTTCCCTGTATGCAAAGAGCAATGCAGGTATAAAACGATCCCATTCTTGGGGCTCCTGCCTTGTGACTTTTCTCAACATGGACTTTAATGTTCCATTAAATCTTTCAACCATTCCATTGGACTGGGGATGGTATGGCGTGGTTGAAACAGAACAGATCGACAGCAGTCTGTATATTTCCTTCATGAGGTCTGAAATGAACTGTGTCCCGCAATCTGACAGAATTTCCTCGGGAAGTCCTACCCTGGAAAAAATAAGAGCAGTGCCTCAGCGACGGATACGGTATCGATTTTCTTCAGGGAATTGCTTCGGGAAATCTTGTCGCCGTGTCGACCAAAGTGAGGATATACCGATTTCCTGAGGAAGATGGTGGGAAAGGGCCGACAAGGTCAATGGCCACCTTCTGAAAGGGAACCGAAATTTGGGGCATTTTGTGCAAAGGTGCACATGGGACGCGACCTTTTTGAGTTGTTTTTTGGCAAATGTCACAAGAGCGACAATACTGTGTGACTTCTTTTGTGACCCCTGGCCAAAAAAATGAATCCAAAACTCTTTTTAACGTTCGCTTGATGCCACAATGACCTGCGAACAATGCATCATGGGCTGTATGTAATACTGTTTCCCTCAGTGGTTTGGGAACCACAATCTGTTTGTTGTCTTGTCCAGGTACATACCTGTAGAGGATGTCAGAGTCCAGTTTGTACGTCGGCTTGTCCGTAGGTTTGTCAGAGACACTCTGCTTTGCAGTAGACAGTACAGTCGTCAATGTCTCGTCGCTTCTCTGCATGGTCTTCAAAACATCTGGCGTAACTTTTAGTTCATCCAGTTTTGAAACCTTGAGCGGTTTTGTTGGTTTTCCCTGCTCTACAACTTTTGATCTTGTACTGATGAGACAAGGAACGAAAGACCCTCCGGCACCACCATGTACTGTCGCGACACCTGGTAGATTTCCCAAAATCAAATCGCAAACTGGATTCTCAATAACACAGGCGGTAAGCGACCCGGAGTAGTATGGTGTATCAACGAAAATTTTTACAAGTGGAAAAGTTTCAATTTTTCCACCAAACGATCTGCATCTCTGAACACTGTCAAGATATTGGTCTGGTAGAACAAAAGATTTCCTTACACCAGCTGTGGTGCAACCTGTATCTCGCAAAACAGAACCTTGTAAACCATTAACGGCACAATCCTCCAAAAGAAGACCATAAATGGACTGATCTGGCGCCAAAACAAGACCTTCACATCCAGTGGAAACAAATCCAGTCTTTGCTCCACTTCCTTTGAAAGGACAGTCCCGTTTCAAATGGAATTTGCCGTCACAAAAATGGCAACGCATGGTTTGGTCGGCGGACAACTGGTTACTGTTAGTTTGTGAACCTCGACCTTGTCCACGCACTGGACCAAAGGGTCTTCGCGGTTGTTGTTCACCACGCCCTCGGAAAGGAAAAGGTCTTTCCGGTGGTGAGTATTGGCACTGACGGAAATCGCCAGAACCGACATGGCCTTGACCACGGAAAGGTCGTTGTCTGTTGCCAAAAGACGTGTAAGAGTGCGGACCTTGGAATGAAGCGCGATTTCCTCTTCTAAAGTTTCCTTGTCCAGAATGTATCTGAAATGCCGCATGAGACTCGAAAAGGGACGAATTTTCCTTGCGGGCAACACCTTTATCCGGATGAGCAATACAGTACTGATCTGCCATCTGACACATTTCGTCAACGCTATCGAACTGTCTTTCTTTAAGAAAAGTGGCCAAATCTTTGCTGACGCTTTGAAAAAGTTGCTCTCGAAGTAGCAAATCTCGCAGTGATTCGAAAGTTTTATTCGCCTTTGTTAGCTCTATCCATCTGTCTAAACAATGACTCATTCTTATAAAAAAAGACGGAAATGATTCTCCCTTGTCAGGACGAATCGATCGGAAACGCTCACGAAAACGGTCAGCTGAGCACTGAAACTTCTTTAAGAGTTCTTCCTTTAATTGATCCCAAGTTAACCCTTCCTTTGCCGCAAGTGTGTGGTATAGTGCCAAAGCACTCCCCTTAAACAGTGACGTGATAAACAACGTCCATTTCTCCTTCGGCCAACCACAAGAAGTAGCGTGGTTCTCGAACCGAAAAAGAAAACTGTTAATGTCGTCGGTTTTTTCTTCGAACGGCGGCAATTTCGGAATGTATGTTGACTTCGGATGAAATGTACTCGCGGAACCGACCGATGGAGGTGATGGAGGTTCTCTCGATGCCTGTAATCTTTTAATTTCCGCATCAGTCTCTAATTCAAGTTGTCTCAGTTTAAACTGCCGTTCCTTATCCTTATCCTCTAATTCTAGTTTTCTTTGATTTTGTTCCATCTCTTTCTGTAGTTTTTTCTCTTCAAACTCTAATCTTTTTAGATTTTCTTGTCGTTCTTTATCTTTTTCTTCTCGTTCTTTATCTTTTTCTTCTAGTTGTCTTTGTTTTTCCTCTCTCTCTCTCTCTCTCTCTCTCTCTCTCTCTCTCTCTCTCTCTCTCTCTCTCTGTCTGCCCTATCCAGATATTGTTGGACATAGTTTGCTAATTTATCACCTTCAAAGCCTAAACGCTCGGCCTGTTGTACATATTCATCAAAATTTTCCATCATGAATAGTTACCACAAACAAACAAGAAATAATGACTAAATATGACTAAAATAAGGCGATATGAGATGTTATATACGTTTAAAAAAAAACAACAACTTTGTTACAGTATGTACAAATAAAGAATTTAAATGCCGGTATAAACAGAAAAATAATAAAGGCTTACAAAAGAGAAGCACTAATAAGAATTGATAGTGTGATCTTTCCAAAAAAGATTTTCACCAATATTCTTTCCCAAAGGGAAAAAGACAGCTAAAAGAAATGAAATCGAATACTAATAACTCTTTTTTCCGAATGAAAAGAAAACGGAAAAAATATAAAGTTTTTTTCCCGGAAATAAATTCTTTATACTGTTTATGTTCTTGACTGTTCTTATTGTACTTGTTACTTTCTTACTTACGTTTCTTGGTGCAACAAAATAGACGAGTTCACAAAACAAATGAATCGCCTTAAACAATAAGTGAATACAAAGTTACAAAACAAATGAATCAATGAACAATTAAAAAGAGGGGGAGAAAACGTACACTAACGGAAATCCTACCTAAAAGATGACAATGATGAAAAAAACTAGATAGGCGCCTATTGAAGAGAAGGTTTGGAGATTTTTTTGTAATGGGGGTGAAAAGGAAATGAAAGAATAGAGAGGTCCAGTATAGATAGAGGAAACCAGAAAAAGCGAAAGAGGCCCTCAGACAGCACCCTAATGGCAACTGTCTCCCGTAAAGCTGGAGACAGGGAAGTATTCAAATAATAATACACACAATATACTAAAACTCAATGCAATAATCTAATAAACACACACACACACACACACACACACACACACACACACACACACGCACACACACACACACACACACACAAAACAACCCAAAAGACAATCAAGAAAAGAAATGTTTATTTGGAGTTAGCGGTAATCCACTCCACCACCTACACTAGTTGAGTGACGGAGGTGAAGTCGATCCCACACTCAGAGGGGAAAAGGGAAAAATCCAAATGAAACGAGAGGAAAGATAAAGAATTAGATAGTAATGAGAGAGGGAGGGACTATCGACTCCCCAACGCCATGCCCCCCTGCTAAATCAGAGCAGGAAGAGGTTGGGGCTGTCAGTCCTGGGGAAGGGGACAGAACAAAATCTAATCTAGGGGAAGGACAATGACTCCTCAACGCCCTGCCCCCTTGCTGCCAGGTACGAGCAAGAGGAGGTTGAGGCTATCGGTCCTGAGGGGGGAAAGGGTCAAAAGGAAATCCTACAAAAAAAATAACCCTAACAGAGTAGAGCAAACAAAAGAAATCTCAAACACTCGAACACACACATACAGAAACAAATGAAAAATAAAAACTGCAAACAGTAATCACATCAATCAACTTTATAAAACTTCTATTCGCAAATAGAAATATCAATTTTTTCTTGGAGGGGGAATCTTATTTATTTCCTCTGGAGGGGTACAAATAGAAATTTTTTTTCCTTGGAGGGGGTACAAAAAGAACCCTAGTCCTTAGTCCTAGTCGGGGTCATCACTGTCACACTCGCATGAATGCATGCCCGCACTCAGCTCAGCATTCACTCCGTGCACACGCAATCTCTCCAAACAACCAGAAGGCGCACTACAATACTCTTCTTCTCCCCCTCCTCTCCGGGGAATAATTTACTAAACAACAATCAGCTTTTCAAACAATGACAACAGGTTTGTTTTCCAGTTTACAACTTCTGTTCCTCCACACCAGTGGAGGTACAAACATTCCACAGATCCACTAGCTGGGACCAAATTTCATCTCATTTTACATACTATCTCACAGATACTTCTTTCAGCGGTATCTCCTCCTCACTGGAGAAACATTATATACAATTTCAAAAAAAAAAGAATCAAAAGATGGCTTAAAATATAGTAGTATCATCTGAGTTCATCAGGGGGACAATTAAAAGTCATTATGGGTCAACATGACAAATGCTTTGTTTTCTCACGACTGGTGCAGTCGTTGTCTTCTACAGCTCGATTCTCCAACCCTGGAGACAATTAGGTGCTGCCGCAGCACTGTAGCCCAAATATTTGTGCGACTGCCTCAGTCGCCTAACTGATGCTGCCACAGCACTGGGAAGGGCTGAAACACGAATGAAGTCCGTGTAAGTAATCTATTTCAAAATCTGAATAATGATAAATTCTTTTCCCTTTTCTTAACTCTCTTTTTTTTCTCTCCCCATCTGTCTATACCTCACCTGGTAATGGTAAATTGCAGGTGGAACTCGTTCTTCAAACAACCTGTCCGGTCAGTGTCCCCAAGCCATCTCCTTCCTATACTTTCTTTTTCCCTCCTGCGCTCACATTCAGTGAGTACTCGTCTAACTCTACGCATTACCAGCCCTTGGTTATTTAACCAATGGACAACGTCCGTCCATTCAACCAATAATCGCCCTACGTCTATAGCCACCAGCGACACCGATCACACTGGTCAGGCCATTCAAATTAACTTTTCTTTTACCTTTCCTCTTCCCTACCTAGGGAAATGCTTTATAACAAATAAGGGCGTACGCGACGGAACGTCACATGTCGCCATGGGAGGCTACATCACATGACAATCCCCATCATCAGAGGACTCGTCTGCCTCTGCCTCCCTGTCTTCTCCATCCCCGCCGTCACCTCTGTGGGGCAGACTGGCCTGGATGTGTTCTGGGAACCATTCCAGTGTCTGGTCATCCTGAGACCCATCCAGCGCGTTGGAGATGCCACATCGGAGAAATGATGTGCTGATGGTATCCTGACCCACTCTGCCCCATGCCTGGCACACCCAAGTGACGACGTCTTGCCGTGATGGTTGCCATAGGTTGCCGGCTGCTGTCAGGAGCCTGGGCTGGGTCATCCACTGCACCCAGCAGTCACGAAGTGCATCCTTGAATGGCTTGACTATGCTAGCCTCCATGGGTTGGGCGAGAGCGGTGCAGCCCCCAAGAACAAATACGAGGTCAACGTCCCGGGCAGCCCTGGTAGCCCGCACCACAGCCGTCCTGTGTACTGTGTAATGATCCAGTACCAGCAGACGACGTTGGTCTGAGTGACCTAGAACCCTTTCCATCCACAAAAACAGTGACTCCCGGGTCATCCACCCATTTCTTGTTGCTGTCACACGCACATTGTCTGGCACCTGGAGCTGGAGGAGGACTCGATTAGGGATTTGCCCATTTCTCTCACGAAAGATAACAAAGGCTGGAAACTTTGTTCCATCTGCTGCCACCAGCAAAGCTACGGTGAATCCCCGTTTTTCAGCCTTCGTTGTCTTTGTCCGTACCACTTTTGCCCCTTTCATGTCGTTGGTGCGGTTGGGCAACATGTCGAACCTGACCATGGTCTGGTCCATGTTGAGGATATGCAGCAAAGGATACAAATGACGATGTCTCAGCCGAAGTACACTGCGACGAAATTCCAACAACTGTTCCTCAAAATCGCCAGGCACCTTTTGGTTGGTGCAAGTGCCTCGCTGGGTGGAGATTCCATGCCGTTTTTTCCAGCGCTTCACCCACATGGGGAAGCGAGGAATCCTTCCAGTCTTTGAGCGCCCGCCAATTCCATGGCCTTTCGTTGTAAGTCCTTGTTTCTCACAACTCTCCCCTCAGCTCGTTCTTGATTAAGATAATCGAGGACACCTTGATCAACTTCTTCAGAGCGAACTTCTCGCCCGTGGCGCAGTCTTCGTTTCTTTTTCTCTGTTCCTGTTTGATGCTGCATCAGGTGATCTCTATTTTCTCTCCATTCTCGAATCCTTTTTCTGTCAACCCCAAATTCTTGGGCAGTTTGGGAAACATTCCCTCCTGCGAAATGATCTAAAAAATCCAAGGCTGCAAGCTTGAACTCAGCAGTGTAGGATTTGCTTCGTGGCATTATGAGTTTCCTATCACACAGCCAAGACAAGCCCGTTTAGGAAACGGAATGAATTTTCACTGTGAAATAAAAACCGTTATCTACAGAGTTTTTCGTCACAATGACGTCAAATGAAACTGTTTACATCATATTTAGTCCGACATAACCTCCCTTTCCCTCCCAACCCATAGCAGCCGTTAAAAAAAAAAAAAATTTTAAATAAAAAAAACGGAAGGAAATAAAATTGCCAAGAGCAAGATTGGAAAGTGGGGGATGGGCGTTAACAAGGTATTATACCTTTTGCACAATATTGAACAAAAAGTGGGGGGTGGGCGCTTACTAGATACTAGGCGCTAACAAGGTAGTTTACAGTAATACTACTTTTCCTGCTGCTGCCGCTACAACTAATATTGTTGGGACAGCTACTGCTGCAGCAGCTGATGCTACCACAACAACTACTACTGTTACCGCTGTTATTGCTGCTGTTGCTACCACAATTACCATTACTACTGCTACTGCTGTTGCTTCTGCTGCGAGTGCTTCAACTGCATCACAGATACGGGACTGGAACATAATCACTCAGTAGGTGAAGGAAGTGGGTGGGATGAGACGGGCGGCATCTGAAACAATCAGAGAGAGAGAGAGAGAGAGAGGCAGGGAAGCGTGGGGTGGGTGGGAGTGGATGGATGGGGAAGGAGATCAAGCAAGAATAGTGGAAGTACGGTTTCCGGTCCGAAGTTCATTCATCTTTCCGACTTGCGATTCATCCCACCGGAATAGTTCACTAATCACTAACCCGGGCAGCATGATCACACTGCCTGTAACTAGGATGCTGGGACTGTCAGTCGCAGATCTTTTGATTCTCCATCTTTTGAGACATAGGAATACCTTTCTCATCTAGTTTTACCTACTTCTAAGGGATCCTCTGGACATAATGAGCAATGTCCAGCTAAAGAAAAGAAATAGGTACGATTCAAGAGAAAAAAAACCCACAGAGAGAGAGAGAGAGAGAGAGAGAGAGAGAGAGAGAGAGAGAAGAGAGATCAAAAAAACCTTTATTCTCTCAAGGATTGAATTTTTAAGCAGAGACTATTCTTACAAGAGAGAGAGAGAGAGAGGGGGGGGGGGGAGCAGAGAGAGAGAGAGACAGAAAGAGAAAGTAGGGGTCAGGGATGGGGATGAGTTTGGGTGGTGGAGTCAATTGTAGACAGGGAGATAGAGTCAGAGACAGGCAGACAAAGAGAGAGGGGGTAATGGAAACGTGGGGAGGTTAGACAAAAAGTCGCATAGAGAAAGTACAAAATTGTCAATCCTTTATGTTCGGAAGAGCATTCCTGCAACTACTTCACACAAAACTACAAACACACACACACACACACACACACACACACACACACACACACACACACGTGCGCACGCACAGGAATCAACAAAAAAGGAGAGATGTTTTCCACTACCTTAGGCAAAAACCTTTTTCCATTTATTGTTTATAAGGTACATATATACATTTTGATTAAAGAAAAACGAAAAAAAAAAATCTGAATGGGGTAACGACTAACAAATATTGTCAAAAATGATGGAGAGTTAACCGTTGATCCAAAGGAAAAAATTTTACTCACAACTTTATAAAAATAACGAAAATATTGAACAGTGTGAAATAAACAATTTAATAAGGGCAATGCCTCAGTTGTCGGTAGAAAAACAAAACCTCTTACAAAGGGAAATAACTTTTGAAGAGACAGGACACGTCTTGAAATGAATGCAAGATGGGAAAAGTCCTTGATCTGACAGATCTGGTGCTAACTTTTTTCAAATTCCTTTGGAAACAACTAGCTCCATTTATAGTAAGAGCACTGGATTTGTCTTTTAGAGACGGTGAACTATCTATAACTCAGAAGGAAGGGTTTTGATATGTATACATAAAACAGACAAACCAAGAGAGTTTGTAAAATCTGGAGACCGAGTTCTCTTTTGAATGTTATCTTCATGTAAGAACTGGAGACAGATTTCTCTTTTGAATGTTATCTACAAAATGGGCTCTTCCTGTATTAATAGTAGAAGTCAGAAAGTATTACCAGAACTGATTAATGAAGACCAGACAGGATTCATCCCTGACAGACATGTTATAGACAATGCGAGGCTTGTAAATGATCTAATGCATTACCTGTGCTCAAAACAACTATCAGGCATGCTTCTATCTTTAGATTTTGAAAAGGCGTTTGACTCAGTTCACAAGAATTTTATGTTTAAAGCCTTCAGACCAAACGGATTTAATAACGACATCTGTTGATGGATTGCGACCTTTTATAAAGATATCAAGTCTACAGTTTTGGTTAATGTACTTTGTACATAATGCTTTAATATTGAACGTGGCTGCAGGCAAGGCGATCTTGTATTAACATGTCTCTTCTTTTTATGGGCAGAGATATTGGCTATAATGATTAGGAGGATAAAGACACAGAAGGAATCCATTTCAATGATGTTGAACGCAGAATTTCTCAGTTTGCAGATGATACTCAATTGATGAATAATGGAATTGGAGTTTGATTTCAAAAGTGTGTTGATCTTATCGATAAATTTGCAAAAGCTTATGGATTGGCCTTGATCACAGAAAAAACGCAAATAGCCTGGGAAGGAAGTAAAAAAAAATATTTGAACGATGAATATATGCCACACCAAAACTTTACATAGAATCCGATACTTGGTATTTGATTTGTTTGGAGGGGGGAATGGAGAGAGAGAGAGATGATGATAATGATGATGATGATGATGATGATGATGATGATGATGATGATCTTTATTTCCAAGGGTAACAGATAAGCAAACACATGCTTTTTTTCATCCGGCCCTTGCCCCGTTAAGGGACTAAGTATGACTAGCGACTAAGACTTACAAAACTTTTAACAAACACACACATCTTCAGAGAGAGAGAGAGAGAGAGAGAGAGAGAGAGAGAGAGGAGAGAGAGAATGAGTACATAGACAACAAAGGGATTAAAAAAAAAAAACATAACGTGAAAAGCCGTGTCCGAAAATGGAGAAAAAGGAAGGTTGCATCTTCATTAATCATACCTGTCCAGATTGATGGAGAGCTCCTTATGAATACTCCCTCACTTACAAGTGTCATTTAGCAAACGGACGCATCTGCTCACGCACACGCGCTCAGAATAGAAAGTGTGCCAGTAAAGTGGCACAAGCATTGAGCAGCGTGCGTGAGCACAAAATCTCATCAAAACACAATGGAGGACCACGCCACCTTCGGATTTCAATACATATTGTCCCGGTGCTGCAGGCGGTTCACTGAAACCTGAACCACAGTAACCAAAGGAGGAGAGCACACCCATACCCCCCTATCTCTTTCATATTCACTCTCAGCCTCAGAGCGAGAGAGAAAGAGAGATGTTATGGTTCATTCAGCAATTAAGCCCTTTAGACAAGGGGACATGTCTCAGTACAATCAATCGCTCAGCTTACCCATGCCTTCTCCATCCCGCCACCCCTCGCCCACAACTCGCTCCAACGGCTTCCTTCCTCCCCCACCCTCCCATCCCAACCTCCAATGCCCCCTTCCGATTCCTCATTCACACACTCATGTGTATGTGAGAGAGAGAGAGAGAGGAGAGAGAGAGAGAGAGAGAGAGAGAGAGAGAGAGAGAGAGAGAGAGAGAGAGACAGCCGCCACCATAGCTTCATTCCAAGCCTCAGAAAGAGAGAGATTGAGAGAGAAAACTTACATCCTGTCGTGAGTTGATGTACATACGGTTGATTTCCCATGCCCGTGCTCTCTCTCTCTCTCAATATTGCGCATTTTGATCCATGTTATAGGTATCATTTCTATTGTTGCAATGTATTTATGTACCCCTTTGTAAGAGGCACAGACCTATAAATGAATAAAATCTTCTCTCTCTCTCTCTCTCTCTCTCTCTCTCTCTCTCTCTCTCTCATTCATGCGCGCCTCTGTGTGTGTTGTGTGTGTGTGTGTGTGTGTGTGTGTGTGTGTGTGTGTGTGTGTGTGTTTGTCTGTTGCATACTTTACCCATGTGTGCAAGTGTGTGTGTGTGTGTGTGTGTGTGTGTGTGTGTGTGTGTGTGTGTGTGTGTGTGTATGAACGCACGTGGCTGCTTGTGAATAAGCTTTTCCTCTTCTTATCGCCGTGTCTGTTTTGTAGCTCCTGCTGACCCATGTCTCATCTTGCTGTGTCACTTACTCCTCTCTCTCCCTGACCAGGGTTCAACAAGATCAACAAACGCTTCCTTCGCTTCGGCCGTGGGGATCCCTTCCTCCGCTTCGGCAAGAGAGCCAGTGATCTGGCGGATCTGCAGGACGAGTTCCTGGGCTTTGGCCAGCCCATGTTCCAGCCCTCCCTCTACGATCTTCTGGCTCTGGAGGGTACTGCCTCACGGAAGCGTCGTGACGTCACCTCCGTTACTGGAAAAGAGGCTCCAGCATTGCAGAGGTCGGACAATGGTGGTGATGGTGGTGGTACACGAAAGGGTGGTGATGACGAGAGGCAGGAGGAGCGAGGGGAGTGTGTGTGTGTGTGTGTGTGTGTGTGTGTGTGTGTGTGTGTGTGTGTGTGTGTGTGTGTGTGTGTGATATGTGATGTCTGGAAAAGGCACATTTCCAATATTCCTTTGTTTTAGATTGTGTATTAAGCAAGTGTTACTATATATACACTGTTTCAGCTTGTATTTGCATTTTGGTTTGTTTATATGACTATAGAGTTCCATGACAGTTTATTACATTTTATAAGCAGTCATCAGATGGTAAGGAGTGACTTCACAAATCCCACGTCACATAAAAAATGTGAAAAATGTCTACATATTCCGTGGATAATGTATTAGTCTCTATGTTTTGTGGAAAATATGAAGTCTCCATGTTCCGTGGAAAATGTGTAGAAGTCTCCATGTTCCGTGGAAAATGTGTAGAAGTCTCCATGTTTCGTGGAAAATGTGTAGAAGTCTCCATGTTCCGTGGAAAATGTGTAGAAGTCTCCATGTTCCGTGGAAAATGTGTAGAAGTCTCCATGTTCCGTGGAAAATGTGTAGAAGTCTCCATGTTCCGTGGAAAATGTGTAGAAGTCTCCATGTTCCGTGGAAAATGTGTAATAACATTGCAGAATGGATTCTGGATTTCTCGTTTCATTTGGATCCGCACCAAAATTGTAACGGGTCATCTTTCCACCAAGTTCAGTTGACGTTGGTTCTATAGTAGTTTGCGTACTCTCTCTCTCTCTCTCTCTTAGGATTTAGGCCTCAGATCAAAGTCACGAGTTCTCTCTCTCTCTCTCTCTCACACACACACACACACACACACACACACACACACACACACACACACACACACTGAAACAGATGAAAACATAAACTCCTCTGAGGGGGCAATAAGAACAGAAACCGAAGAGAGAGAGAGAGAGAGAGAGAGAGAGAGAGAGAGAGAGAGAGAGAACAACTACAACAACAACACGCACAACTCCCTTTGATTTCAGACCGGCCCGTGACGTCAAAGACGGAGGTTTCCTGAGGTTCGGTCGTGACGGCGACTACAGCAGCGAAGACATCCAGGAGGAAGGGCTCACCAGCAACAGGGCAGACGTGCTCAAGGGGGAAAACGAGTACCTGCGCTTTGGACGCGCTGGCCACTTTCCGCGCTGGGGCAAACGTTACCTGCGATTCGGCCGCGTCCCTACCGAAGGCTTCCTCCGCTTCGGAAAAGGGTCCTCTTAAACGTAGTCCCTAAGGTCCTCTCAAAGTCTTGGACTGGGCTTTCTGAAGTATCTGTTCATTCTTTTTTTATTGGGAGTATCTTAGACCTTCTCTTGTGTTGTCGTGTAAAAGTCTGAAAGTATTTAAGCGGGCCTATAGAAGTCTTAGGACCGTGTTTGAAGGTTTCTTAGCTGTCCTTCAAAGTCTTAGACGTTCTCTATAATGTTTTGCAGCGTTTTTGAAGCGTTAAACTGGTGGTTTGTGTTCGTACGTTTGGCACAATGCATTTATTTTAATGGTGGCAGTTTAATGGCGAATTGATGTATCTTCTTGTTGTTTGTTCAGTGTTTGTGTTCGTTCACTAATGATAATGATGTAAAACAAAAACATCCAAAGTAAGACAAGTACGAAAGCAAAAAGAATGCGAGACAGAACTAATCAACACATGGGAAACATGTTTAGTTTTCCGATGTTTTTCGATCAGGAAAACACAGTCGATATTTAGATATATCAAACTGTTTACAAAATGGATTTGATGATTATGACAAGATCTTCTCACCCTACAGACAGAATAATGATGATTTATTCAAAAACAATTCACAACAAGGACTCTCAGATTGCAGCAACTGAAATATCATTTAAATGCTAAAAATTAACTAAATCCATAAAATTACCGCAGAACTAAACAACAACAACAACAATAACAGACCACTGACTGCAACCAGAGAAATACCATTTGATTTAATGCAAAAACGGATGGCAACCACAGGAATATCAATTCATTTCTAACAAAAAATACACAACAGTCATACTAATGTCACTGAATTAAATACAAAATATACTAAGTCAGTGTTTACCGATTTATTTAGGGCAAACAGACCTTAGTCCTTGAAATAATGATAAATTAAAGACGAAAACAGAATGCAGTCACAAAAATGCCAGTATATGCAAAGACTGAAGGCATGGAATTACTAATGAATGTAAGACAAAAAGACAATGCATTTTAGAAACCAATCATTTAAATACAAAAATAGATTGCAGCAACGGAAAATTAAAGTCATTCATAATAAAAGCAACCAACCCAAACAACCAATTAAACAAAAACAAACAAAACAAAGAAAACTTTATTCATACAAAAATGAATACCTGCCGTCTTAGAATTACTCGCAAATTTAAGACAAAAACAAAAGACAGAAGGTGCAACTGTCAAACACCTAATCTCAGGACAGTTCATATGCTTATTTGTGTACTTTAGCATTTCTATGAGGTTCAGTAGAATAGGAAAAAGTCATGGATTGAATTTTCATTGTCACAATTAACTTTTGACAACAAAATCAAATACTGCAATTCATAGGGTATACCCATAGCGTTTAACAGTAGCTTACTATCCAAGATATTTGAAATGATTGATTTGTTGTATGAAGTATGTGAAGTGCAATGCAGCTTACTACACACACATCACACACCCACACCCACACATACACACACGCGCGCGCGCGAGCGAAAAAGTTTAGTTGTTTTGTGCCGGTTACTTTTTACATATACTAGCATGAAAATCAGGTGCGGCATCATAGGACTAAATTTCATTAATCTAATTACTGTTTTGTACTTTAATGTTACAAGAAAAATGTGAGTTCGTAAAACATCTAGGTTCACTTTGAACAAAAGGGCTGATGTTACCTGAATGAAAAATTTTCTACTTTCTTCCTTACTTCTAAGTAAATTGGCTGATGTAACCTTAATGAAAAATTTTCTACTTTCTTCTTACTTCGCATCTGTCGAATAATTTCAGTTTGTGATAAAAATTGTTAATATACAAATGTAGTTTTCATTTCGAATTTCTCTCTCTCTCTCTCTCTCTCTCTCTCTCTCTCTCTCTCTCTCTCTCTCTCTCTCTCTCTCTCTCAATTGTTCAATACACACACACACACACCCATTTTATGGAAACAAAAAGCAGACAAGTCTGGGTGTTGTGTGTGGTGTGTGTGTGTGTGTGTGTGTGTGTGTGTGTGTTGAACAACCTTGTCTACTTTATTTGTTTTGATGATTTACGGAATTTGTCCTTATTTAAAATTCACTGATCAGTGTAGCATATTGGCTATGAAAGAGATATCATCGCGCACAAACATATACTGTGTTAGTGGATATGTTAGGACTTGAACGTATGATAAGAATTTTTTTTTCAATCACTAATGATTCTTATTGCAAGCATAAGTTTGATTTTACACGTGTGTCTTTGCCTATCAGCTCTAATAGTAAAATACAGATGACTGTGTGTGTATTATTTTCCAGTCAGATTTGTGTGTTTAACTACTCATAAATGTAAGAATATATTTTATCCTGTATACAACGTTAAAGTGACTTTTGAGAAAAAAAAGAAGTGAAAGACACTATGTACTTAGATTAGCTGAAAGAAGATTATCCTTCTTTCATATTTACTCTGTGTGTGTGCGTGCGTGTGTGTGTGTGTGTGTGTGTGTGTGTGTGTGTGTGTGTGTGTGTGTGTGTGTGTGTGTGTGTGTGTTTGCGTGCGTGCGTGTGTGTGTGTGTGTGTGTGTGTGTGTGTGTGTGTGTGTGTGTGTCTGTGTGTCTGTCTGTCTGTCAGTGTTATTGAAACATTCCAAAGCTACAAAAGTTTATTGTTAGTTTTATTTAAACATTCCACGAGTCAAATATGAAACATGACCCCCACCCTCCCCTCCCCAACCCTTAATGAGTCGGAAATCTTCATTGGTCGTTTTGTAATACAGAGAGTTGTTCCGATGATGTCATATAATCCGTGTTGAGGAACTGGAACTTATGATATCCACCAGTCTTGGACAACACAAATTCCACATTTGCATAACTTCCTTCCAACAAATTCGGGAATCTCCGTTTGCGGAGAAAATGCCGTCTTTAAAATCATTCATGGTATGGGAATGTTCACTACAGACAGTTTCAGGACGGAGTATCTTCCTTAGCATACTGTTCATGGAGATAGAACATTTAATAGCATGTTCATGGACGGGTTGTCTTCTTTAACTGACGGTTCATGACCATAACGCCTTCTTTTAAACTTTGTTTATAGAGAAGTACATGTATTTTCATGTACAAAATACCTTCTGAACAAAACCCTTTATGGATAAGGTATCTTTTTAACAGACTGTTTATGGGCAAAATATGTTCTGTAACAGAATAGTTATTGGCAAACTGTCTTCTTATAAACGCTGATTATGGAGAAGGTATGCCCCTTTAAAATAAAAAAAGAGTCTATGGAGAGGTATTCATTTCACAAACCGTGAGGACAGGATGTTTTCTTTAAAAGACTGTTTATGGACAGGGTATTACATCCAACATACCGTAGCTCTAACAGTTTGAAAGCGGGTTTAATGATGAAATGAGGAATTTTCAAAAACGTGAGAGCACTTTAAGGTCAGATTATCTGTTCTTTTCTTTCTTTTTTTCTTTTTCTTTTTTTTTTTTCCTTTTTGTCAAAGTGGAAACAGAGGTTCGTCTCAATCCTTGTGACTGATCGTCAGTTTGTGACGAACTGTTCAAAAAGACACAGAGTTTGTACTCTGCTCAAAGATGCCTTAAATGATTTTCTCTTAATATTTTTCTTTTTTTTTTTTTGGAAGGGGGGGGGGGGGCTGGGGGGGGGGGGGGGGGGGGGGTGCACGTGAAAGCATGACGGAAAGCTTCCCCCAAACTCTTTGGGGACAGCTGGCAAAGTGGCGACTTCAGACTCATTTTGGGATGGCGGGTATCAATCATAATTATATACACCAGTGCTAGTTTAAGCTCAAGGTCAAAATGTTCTGTAGTTCTTTCATATATTGTAGATTATCATGTGTCTTTATTTTCACATCATATATACACCAGTGCTAGTTTAAGCTCAAGGTCAAAATGTTCTGTAGTTCTTTCATATATTGTAGATTATCATGTGTCATTATTTTCACATCATATATACACCAGTGCTAGTTTAAGCTCAATGTCAAAATGTTCTATAGTTCTTTCACAGATTGTGCATTATGTTGTGTCACTATTTTCACATCATATATACACTAGTGCTAGTTTAAGCTCAAGGTCAAAATGTCCTAAAGTTCTTCCATAGATTGTCCATTATGTTGTGTTACCATTTTGACTCTGCCTTCCGTGTGGATACTGCTGACTTCTTGTTTTCTTCTCTAAACCAGACTGGGAGCTGAATTTGTACTTGCCTTTCCCCCAACTCAACTGCTGATGATAACCTTTTCTCTATTTTCTCTATTGTTGAAAAAGAAATATATATATATATATATACACGTAAGCTTATTCCATATTGTTTTTCTATATTAGATATCATCATGTCTGAAGGAACCGGGGTTCAACTCCCAGCCAGCCCCAAGTTGATGTGGCGTGCACTGTCCTGCTGTGTCAAATATTGGACACACTTTTTCAGTACTGTTGTAAATCTGTTGTGGGATCTGATTTTCCGAATAAACTTAACCGGAAGATATCATTCAGAGTTTGCTGTTGTGTGTGTGTGTGTGTGTGTGTGTGTGTGTGTGTGTGTGTGTGTGTGTGTGTGTGTGTGTTTACGCGCGGGTGTGTGTGTGTGTGTGTGTGTGTGTGGCTTTGTGTGTGTTTGTGTGTGTGGCTTTGAGTGTGTGTTTGTGAGTGTGTGTGTGTGCGCGCGCGCGCGCCTGTGTGTATGAATGTGTAGTTTAGGCCCGAGTGCTCACATGTGCGCTGGTAGGAGTGTGGGATTTCAGTTTGAAACGTCATTGTTAGTCAATGATCAATTCTAAAATTTAGAATATATACCTCGAACCCACATGTGAAGAATGCCCTTAAATTGCATTTTAATGTTAAACAAGATTGACACAGCAACACTAACAAGGCCCAAAGTGTAAATGCTTGCACAACTAGCCGGCACAAACTCTCTCCCTCTCACACACACACACACACACACACACACACACACGTGCAAAGACACAAACTCTTGCACACACACACACACACACACACACACACACACACACACACACACACATACTTACTTCCTCACTTCTTTTCATCCATAAAGAAAACCAGACACCTATCACACACCCAGTTAATAACCAGGACACCAGTCAAATATTTTAAATAAAACCTTTGAAAGCCTACGCACCTCACAGTGTGTGTGTGTGTGTGTGTGTGTGTGTGTGTGTGTGTGTGTGTGTTCTAATATCTTTCTGTCTATGTGAATTACTGGAGGACAGTTCGGCCTGGAAAAAAAGAATCGATACCAGCCACGCGGTTATAATTTCAGTTGGAACCAATGAAGATGAAATCACACCAGTTGACACTTAGAACGAATAACGTGACAGTCGATGTGTAAGGTTTTCGCTATGAGGAGAATATGCAGACGTAGTAGGCGTACTAACGTGACACATGTGGGAGGGCAGTGTATATGCCAAGCTTAAATATTTTTGTTAATTAACGTGCGCTCGAGTTTGTGGGGGGGGGGGGGGGGGGGGGGGGGGAGCAGAAAAGAAAAATAGAAATTTTACGTGCACATCTCTACATGTTTAGTAGGATTCATTCTATTACCATTCCAGATCTCAATCGCCGAAGTGCTCATTTCAAAATGTTGCAAAATTCAACATTTGGTTTTGGAAAAAAGAGAATCCATCACAGTCATATGGTTTTAATTTCAGCCGGAACACATTAAGATGAATGTTCTGATCATTAAAATTACACCGGTTAGCACTTAGAAATTCTCTGAATTTTTTTTTATTGGATAAAAAAAATCAAACACAATTCTAAGAAGAAAGCTACTTAGGCTACTAGAAGCAGACGGACAGTCACACATACGGAGAACTAGTGTACTCCAGTAGTTCACATGAACAGAAAGATGTTAGTACACGTATTCCAGTTGAACTTAAACCGAAAGTACGATCACGGCGAACTAGCAGAGTGAAAGCCCATGCATAAGTGTTTTGCTATGGAGAAATATGCTGATGTAGTAGACGTAATACCAAAAGTAGGATCACGGCGAACGAATAAAGTGACAGTCGATGTGTAAGGTTTTCGCTAGGGGGTAGTATGCGTTCAAACGTGACACATATTGATATGGAAGGCCAGTGCATATGCTAAAATATGCGCTCAAGATCTGGGAAAAGAAAAAAAAAGAAAGGAAAAGGAAAATAGAAAAAAAAAAAAAAGGTGCGTGCATGTCTCTACACGTGTTCTAGGAATCATCTTTTTTCCATTCGAGGTCCCGATCGCAAAAGTGCTAAATAGAGGAAAAGAGAAGGAAAGGAGAGAAAGAGAAAAAACGTACTGCATACACGCAGGTACACTTTGTCACTTCATTTTCAAATAATCGAAACCACCACTGTGCAACGAAACATAGGAATGTCAAACCAGAATGTGAAATAAATTGACTGAATTACTTCCCCTGCTGTAACTCAACGGACAGAGGAAGTCCATATGTTAGTCGAAGACTCCATCACATGAAATGAAATTATACAATAATAAATTTACTACAATTATATTGGTGTGTCGACGGACACTGATAGAACTGCGCCCCGTGCTCGCATCCACCAAGAGGAATTCCCAAGCTAGTATTGCACAAATGTTTTCGCTAATCTAAAACATTATTGTTTACGAACAGATATTAACGGGGCCATGGTGTAGTTGGCAGTAACTACGTTCGGAGGGTCCAGGGTTCAAATCCTGGCGGCTGCAAGCCATTTTTTCACATTCTTCATGGAAACGTTAATGTGGATATAATTAACATGGGCCTATGCAAATGAAACGTAAGTGTGTGTGTGTGTGTGTGTAAGCACACTGACCTCATATCTAAATTGGTCGTAAGTGATGCTCGATTTTATTTTTGCAGTGCTGGTTTTACATTAGGTTTTATGACAAAAAAATCAAAAAAAAATGATGACATTCGTGAATAATAAGAGCGATGGTGATGATTACGATGATACTACTACTACTACCAATGATGATAATGAATAATGATAAAATGACGATGACAAAGAATTGTTATTAGTGCCATTGCGACCACTAGTACTAGTACTATCGCTGTTGTTGTTATAGTGATAATTACAGAAATAGAAGCGACAAATTTCACGCTAATGATTAAAACTTTGTGTATGTAACATGTTACGAATGACGCAGAGAGAGAGATGGAAGGGGGGGGGGGGGGGGGAGAATCATCATTATAAATGCCAGACCCGACCATTTATCTGTAGTTATTTAAATACTAAGCGTCCATCACACGTAAACTTTTCGTGTGGTTTTTTTGTCTTTTCTGTTCCTATTGTTGTTGGTTTCATTACCCCGCCGTAGCTATTTTTCTTTCTTTCTTACTTCTTTTCTTTCTTTTCTTGCTAGTACCTTTTTCTTTCTTTGTTTTATCACCTTCCTTGGTAAACCATCATCATTTTTTTGTATCAAAGTTGTTCGGATGACAGTTTCTTGTTCTTCGTATTATTTGTTTCTACAATAAATTTTGAAAGCGATATTATCACTCCTCGGTTTCGGATACAAAAAAGCTACTAAATCATGTCTTGTCAAAACAGGTGTAGAAAACAGATTATGATTATTTTGTCGAAGATGAACTCTTACGCAGGACAATGAAAAATAAAATGGCCTTCGTCATCAGCTTCCTTCCAACACATTAAGCACAAATCATCCCATTCCTGGTCATCCATAAACCATCTTCTGTTTGCCTTTAATTCAAGAGTTCTCGTCTGGAAAAAAAAAATCTCCATACTCTGTTTTAAATGACTGAGATAAAGTTGCGAAGTGAGGCGACTGCAGACTGAAAAATGCTTTTAAATAAAAAAAAAGATACCAACTATGTTTTATATTCGGAATGCCAGTTTTGCTCATATTAATTGATTAGACTATCTCTCAATTCTGAGATAATGGCAACGTTACTTCCAATCCCGGACTGATCCCAACAATACCGAATCCGTTCTCAGTAAGAACTTTTCTTATATTGTCTACCCAATCTTGTCTTCCTTCGTCATGTTGCTGCAACAGCATTTCATACGCTTGCCTACATAATCTTTCATTGGAAGCTTTATAATTTCTAATTAATATTTCACACTCTTAATAGTTGCGTGGATCTTCAGTGGGTATCTGACAGTCTCGCCATAAGCAAGTGTATTACAGGATTTGTGGGGTATATTTAACAAACGTTTTATAGCAAATGTATGCTTAATTTCTATCTGCTTATTCTCTACAGTACCCCAGATTTCTGCTGCGTATGTCAGGATACGTTCGATTAGTGTGTCAAATAACTTCCAAAAAATGAAGAATCAGTGGAACTTGGTTTGTTCATAGCTCTACGAATTCAAGTAACTCCCTTCTTCCCTTTTCTACATGCCTCTGTCCAAGCAGCATTTAAAATGAACTTTGTGGTAAAAATTTCAGCGTTCATGGTCGTGATCTGCTCGGTCAGTGTCTCCAGTGCTGCGGACAGTAGTCAGAGAACAGCACTGTCATGTCACCTGACATTTCCTCCACAGCAGCTGCCAGTCGACTGTTTTCCCTTTTTAGGCCGTCACATCGTTGGTTGATCTGCTCACATTTGTCTCTTGCCGGGTGTATTAAGTTTTCATATCACACAAATCGTTGCTTATGTCAGCTGTCTGCTGTTTATTTTTCTGGCTCTGCTCCCGAATAGCAGTCAAAATTTTCTGCTGCCTTATCAGGTGCGATCGCTCCAAACTTTTCGGCGACTACCGTTTCGTCCGGAGTGACACCGACCTCTTGCTAACCATTGGGACCTGGGTTCTCCTCCACATCGCCGCTCAACAGAACACGCCACAGCGACAACACGGCGTTGACAGCACATAATGAGGTTAACGCCAGCACGTGCAAGGCATGCTGACACGATGTGTCACAGCAGCTGTACACATCTGCCTCCGCTGTCGTAGTCCCGCGCTGTTTATTATGTTCCACAACAACTGACTGTCCGATGTAAACACAGCGATCACATTTATTCCACCACACTCCAGTACACACAGATGCAACAGAAAACACATGCACTGATATGTCGACTGGTGTCACTTTGATGTCACTCTCAACGTAGCTCACCTGTTCTGTTTTCACAACACGACTCGCTACTCCTTGACCTCAAAACTAACCTTTACGAGCCATCCACAAACATAAGTCAATCATGGTCACTTCGTATCACTGCTGTCACACCTCCCTGTCCCCTTTTATAGTCCGAGAGAAATCCCGTGAAAGCCAGGATACAAAGAATGTATCAGAGCTTTTCATGAAGTCTGCCTGCTCGCCGCCATCTTTGCCACACAGAGAGCGAGAGAGAGAGAGAGAGGACGTTGAGGACTGCCAAGGCAATGCATGTAATGAATTACATGATGAAAACCGAAACTAGGCATTCCGCGTATGGAGTAAAGGCCGCTATCATCTGACAGTTGCAAGCATTTCGCGAATGCTTGCAACTTTCAGATGATAGGGGTTTCAAGTTCAAGCTGTCATCATTCTAGCCGACCACACGCAGGGCTGTCAAACTCACACAGGAAAAAGCGTCATATCACAGAACAATTTGAATATTGGTAAAAAAAAAAAAAAAAAAAAAAATGGGGGGAGGGGGGGGGGGGGGGGGGCATGTGCAGTTATGGAAGTTAAACCATTGACATCTTAAGGCATATAAAGTTACGCTTTATGGGGAGCACAAATCATTGTCGATCGTTTTCGGTCCCAAATTTATTAAAAGAAATACCAAAAACTTTTAATGCCACAAAAAGACGGCCTGGTGGCAGGAAGAAATGGGGAGAGGGGGAGGAGCTGAATATCATTTCATGCAGTTCCTGGCGCATGAGGATCGGGAGGGATGATCTGCTTCCTCCCCAATACATATGCAGGTGGACGTTTGAAGTCAATCATAAATTAGCAGTGAATTACTAAATGTGTCATTTGATTCGTCAGCACGGGCTTGTTAACGCATTAGGGAGAGAGAGAGAGAGAGAGAGAGAGAGAGAGAGAGAGAGAGAAGAGAGAGAGAGAGAGAGAGAGAGCAAGATTATCTACCCTGTGTAATTTAAGGAAAGAAACTTCAATTTTCACGGCTTATTTAGTTCATTGTTGACTCTAGCGAGAAGCGGGACCGTAAGACAGTGGTCAGTACATCCGATTTCAGCTCGGAAAAATCGGGTTCAATTCTCGGCGGCTCCATGGGGTTATTTTTTTCCCCTCCTGATCAAAAATATAACTGAAAAAGAAGACGCTGAGAGAAAGAAATAAAGAATAAAAAGGGGATATACCAGCTGCATTCCATCGCTACATAAAAAGATGCAACACCATCGTTTCCCGAAGACAGAAGGATGACGACGACGACGAAGACGACGACGACATCGATGACGACGACAATAAATGATGACAAAAGTTTTCAACGTTGGGGAGTTTTGAAATGTTTGAAGTTACATAACTCCTTTTAAAAGGAATCGTAAATAATGTTATATGTTTTCAACAGTGGTAAATAGACACAGCATTAACTTCTGAAACAGATTCGAAGTGTTATTAACCTGTAATAGGCTGATATAGGCAGACGGATGGGTAAATAAATAGTTAGATGCACGGTCAGTCAGTTATCTGGTTGAAAGGTTAGGTTTTTAACTAGGAGAAATCGGGGAACAGTTCTGCAATTTGTACAACAGAGATCCTTCACCCCCCCCCCCCCCCCCCAAAGCTAACAGACAAGCAAAACTCCCTTTTCAAAATGTGTGTGTGTGTGTGTGTGTGTGTGTGTGTGTGTGTGTGTGTGGTGTGTGTGTGTGTGTGTATGCGTGTTGGTGGTGAAATTTTATAACTCCCGTGTGATTCAACTCTATTATATGGCTGTGAAAATTGGGTCGTCACTATTCCAGCATAATGGTATCCATGGTGGGAGGAGATGAAGGATGCCATGGCAACAGCTGGAAAAGAAATCCTAGGGTTTAAGAAGTCACTGCGGGAATCCTGGATCAGCGATGACACATGGGAATTGATAGCAGAGGAAAGAACTCCATCAGAAGAAACACAACTGCTCCTCAGACCAAGCAGCGTACTACCAGGAGTACATCGAGAAGGACAGGCAGGTGAAGCGAAATGCCCAGAAAGATAAAAGGAATTGGCTGGATAAGCATGCAGAAGATGCCGAAGAAGCTGCCAAGCGCAACGACATGAAAGCTGTCTACCAGATTGCAAAGAAGATAACTGGTACTGTGAGGACTGGCTCTGGACCTGTGAAGGCAAAAGATGGCACACTTATGTCAAGAGGCGAAGAGAAGCTTGCAAGATGGGCCGAACACTTCAAAGGAGTTCTAAACAGACCCGAGCCACCGACACCAGCTGAGGCAGAAGACCCATCCCTCCTGCTCCCAATCAACACCGATGACTTCACTGAAGAGGAGATCAGAACAGCCATCAAGATATTAAAAAAACAAGTCCCCTGGGTTCGACGGAATAACAGCGGAAATGCTCAAAGGTGGTGGTGACTGCATCGTCTCTTGGATGTGCAGTCTCTGTAACCAGGCCTGGAACTCTGGCGTCGTCCCAGAGGACTGGAAGAATGTCGAAGTCGTCTGTATTCCCCAAAAAGGCAACCTCTCAGAGTGCGACAACTGGAGAGGAGTTAGTCTACTGTCGATACCAGGGAAAGTGTACTGCCAGGTCATCCTCAGCCGACTGCGCGACGAAGTGGACAATGAGCTCAGGGAAAAACAAGCAGGCTTCCGCCCAAAACGATCCTGTGCGGAACAGATCTTCACACTAAGACAGATCATCGAGAAGTGTGGAGAGCACAAAGTATCCCTGGCCATCAGCTTCAATGACTTCTCCAAAGCGTTTGACAGTGTCCACAGACCATCATTGTGGAAAATCATGAAATCCTACGGGATCCCAGAGAAAGCTGTGCCGGCCATTGAGCAGATGTACATAAAATCCAAGTGCAGAGTCAGGACGGAAGATGGCTACAGTGACTGGTTTGAAGTTGTCACCGGAGTAAGGCAAGGTTGTATCTTCTCCTCTCTCCTCTTTGCAATTGCCATTGACTGGGTTCTGAAACACGCAACCCAAGGAAAGGGAATCAAGTGGACAGAAGGGAACAGCCTTTCAGATCTGGATTTTGCGATGACATTGCCGCTCTTGCAAGCACCACTCAAGATCTGCAGGTGCTTGTAGACAACATCATCAAGTTTGCAAGCAACATTGGCCTCATCATCAGTGCCAAAAAGACTAAAAACATGCTTACTGGTAAACACCAAGGACCAACAGACGTTCTCAACGGACCAAAAACAATTGGAAGTAGTAGAGAACCTTACATACCTAGGCAGCTCTATCAACAACGCCAATGACCTCGACCATGAACTGAAGTGTCGTATTGGGAAAGCAGCATCAGCATTCAATCAGCTGAACAAAATATGGAACAGCAAGAAATTCTCCCTTGGAATCAAACTGAAATTTTATTACTCCGGTGTGATTTCAACGTTGTTATATGGATGTGAAACCTGGCAACTGAAGACCACCCAGGAGAGAAAACTCGACGCTTTTGATACTAAGTGCCTACGTAAGATCTTGGGCATCAAATGGTCAGACTTTGTACCAAATGAACAGGTCAGGGAGAGGTCCAAACAGCTCCCCGTGTCAACCATCGTCTGCAGACGGTGCATCCACTGGCTGGATCATGTCTTGAGATTACCCTCTTCAAGACCTGCAAACCAGACCATCAAATGGACCCCAGCAGGCCAGAGAAAAAGAGGATGACCCAGGATGAGCTGGCGACAGACAGTGGAGAGACACCTCCGACTCGTTGACAGAGGATGGAGTGACACTAGCAAACTGGCTGAGGACCGTGCACAGTGGAGCACCTTGACCGCCTCATGCGTTGCAAGACGCGGGAGCATCTAAGTCTAAGTAAGTAAGTAAGTAAAGATGTCCCATAGGGTAAAGGTATCCTATGCAGTAAAGATGTCCCATAGAGTAAAGGTGTCCTGTAGGGTAAAGATGTTCCATGGGGTAAAGGTATTCTGTAGGGTAAAGATGTCCCATGGGGTAAAGGTATCCTATGGGGTAAAGATGTCCCATGGGGTAAAGGTATCGTATGGAGTAAAGATGTCCCATGGGGTAAAGGTATCGTATGGAGTAAAGATGTCCCATGGGGGAAGGTATCGTATGGAGTAAAGATGTCCCATGGGGTAAAGGTATCGTATGGAGTAAAGATGTCCCATGGGGTAAAGGTATCGTATGGAGTAAAGATGTCCCATGGGGTAAAGGTATCGTATGGAGTAAAGATGTCCCATGGGGTAAAAGTATCCTATGGAGTAAAGATGTTCCATGGGGTAAAGGTATCATATGGAGTAAAGATGTCCCATGGGGTAAAGGCATCCTTTGGAGTAAAGATGTCCAATGGAGTAAAGGTATCCTATGCAGTAAAGATGTCCCATGGGTAAAGGTATCCTATGCAGTAAAGATGTCCCATGGGGTAAAGGTATCCTATGCAGTAAAGATGTCCCATGGGGTAAAGGTATCCTATGCAGTAAAGATGTCTCATGGAGTAAAGGTATCCCATGGAGTAAAGGTATCATATGGAGTAAAGATGTCCCATGGGGTAAAGGCATCCTTTGGAGTAAAGATGTCCAATGGAGTAAAGGTATCCTATGCAGTAAAGATGTCCAATGGAGTAAAGGTATCCTATGCAGTAAAGATGTCCCATGGGTAAAGGTATCCTGTGGGGTAAAGATGTCCCATGGGTAAAAGTATGGTATGGAGTAAAGATGCCCCTTGGGGTAAAGGTATCCTGAAGGGTAAAGATGTCCCATGGAGTAAAGGTATCCTGTAGGGTAAAGATGTCCCATGGAGTAAAGGTATCCTATGGAATAAAGATGCCTCATGGGATAAAGGCATCCAACTGAGTAAAGATGTCTCAATGTGTAAAGGTGTCTAATGAAGTAAAGATGCCCCATGGAGTAAAGGCTTCCTATGGAGTAAATGTATTGTCTGGAGTAAAGATGTCCCATGGGGTAAAGGCATCAAATGGAGTAAAGATGGCCCTTGGAGTAAAGGTTTCGTATGGAGTAAAGACGGCCAATGGAGTAAAAAAAAAGGTATCATATGGTGTAAAGATGTCCCATGTGGTAAAGGCATCCTATGGAGTAGCGATGTCCCATGGGGTAAAGGCATCAAATGGAGTAAAGATGGCCCTTGGAGTAAAGGTATCGTATGGAGTAAAGATGGCCAATGGAGTAAAGGTACCATATGGTGTAAAGATGTCCCATGTGGTAAAGGCATCCTATGGAGTAGAGGTGTCCCATGGGGTAAAGGTATTCTGTAGATGTGACGGACCGTTTTTTGTCAGGTCACAAATTTTTACAACCGCGTTGGCCGGAAAATGTTCACCCGGAAACCGGTTGGTTAGTTTACCTGACTGCTGCTCACCCCCCCCCCCCCCCCCCCCCCCCCCCCCCCCCCCCCCCCTCTGTATAAGTCAGGTGAGCTGAACGATCAGGCAGTCTCTACAGCAGTTGATTCAACGCCTTCTTCCTTGCGCTGAACCCTGTGAAGTGAGCTGAAGCGATCAAAGCTAAGTGAATTTTCGTTGTTTTATTCGTTTATGTCTCACCTGATGAAGACCTAAGAGGTCGAAACGCGTTGTGTTTCGTCTTGTGACTCGTTTGTCCACGTTCTCTGGGCGGTTCGCTAACATTTATTTAAGATTCTTATCTTGATGAAAGAAACTAAACCAAATCACATCTTATATGCTATGATTATATTCTTGGTTTATCGTAAAAGGGTCTGTGTAGAAATCCCCCCTCCCCCCTCCCAATGTGTAAAGCATGATTTCGAAAGGGTATATGTGGAAATCCTTTCCCCCCAATGTGTAAAACATGATTTCGGAAAAGAGAATGCTCTATTGTGATATTGTATAGAAAATGTGTGGATTTTGCTATGGGTATTTTTCCACATGTTCTAGTGAAATATAAAGTAACTGTTGGTTATGAATATGATCAATAACCATGATGAATAATAACCATGTTATAGTAGGCTAGATAATCAAGGTAGTTATCAGTTCCCCCCGGTAAAGTCGTTGTCCTGGTGTGACCGGGAACTGGCTGCCACTGCTAGAAGGTCTGGGCGTAGCTGGAGTCTACCCCTGTCTCTGCCCTGCTGAGGGTGTGGAGAGGTCGACGTGGGAGTTGACAGTAACCCGACCTGCCACTGCGCCCGGGTCTGGGGCGTAGCCGAGATCTACCCCTGTCTCCACCCTGCTGAGGGTGTGGAGAGGTCGACGTGGGAGTCGACAGTAACCCGACGTGCCAGTTGTGCCAGAGCCGCCACTGCTGCCGAGCCAGAGCTGCCGCTTTTGAGGTATTTGAACCAGCGACCAGTTGGGCTAGTCGTACCAGAGCCGTCGCTTTTGCTGTACCAGGGCCGTCGCTTTTGTGGTGTCAACATTTTGTTTGTGTGTGAGACGCAGCTTTTCTTGTGTTGGAGCCTTCGCTCCTATTGTGGACAGAGCCGTCGCTTCGGTTTTGTGTGGACTCTGCGAGCTGCTCCTCCTGACAGTGTGAGTCCCAGGAGAGGACTTCTTCTACAGCATTCTTCACGAGAGACTTGCGACGTCTCTGGACTGTCGAGTTGAGCCGGACGTGGCCAAAGAAAACAATATCATATATCTATATGAATTGTACGCCTAGGGTTACGGTGTACGTTATTCTACTGAATTGATATTGTTGTATATTGCTGTGTTTTTGTGTCTTTGCGTTTTGATGGCTCGGGCAGCATAAAAAAAAAGAAAATGTTGACTTGTTGCCTGGCTGTCCATGTTTCGAATGTGTGTGTGTGTGTGTGTGTGTGTGTGTGTGTGTGTGTGTGTGTGTGTGTGTGTGTGAATTAAAAAATCGTACACGCATCCGAATTTCTGTGAGTCAGACAAACGCACCAACGCATCCGTAACAACGGAGTAAAGATGTCCCATGGGGTAAAAGTATCGTATGGAGTAAAGATGTCCCATGGGGTAAAGACATCTAATGGAGTAAAGATGTCCCATGGCGTAAAGGCATCTAATGATGTAAAGATGCCCCATGGAGTAAAGGCATCCAATGGAGTACAGATGTCCCATGGGGTAAAGGCATCCTATGGAGTAAAGATGTCCCATGGAGTAAAGGCATCCAATGGAGTACAGATGTCCCATGGGGTAAAGGCATCCTATGGAGTAAAGATGTACTATGGGGTAAAGGTATCCAACAGAGTAAAGATGTCCCATGGGGTAAAGACATCTAATGGAGTAAAGATGTCCCATGGCGTAAAGGCATCTTATGATGTAAAGATGCCCCAAGGAGTAAAGGCATCCAATGGAGTACAGATATCCCATGGGGTAAAGGTATCCTATGCAGTAAAGATGTACTATGGGGTAAAGGCATCCAACAGAGTAAAGATGTCCCATGGGGTAAAGGCATCCTATGGAATAAAGATGTCCTATGGGGTAAAGGCATCCAACAGAGTAAAGATGTCCCATGGAGTAAATGTATCCTATGGAGTAAAGATGTCCATAGGGTAAAGGTGTTGCGGTGGTGGATATGTGTACTTGCGCCACTTTTGGATATTGGTGCCATGGAGCTGTGGGGTTCCGACTTTGGCAATGAGGTAGGATTCCCGGGTGATACGCTCCAAGTTGTCACTCTGTGATTACCAAAGTGCCAAGACTTTGACATGGTTAATGTTGTGTTGGCAGTGATTGAAACGTAGGGCAACTGGTTTGGGCTGGTGGTGGCGGATGTCAGCCAGGTGTTCAGAGATGCGTGTCTCAAGCATGTGGGATGTCTCACCTATATAGATTTTGCCACACAGTTGGCAGTGGATAGCGTACACAATGTTGTGGCTCTGACAGGAAAATGTACGTTTAATTGTGCACATTATTTCACTTACGACAATGATCATTATCCAACAGTATTAATCATTTCCATTTCTTCCGAACCAGCATTATTGTATTAATGCCAACACATTATTTCACTTACGACAATGATCATCATCCAACAGTCATTAATCATTTCCATTTCTTCCGAACCAGCATTATTGTATTAATGCCAACACATTATCTCACTTTCGGAAATAATCATCATCCAACAGTTATTGATCATTTCCATTTCTTCCCTACCGGCATTATTATTATATTAATTCCAACACACTATTTCATTTATGATAATGATCATTATGCAACAGTCATTGTTTATTCCCATTTCTACCAAACTACTTACTTACTTAATCCCGTTGGAGCATAGGTCATCCAGTGGAGCATAGGTCATCCAGTGGAGCATAGGTCATCCACGAGAGCCTTCTCCATCTCTGCCTGTCCCGGGCGGCGACTTCCAGCTGGCCCCAGGAATAGCCCAGTCGAGTTGTTTCCGTCTCCGTTGATCTTCTCCAGGTGGTGCGCGGTCGGCCTCTCTTGCGTCTTCGCTGCGGGTTCCATCTCAAGGCATGGCGGACAACGCTGGATGCCGGTTTTCTGAGGGTATGGCCAAGCCAGCCCCACTTCCTGCGCTTAATTTGATTTTCAATGGGCTCTTGTCCAGCTCTCTCCACAAGTCTTCGTTTGTGACATGTCTTGCCACCTGATGCTATAGCTGTACCTCAAGCATCTGTTCACAAAGGTCTGCAGGCGTGTGTCGATGACTTGGTGGTGCGCCACGTTTCACAGGCATAGAGAAGCACAGACTTCACATTTGTGTTGAAGATGCGGATCTTGGTTTTTGCAGAGATGGTGTGTGAGGTCCAGACAGGTCGGAGCATCTTGAAAGCTGCGGATGCCTTGCCTATTCTTGTTTGGATGTCTTTGTCTGTGCCCCCGTCCTTGCTGACAATGCTGTCGAGGTATGTGAAGCTGTCGACGTTCCCCAGGTCTTCTCCGTCTAGTACAATGTTGTCGTTGACCTCATTGATCCTCATCGCCCTGGTTTTTGCCTTACTGATCTTCAGTCCTGTCCGTGCGGCAGTACTGTCCAGATTTCTACCCAACTGGCATTATCATATTAATGCCAACACATTATCTCACTTATGGCAATGATCTTCATCTAACAGTCACTGGTCATCTCCATTTCTTCCTTAACAGCATTATTATATTAATGCCAACACATTATTTCACTGACAATGATCATTATCCAACAGTCATTGGTCATTTCCATTTCTTCCGAACCAGCATTATTATATTAATGGCAACACATTATTTCACTTTTGACAATGATTATCATCCAATAGTACTGTTGGCTTTTCCAATAATACTGTTTGCATGACTTTTCCATACCTCCCTCCGTGTGCACACAGCCCCCCCCCCCCCCCCCACGTCCTCTTCCCCCTTTCCCTACCTCTTTTCTTCTTTCCTTTTTTTCCACAGTCTTTCTTTCCAACCATTATTATCAATACCAACATCCCCGCGTATAACTATCATCGTTATAATCATCACCCATTAGTTTTGTTTTTTGGGGTACCCCCCCCCCCCCTTTATGTGTGTGTGTGCGTGTGTGTGTGCGTGTGTGTGTGTGTGTGTGTGTGTGTGTGTGTGTGTGTGTGTGTGTGTGTGTGTGTGTGTGTGTGTTGTTGTTGTTGTTGTTTCTGTAGTTGTTGGCATATCAACCCTTTTCTCATTGATAATTTCCATTCCTTTCCAACTAGTATTATTACATTATTTTACAATTTTGTTAATACCAACATTCTCTCACTTCTCACAATTAGTCTCATTATGATCATCATCCACGAATAACACTTTTTACATGTTTTCCGCCTTTCTGTGCGAGTTTTTTTTTTTTCAAGACATGTTACCCTTTTTCTCATTGATCCTTTTTATTTCTTCCCAGCTAGCATTATTATATTAATGCCAACACATTATTTCACTTACGACAATGATCTCCATCCAACAGTACTGTTTACTTTTCCAATGATACTGTTTGCATGAGTTTCCTCCCTATGTATGCGTATGTGTAGGTGGAGAGATATAAGCTCCCCCCCACCCCCCCGGGCCCTCTCTTTCTGTTTTTTTCCGGCAGCAATGATAGCCCTTCACCCGTGGATCACTTCCATTCCTTTCCAATCATTGTCATCATTGGCAACATCCCCACATATAACTACTATCATCATAATCACCGCCATATTTTTTTCTTTTTTATCATTTCTATTCCTTGCTTCAAGCACTATTATCAATCTACCATAATCACTACCATCACTAAGTCCTCGGGCCCACCGACCTGCGGCTGACCCGCGACAACCTGCGGGCTACGATTATCTGCAGGTACCTGCGGTCCACGGTCACCGCATGGCGGCCGCAGAGGAGTGGTCCCACCGGAACCACCCGCCAGGTGACCGCAGGTACCCGCAAGTAAATTTCGGCTCAGGCCGCCGATCGCAGGCACGGCGGACTTGCTTCCACATAGAGGTGCTTTGGCAGCTTCTGTGCGGAGCGCTTGCCTGTAGTATGCCTGCTACGTGCGGTCGTTTGCGGGCAGTTGCGGTGACCCACGGGTGCCTTGAGGTGCAGGCAAGTGCACTTGCTTTCACAGCTAGTTGCACCTGCTTGCAAGGCAAGTTGCACCTGTTTGTGTGTTGCGTGAACCCCCGATGGTATAAATTCCGGAATTTTATATTGATTTCATACAGTTTCTTCGCAGTTACAGAAGTGTGCAGACCTGTGCAGAGCAGTAGCAGAACAGAAGCAGCAGTATGAGCAGTAGCAGCAGTAGTTTTGACCAATTCTGTCTGGTGGCATCATGGCAGTTGTGGCAGCAAATTGAAGAAACAGTTATGCTGATGGGGAGGCAGTTCTACAAACAGTTCCTTAGGAAAAGGCCAAGAAGACCCTGGTTGCATGAAGAAAAAAGACTGCAGTATGATGCCTATCACAACCTGATGGTGGAGCTGACAGCAGAGTCACCTAACGACTTTGTCAACTACAAGCGCATGGAGCCTGCCATGTTCCAGGAGATGCTGCTCCGTCTGGAAGACCGCATAAGCCGCCAAGTCACCAATTACCGCAAGCCCATTGAAGCTGGTGTCAGGCTGGCCCTAACCCTACGTCACCTGGCCACCTACAGAAGTCTGGGGTTCCAGTTCCGGGTGGCACACAACACCATTTCCAGGATTGTGAGAGATATCTGCACTGCCATCTTTGAAGAATTCCAGGCTGAGGTCATCCAGCGGCCAACAACGCAGGGAGAGTGAAGGGCGATAGCTGACTGGTTCTGGACCAGATGGAACTTTCCACATTGCCTTGGAGCAGTTGATGGCAAACATGTGGCCATACAGTGTCCTGCAGACTCTGGTTCAGTGTACTACAACTACAAGGGGTTCTTCTCCATAATCCTCCTGGCTCTGGTTGATGCTGATTACAAGTTCATCTGGGCAGATGTCGGAGCCAATGGTTCCACTTCTGATGCCGCGGTCTTCAACAACTCCGCTCTTTGGGCCGCTATTGAGGATGGTACCCTGGGCTTCCCTGATCGAGATGCAATGCCGAATGATGACCATGATGTTCCATATTTCATCATTGGCGATGACGCTTTCCCTCTCCGTACCTGGTTGAGGAAGCCATTCTCAAAACGCAACATGAGTTTGGATGAATGGATCTTCAGTTACAGACTCTCAAGGGCCCGGCGAATTGTGGAGAACGCCTTCGGCATCCTGGCGAACCGCTTCATGTGCCTCCTGACTACAATGCGGCAAGAACCAGAAATAGTCACAACCATAGTTTTTGCTACCCTGACACTCCACAACCTCATGAGACTGAGATATCCCACTCTGCAGAATGCTGCCCTCGACAATGAAGATGATGACGACAACCTAGTGCCTGGAGCGTGGAGGATGGATCGACCACTGGATGACATGGACGAGGTCGTTGGCGGCAATCTGGAGTCCAGGGAGGCCAGCAGACAAAGACTGTACCTGAAGCACTATGTCAATTCTCCAGCTGGTAGTGTGTCCTGGCAGCTGAGGTGTGCAACTGAGCAAAACTAAAAAAATGTGGTTTTGAAATAAAAATGAATCATGAAAAAAATAAATAAATAAAATAATGTCCATCCGGCAAGTCCCCCATGAAAAGTCCGGATTAAAAAAAATCTCTATCTTCTCCTTCTTCCCCTTCCCCCATACTCTTCCTTTTTTCCTCACTTTCCTAACCTTCCTTTCACTTGCCTTCACTTTCCTTCACTTGGCATTCACTTGCCTTCACTTTCCTTAACTTGGCCTTCACAAGATCAAGGCCAGGTGAAAAACAGGAGACGGTGAAGGTCAAGTGAAGAACAGGTGAATAGCAAGTGAATAGCAAGGATGGACTTCATTTTTTTGTGTTTTTTTTTGTTTTGTTTTTTTTTTTTTTGGGGGGGGGGAGTGATTTATATTGTTTATTATTTTTTTTTCAAACTTCATTTCAATCATCATCATCAACATCCCTGGCCAGGTTGCGAGCCAGATCAGACAGGCCTGAGACATTCAGGCCATAGATTGGAGTCACTGGGGTGACAGTTGTGGACTGCTGCGAGGACTGCTGCTGCTGCTGCTGCTGTGGGTGCTGCTGCTGCGGGTGCTGCTGCTGCTGCTGCGGGTGTGCTGCTGCTGCTGCTGCTGCTGTGGGTGCTGCTGCTGCTGCTGCTGCTGCTGCTGCTGCTGCGGGTGCTGCTGCTGCTGCTGTGGTTGTTGTTGCTGCCAGAACCATGGTTGCTGATGCTGCTGCCAGGACCAAGGTTGCTGCTGCTGCTGCTGCTGCTGCCAGGACCAGGGTTGATGTGCTGCCCGCCTGGCCATCTGCTGCCTGCTGATTTGGTGTGTGATGGAGAACACCTGCTGCCTCCATCATCTGGATTTCTGCTTTCAGCCAGTTCGCAAACTGAGTCTTCCGGTCTCCTTCCTGGGCTTCTCTGGCTTGATTCCTGGCCATGGCTTGCTGGAGGGTATCTTGCATCCGGTCACTGCTCTCCAGGCGTTGAGACATCAGGCGGAGGAACTCATCCTCCCTGGAGTCCTGGTGCTTCTTCCTCTTGGAACCGGAACCAGAGGTCACAGGAACAATGGCGACAGAAACTGCAGAACCCCCACTGGCTGGCTGGCTGGCTATCTTCAGGCCCTTGATCATCTGACTCAGGCTCTGCTACTGCTGCTGCAGGCTGTGGGGCTGGTATACACCCAAACTGTCTTGATGTGGTTTTTGGGAAGACATGGTCAGCCAGGAATTGCAAATTGTCAATGGTCCACCTCTGCCGGAAGGTCAGCACTGCCCTGGCCTGCCCACTTTTCTGCTTCTTCAGGAGTTTTCCATAGGCAGTTCTCTGGCTGTAGAACCATGTTTTCAAGTCTTCGCCCTGGAGCCCATATTTCTTCGCCTGCTAATACAGGAGGGCTGTCTTCATGTTCTTGTAATTGTACAGACGGGAGCTGGAATCATAGAAGCAGGGGTGGTCGGAGAACCATTGCACTAGTTCTTCCTCCTGCTCTGTAGTCAATGGCACCTTCTTCGTCCCCCTTCCCTCTGCTTCTTCAGGAACTTCAGGACCTTCAGCACCTTCTTCTGCAGTAACTTGCTGTGTTTGGGCCGACTCAGACTGCTCAGACTGCGGCTTGTTGGTTTTCTGCTTTGACTTCCCCATCGTGAAGAATTTTAAAACGTGACTGACACAGAGTTTCAGCGACAAGTGATAATGCGCCGTTTTCCACCCTACTTTTATCCCCTCGCAGACTGGTGCAAACTGGTCTTGCGGCGTCCGTGCGGGCCTTGAACCGCAGGTCGCCGCACACTGCCCGGCAACTGCCCGCAGGCTTCAGTGGGCCTGGGGTTACACTACAACTATCATCGTCATGTTATCACCAAAAGATTAACAATATTCCTCCTCTTATTATTTACATGTTTTGATCATCGTCACTATTACTGCTATTGTTACCATTATTCTTATTGTCATCATTAGTATTTCAACTCCCATGATTCCCTTCTCAACGGCCTCAGTTTCATCCAACACCCATTTTGCGCCGAATATGAGAAGACAAGTGGATGCTCGTTCTTCGTTTTCATTGTCCTAAATGTTGTTTGTTTTTGTCTGAAGCAGACCCAAGAGGTCGAAATGCATTGTGCTTTGTCCTGTAATCTGTTTGTCTGTATTGTCTGGTGGAACTGAAACCCTTCCTTTTTAAAATTCGCTTTATTTTCCGCCCACAGTCACTTCGTTTTGCCGTGTACCACAAAAAAAAAGAAAAAAAAAAGAGTAAAAATACTGTGTACTTTCAATTTACCTGTGAGAAGCTGTGCAAGGAAATGAAAAAAAAGCATAGGTTATGCAGCCTGTCAAACACATGTATAAACGTGTGATTTTTGTTTAGAGCAACTCATGGAAAGCTCTACATTTTTCATGAGCTATGCGGGCACTCCGCCATCTCCCTAGAATAGCAAGCGACCGTATGAAGCAATGCACATCTCAGTGAACTAACCAATCATTTCCGATAAATGGTTCCCGAACATACAAGTAACCACTTCGTTATATCCGGTTTGAACTCTTCATGGGGCCGCTGTGGCTGCGTGATCGCCCGCTGGGGACCCAAAAACCATTTCTTTATAGGCAGCATTTCGATACACCCGACTTTGTTACATCCGATGTATTCTTAGTCATGAAAAGAGAGATTTATTGCCGGGACCAACCATTTTGCTTCGTTTTATCCTGCATTCGTTATATTCGACTTCGTTGTAAGCGGCTTCGACTGTATTTTCATGGACAAAATATCTTCTGAACAAAAACCTTCATGGATAAGGTAGTTTTTTTTTTAACAGACTGTTTATGGGCACGATATTTTCTTTAACAGAATAGTTATTTGCATACTGTCTTCTTCAAAACGTTGCTTATGGAGAAGGTATCCCCCCCCCCCCCCCCCCCCCCACACACACACACTTTTTTTTCTTAAGCGGACATCTATGAAGAGGTATCTATTCTACAAACCGTGCGGCCAGGATGCATTCTTTAAAAGACTATTAATGGACAGGGTATTACATCCAACGTACTGTTGCTCTAACAATTTGAAAGCGGTTTTAATGATGAAATGAGGAATTAAAAAAAAAAAAGTGAGAGCACTTTAAGGTCAGATTATCTTTCCTTTTCTTTTTCTTTCTTTCTTTCCTTTTTTTTTTTTCGGAAATGAAATGAGGCAGGGAACAGTAAACAATAAACAGTAAACAAGTGGGGTATTTTTTGCTCCCATAAGAAAACCTAACACAGAGTAACTTTTATTCAAGACTGGCACAGCCTTTTAAACTTGAATAAAGTCAGACAAATACATAGACGAACAATCTAATAGTGGGGGAAAAAACAAGCGCAGGCCAACAACTGAACTGTCTTCATAGTAATGACTTGGCAAAGATTTGGACTTAGGAGGGGGGGGGGGGGGGGGGGAGTTTGAAGATGGAGAAACTGGGAACATGAAATTAAGAAAATATGTTACAGATAGGAAAACTCTTCACTAGCTGCATAAGGGAACCATCGCAATCCCTTTTGAAGGCAGATATATTTGTATTGCCTGCTCCGAGGCCTTTCGTCTGCTGGGTCGGAACTCATCAGGGAGACACGGCTGGTTGTGTCTACGCTCCTGGCGTCAAATAGAGACACACCACAGTCCATAATACTGTGGTGTTCTCACCACCAAGGGTGCAAAAAAGAATCCAATAGCACCCCCAAAGCAGCCAGCGAAGACAGTAGTAAATGAAACCAAACCAAAAATGTGGGGGAGGAAAAAATTTGCTGAAAAACTAAAGACATTATACAAATAGTATAAAATGTAGGGGACAATCTTTGAGCCTACGCTTGAGGATCCCCCCCCCCCCCCCCCCCCCCCCCCCCCTTAAGTCCAAATCTTTGCCAAGTCATTACTATGAAGACAGTTCAGTTGTTGGCCTGCACTTGTTTTTTCCCCCACTATTAGATTGTTAGTCTATGTAGGCCTATTTGTCTGACTTTATTCAAGTTTAAAAGGCTGTGCCAGTCTTGAATAAAAGTTACTCTGTGTTAGGTTTTCTTATGGGAGCAAAAAATACCCCCACTTGTTTACTGTTTATCGTTTACTGTTCTCTGCCTCATTTCATTTCCGATTTTGTTTTGATTAAATTGAGGTTATTTGTATTTGTTTCTGTCCGTCTGTGTGTTTGTCTTTTGATCTCCCTTGCATCTTTGCATCTGGCTGCTTTGGGGGTGCTATTGGATTCTTTTTTGCACCCTTGGTGGTGAGAACACCACAGTATTATGGACTGTGGTGTGTCTCTATTTGACGCCAGGAGCGCAGACACAACCAGCCGTGTCTCCCTGATGAGTTCCGACCCAGCAGACGAAAGGCCTCGGAGCAGGCAATACAAATATATCTGCCTTCAAAAGGGATTGCGATGGTTCCCTTATGCAGCTAGTGAAGAGTTTTCCTATCTGTAACATATTTTCTTAATTTCATGTTCCCAGTTTCTCCATCTTCAAACTCCCCCCCCCCCCCCCCCCCCCTCCTTAAGTCCAAATCTTTGCCAAGTCATTACTATGAAGACAGTTCAGTTGTTGGCCTGCGCTTGTTTTTTTCCCCCACTATTAGATTGTTCGTCTATGTATTTGTCTGACTTTATTCAAGTTTAAAAGGCTGTGCCAGTCTTGAATAAAAGTTACTCTGTGTTAGGTTTTCTTATGGGAGCAAAAAATACCCCACTTGTTTACTACTTTTTTTTGTCAAAGTGGAAACAGAGGTTCGTTTCAATCCTTCTGACTGATCGTCACTATGTGATGAACTGTTGAAAAGACACAGAGTTTGTACTCGAAGACGCCTTAAAAGATTTTCTCTTGATTTTTGGATACTGCTGACTTCTTCTCTAAACCAGACTGCAAGCTGAATTTGTACTTGCCTTTTCCCCCCAACTCAACTGCTGATGATAACCTTTTCTCTATTTTCTCTGTTGTTGAATATATATATACATATATAACGTAGGCATCCTTCAGTCTCGGAAGACTATGGAGTTGCGCTCTAGGTGTCTATTTCTGGTACAGCGACGGGTGTGGCTGGCCAGTCCGACGCGGGAATGACAGTCCCTGTGGCAGAGGGCACAGATGAAGTCTGACGCTGATCTGTCTATATATATATATATATATATATATATATATATATATATATATATATATATATATATATATATGTTAAAAATCAAAGAATTAAAAGGAGTCTAAAAATATCTACAGATCTGTTTCAAGCTGCCGGGCTCTCGTCAGGATGACGAGAGCCCAGCAGCTTGAAACAGATCTGTAGATATTTTTAGACTCCTTTTAATTCTTTGATTTTTAACAAATGTTGCTCCCCAAGGGGTTGAGCACTTTTGAAACTGTTTCAGGCTTAACAGCTATACTCTTCTCTCTCTCTCTCTCTCTCTCTCTCTCTCTATATATATATATATATATATATATATAATAGATAGATAGATAGATAGATAGATAGATAGATAGATAGATAGATAGATAGTTAGATAGATAGATAGATAGATAGATACGGTTATTGCTAAAAAGCCTAAAACAATTCTACAAGTGCTCAACCCCTTGGGGAGCAACATTAGTTCACACAAGTATTAAAAGGAATGTAAAAATTATCTACAAATTTGTTTCTAGCGCTTGGCTATCGTCAGGATGTTGTACGGGGTGTGTTCACTAACAACGATTTCCATTTATGCCTGCAGTTATTTACTATTTCTGTTTTAGTATTAAGAGTTGCTAAGTGTGGTTTACATAGTATTAGCCATTTTTCAGTTGGGCATAGGTTGCATCTTTTTGAAATATTGCTGTACAACAACCTGAAAACCCAAAATAACACGTGCAACCAACACGCACGCAAAAACAGCTGCAACCGGGCCCCACACGCTATATAACACCGGCGGTGGGCAACCCAAACTCCATCCTGACGATAGCCAAGCGCTAGAAACAAATTTGTAGATAATTTTAACATTCCTTTTAATACTTGTGTCAACAAATGTTACTCCCCAAGGGGTTGAGCACTTGTAGAATTGTTTTAGGCTTTTTAACCATACTGATCTTAACTGCTCCTCACATTGAGCACTGTGGCCTGAAGGATTTTAAAATGGAGGAAATCAATTTTAGGCAGTCAACAAAAAATATATCGTTTTCCAATCGGCAATCATATATAAAAAAAATTAATAGAACAAACAGAAAAGTTTGTACACAACATGAGATGGAAAGCATTCTTTTTTCTGAACCCAAACAAGAAAAAAAGGACAAAAACACCTACGATTTCAAATCATGGCGATCACCATCAGCCATAGACGAAATGAAACCTTTTGAGGATAAAATGAAAAGAATGATAGCCAATATTGAATTCAAAAAATCTAACAAGGATTTCCAAACAACATTAAAAAAAAACAAATAAAACAAATACAAAATGACAAAAAAGTATTTGTGAAGGCTGATAAAACTAGCAATTACTACAAAATGGAACCAAAAGAATACTCTCAACTCCTTGACAAAAACATCCAGAAAAACTACAAAAAAGCTGACAAAAATATACATGACAGTATCCGCACTAAAGAAAAAGAACTTGCACAGCGCATAGACCTAAGTGACAGGGTAGAAACGACAGCAACAAAAGAAGCTTTCATAACACTCAAAGACCACAAGCCCAACTTTCATAACAATCAAACATGTAGACTCATAAATCCATCCAAATCTGAACTAGGCAAAATAAGCAAGAAAATTCTGGAAAAAATAATTTAAAAAAAACAAAAAACGTAAAATCAAACTCTGAATACAACCTCTGGAAGAACACATACGAAATTATCCAATGGTTAAAAAAACTCAATAAACAAAGTAATACAGTATTCATCACATTTGACATAGTAGACTTTTACCCATCTATAGATGAGGAACTGCTCACCAAAGCCCTGAAGTTTGCCAGTAACCACACAGATATAACAGGGTCAGAAATGGAAATCATTCTCCACACCAACAAAACATTACTGCACAGCAAAAATGAAACCTGGATCAAGAAAACGAACAGAACATCAACATTTGACGTAACCATGGGATCATATGATGGTGCAGAAACATGCGAACTGGTCGGACTATTCATGCTATCCAACATCAAGAAAAAAAACAACTCGGAAAGCAAGTCGGACTATACAGAGATGATGGCCTTGCTGCACTAACCAACAAACCAAGAACCATTGAAAATAAGAAAAAAGAACTATGCAAAATCTTCCAAAATCACAACTTAAAAATTACCATTGAAGCAAACAAAAAGGTAGTGAACTACTTAGACATAACACTGGATCTCAATAACCACATATATAAACCATACAAGAAACCCAACGACAGACCTCTTTATGTACACATAAAAAAAAACACCCACCATCTGTATTAAAGACCATACCCCACGGCATAAACAAGAGACTATCAAATCTGTCATGCAGTGAGAGAGTGTTCAACAATGCAGCAGTAGAATACCAGGAGGCACTACAAAGAAGTGGATATAATTACAAACTACAATACAACCCAGATAACAACACAAATAAAATCAAGAAAAATAGGAAAAGAAAAATCATATGGTACAACCCCCCATACGATGGGAAACTCAAAACAAACATAGGGAAAGAATTCTTCAAAATCTTAACAACTTCATTTCCAAAAGAACACAAACTGTCCAAAATATTTAACAAAAACACTGTCAAACTATCGTACTCATGTATGCCTAACCTCAAAAACCTAATTGATGCATCCAATAAAATGAAAACCAACACTGCAAAGAAGGGTGAAGAAAGGAAATCTTGCAATTGCACCAAAAAAGAGCAGTGCCCACTAAGCAATAAATGTCTTCTCAACAATATTGTATACCAGGCTACTGTGACATCAGAAAATGAAAAAGAAACATACATAGGGATTACTGAAAACCACTTCAAAACCAGATATGCAAACCACAAACAGTCATTCAACAAAGAAAAATACAAAAACCAAACTGAATTGAGCAAATACATTTGGAAACTTAAAGACGCTAAAATAAACTACAACATATCCTGGAAAATCATAAAAAGGGCATCACCATACAGCAATATTTCAAAAAGATGCAACCTATGCCTAACTGAAAAATGGCTAATACTATGTAAACCACACTTAACAACTCTTAATACTAAAACACAAATAGTAAATAACTGCAGGCATAAATGGAAATCGTTGTTAGTGAACACACCCCGTACAACAACCTGAAACCCCCCCCAAAAAAACACGTGCAACCAACACGCACGCAACAACAGCTGCAACCGGGCCCCACACGCTATATAACACCGGCGGTGGGCAACGCAAACTCCATCCTGACGATAGCCAAGCGCTAGAAACAAATTTGAAGATAATTTTAACATTCCTTTTAATACTTGTGTCAACTATACACACACACACACACACACACACACACACACACACACACACACACACAAAATAATAGTTCAAAAATCGCTGGCACCGCACACATCCGGAGTCTTCAGAGAAGAAGGAATAATTAAGAACAACAACAAAAAAAGCAACTCGACTCGAGCTATAAATCAATTACTGTAAATAATTTCGGCTCCTCTGCGAAGCCTTCTTCAGTACTTTCACGTCACTTCTGTAGAAACGTAGTTCTAACACTACGTCAATGTTCAAAAAGACGTCAACTCTCTCTCTCTCTCTCTCTCTCTCTCTGTCTGTCGCTTTACATGTTTAAGGCACATATCACATCCGAAACACATTCCTTCGCCCAGTCTTCACCATGAAGTGGAAATCCTTTCTTGAGTTGAGACCATTGAAAAGTGTGCCAAGGTTACACTGGTACCAAATCTTCTTGCGAAGTAGTTCTTCATCATCATCTGCAGAGTCAAATGCGGTGATCTTGAGGAATGGGAGTGTTCTTGTCTTTTGGATGGGGAATCAGATTCACATGGGCAGCAAGTCTACACTTCTTGGTTTTCCCCAGATTGATGTCCGACTTGTGGTTGGCCCAATGGAGTTTTAAATTGTTTGTAGAGTCCACATACACCTCGGTTTCATGGATAGTGCAGGAGATGGCATACTACACTCTTGGTGTCTCGCAAGTGATGTGTTTGGAGATGTGGATTATTCTGCCATCGAACAAAGACCTCAGACTCCTGGTAATAATGGCATGTTAGCATGTATCACAACGGTCTTTGCAAGGGAAGAAGCCAGGTTCTTCCTTAGGACCATGCTGTCAGAATCTTTGGGGGACAGTGGGCTTGTAAATTTCCCCGATGTTCTTCCTTCTCCTGTCTGCCGAGATCAACATCTTCTTGGGAAAGATTTCTTCGTTCTTCTTGTTGGCATAGAGGATTTTCAAATTTTCATTGATGATTGTTCCTTTGCTGGGAACTCTCGGGTCAAATGTTGTAACCCAGGCCAGTTTATTCGTCTGCTTCTTGCAAGGTTGATGAAGAAGTGTTTCTCTGTCCTTGCTGGCTCCCTTAATGAGACGTGAATTGGCTACATCCCACTTCCAACCTGACACACACAGATATTTTGAATACTCTTGTATCCTAGCTGCCAGTTTGTCATCATCACTGCAATTCATGCGGAGTCGTATTCCAATACCTTCAATGAGGCCTTGAAGACTCCTGGAGAATGGCAGCTACCAGGATGAAGATAAGAGTGGCAATGTTTGCTGTTCACGTCTGTGTTGATCTTGCCATCGTGAAGTTTCAGTTTCACGTCCAAATACTCCACTTCAGTACCATGTGTTACTGTCCATTTGATGGATGGTGGATGAAGGGTTTGGAGTTCAGCTTGAAACTGATCAACTGTGGAGGTAAATGGAAGTACAGCAAATCCATCGTCTCTAAATCTGTTCCAGTCCAGTTTCTTGACATCTTCATCTGGACTCGGATGTAAAAAAGAAAGGAGTGGAACTGATGTTGTAGAAACAAGCTTGTGGTCTAGCTCTCCCATGAAAACATCTACATAATCACAGGAATGACAGGGTCCCATGGCTGTACCACGGTTGGGCTTGGCATATTTTGCTTTCGCCGTCTTCATATTTGCAGAAATTGTTGTTCAATGCAATGTCAAGCCCTTCCATGATACAGCGTGTGGGGATGTCAAGAGGCGATGGGATCTTTTGCAGCATCTTCTCTGTAGCAGGAACTCCCATTACGTTGTTGACGTTGGGATAGAGAGAAAATACGTCACAGACTGCTGGTGTTGCTGATGGTGGAAGTGGGCTGTACGTCGAGTTTATCCTCTCTATCTTCTGTAGAAACTCTTTAGTGTCCATGATCTGGTATGGTAGATGTTGCGTCAGGTGTTGAATAGCCTTCTGGACAAGCTTAGAAAGTGGCTGCACTGGAGTGCCTGATTCTGTCAGCAAGAGACTAATAGGATAAGGTTGTTGCTTGTGGGTCTTGGCGAGAGGCTTGCATTTTCCTGCTTTTGGGTTCTGGATGTCTGTGACACAGTTTGCTATGTCACTTGAGATGGCGCCTTTCGATACCCACTTCTTAGCCCATGATTTCATTTTTGCTGTCACCTGTTCAGATGGATTTTGGTCGAGTACATCGTAATAACTGTTCAGATGGATTTTGGTCGAGTACATCGTAATAACTGCTATCATTCAAAGCAGCACAGATCTTTTCGTCATCCTCTTCAAGTGATGTTATGACAGTGACCCCTGCTTTATCCGCATACCTGCATGCTGCACCGTGGGTTAAAGGGAGATCTTTCAGTTCTTTGAGGGCAGTTCTTTGACCAGATGTAAGGTTATCTTTGATCCTCCTGTGTTTGGGGGGGTCTACGATGCCATCGGAACACGCTTGAATAAAAGCTTCAAGAGCTGCATCATCTCTGGGAGCTTGTTTATCTGTAGGTTGGTACCATGGTAACTTTTCAAAATCATCATCTTCATCACCATTAGAGTCTTTTTTAGCCTCCTTTTCCTTCACACGATAAAAACGGTGCAATCTCAAACGTTCAGCCCAGGCATAAGTGACAATGGTTATATCACATAAATCTACTGGTGATCTTGGGCTGGGCGCAAAACAATCTGGTAGTCGACAAATGGCTTTTTGATCATCCGTAAGCGTTACGTTTGAGGCTAGAACAATGGGGTCGAGGGCTTGTTTGTCTTCCTCTGATGGCGTGTACTGAGGTTTATTTGTTTGCTTCTTGCATTTTCCCTTTCCTCGTTTACGTTTTACTCTATGGGATCTCATATTCTTATTAGGCTTTTCTTGATCCTTGACGTAGTTGTCAGACTGTAGTCTAAGAGAACCAGTTTTGTAGATGTCATATGCTTGAGGTAATTGTTTAAGGACTTGCTTGATTTTCTTACAATGGGTGTTCTTGACACTGTCTGAGTTCTAGTTACCTTTTGAACATCTCCAAGCAAATTTTCGGTTTCTGTTCGTCCTAGAACATCAACTGCTCTCTCTTTGACATCAAGAAATTGTCTCTCTAGAATTCTAGTAGTTTTTGTGCATTCTACGATGAGGGAATCCAAGATCCTTAGATTGAAAGATTGAAATGAACTTTTAATCCATACGGTAGTTTTCCATGAAAAACACACTCATGTAGAAAATTCAATTTAAGATGACTAAGTTGATGTTTCAAATACAAATCTCTCAAGATACAAAAAGAGTTTGGCATGATGTACAAGCCAAAGTTACAGAGAAGATGCTGCAAAAGATCCCATCGCCTCTTGACATCCCCACACGCTGTATCATGGAAGGGCTTGACATTGCATTGAACAACAATTTCTGCAAATACGAAGAATTGTTATTACTGCCATTGCGACTACTATATATTACTATTACTATTAGTACTAACTTTGTTGTTATCGTTGTTGTTATAGTGATAATTATGATAATAGAAGAGAAAAAGTTTACGGCAATGATTAAACTAAACAGGATGTACTTAACAAGTTACGAATGACGCAGAGAGAGACGCTTTGACGATTTATTGCCATCAGCTTAACGAGCCATTAAGGCAAAGGGGTACACATATGATTTGACACATTGAATCATTAAAGTATAAGGAAAATAAAGTATAAGGAAGATAAATAATGATTAAATTAACAAAATTTCAGGAAGTAATTGACTTATATCGCTCGCATTGTTAGAAAGGTACAGGTATTTATAACATTAACTTACTCGCACGTGAACGATCAAATCCAGTTGGAAAACTTCCGTATATAAAATACTCCTTTCCTACACTACCATTCCCACCCGCTTAACTCAAAATATTATTGTTCTCATTCCCTTCACTCGCCTTACACGCTAAACATAACTAGTAAGTTCACACAAGTTCACATTCTTCCGTTCTCCCAAACTCACCATCTAATCTGACAGATCCCCGACCGCCCGACCGCCCTCCTCCCTCCCCTTCCCTTCCCCGCTCCCCTTCAAATTGTCCCATATGCACACACACACACACACACACACACACACACACACACACACACACACACACACACACACACACACACGACGCAGAGAGATGGGGGAAACATTTTTATTGGCATGATTTTTTTTTACAGCCTTAGTGCCAATGGATAGAATTTCCAAACTAGCAGCGCACTGTCTGCAATGAGCAAAGGGGAAATACTCACGCACGTCCACATACACACACGCCAGCGCTCGCGAGCGCGCCCACTTGCACGAATACTTGAACTATGAGCAATTCTAATTCAAGGTAACATTCTATATCCATATGCGCACCACACACACACACACACACACACACACACAAAGAGAAGAGAGGGGGGAGGGAGAGAGGGAGAGATATACAGAGAGAGATAGCGGGGAATCATGATAATACATGCCAGACCAGACCATCCATCTGTAATTATTTGAATACTAAGCGTCCATCGCGCAGTTATTTTGTCTGTTCAGTTCCTATCGTGTGTTTTTTCTTTAGTCCACCGTAGCTATTTTCCTTTCTTTCTTTCTTACTTTTTCTTTTCTTTCTTTTCTTGCTAGTATCTTTTTTCTTTCTGTCTTTGCTTTATCACCTTCCTTAGTAAACCATCATCATATTTTTTTGTATCAAAGTTGTTCGGATGACAGCGCCTTGTTCCTCGTATTACTTGCTTCTACATCAAATTTTGAAAGCGATATTATCATTTCTTTGGTTTCGGATACAGTTATTGGTACAGAATCATGTCTTCTCAAAACAGGTAAAGAAAACAAACTAAATTTATTTCGGATGGACTCTACAATGAAAAATAAAATGGCGTTTGTCTTCAGCTTCCGTACACCACATTAAGCACAAATAATCCCTTTCCTAGTCGTCAATAAGCCATCTTTTATTGCCCTTTGATCCAAGAGTTCTCATTCTGTCTGGCAAAAAGACGTCCACATAATTTGACTTTTAATGACTGAGATACATTTTTCAGTTTGAAGAATGATTTAAAATGAGAAATACCAACTATGTTTTGTATTTTGTTCTATGTGGGAATGCCAGTTTTGCTCATATGAATTGATTAAGCTATCTCTAAAATCTGATATAAAGGCAACGTCACTTCCAGCTCCCTGACTGATCCAAACAATACCAAAACCCTTCTCAGTAAGAACTTTTCTTATATTGTCTACCAAATGTTGTCTTCCATCTTCATGTTGCTGCAACAGCATTTCATACGCCTGCCTACATTACCTTTCGATTGGAAGCTTCATAATTTTATAAGTTGTTCAGATCTTCAGTGGATATCTGCCAGTCTCGCCATGTGCAAGTATATTAGGGGGATTCAGGTGTATATTTAAGAAACGTTTTATAACAAATGTATGCACAGTTTCTGTCTGCTTATTCTGTACAGCACCCCAGATTTCTGCTGCATATGTCGTGATAGGTTCGATCTGTGTGTCAAATAACCCAGAAAACTGAAGAATCAGTGGAACTGAACATGTTCATAGCTCTAAGAATTTCATAAACTCCCTCCTTCCCTTTTCTGCATGCCTCTGTCCAAGCAGCATTTGAAGTGAGCTTGGTGGTCAAAATTACTCCTAGATACTTATAGGAATTTGTAACCTTTACTTCCATATTTCCATACCACCATTTTTCATGAACAGAAAGATGGCCTCCTTTGCGAAAACCATTACACTCGTTTTATCAAAATTTACGCTCACAGCAAGTATATCAGCTTCCTGTTTCAGAATGTGCCACTGATTCTGTAAGCCAACAACAGTATCTGAGAGAATAATAGCATCATCAGCAAATAGCATCAAAAACATTCTAATACCTCCTGGAACCATTTGTATTCCATGCTTTCCCCTTATTGATAACTCGATAGCCAATTCATTTTTTAAAAAGCAATTCAATTGTGGGCTAAGTAAACAACCTTGCTACAGACAATGCATGGTGAGTGTGAGTCAGTGGTGGCTTAGCACAGACAATGCATGGTGAGTGTCAGTGATAACAGACAATGCAAGGTGAGTGTGATTCAGTGGTGGCTTAGCACAGACAATACATGGTGAGTGTGAGTCAGTGGTGGCTTAGCACAGACACAGCATGGTGAGTGTGAGTCAGTGGTGACTTAGCACAGACAATGCATGGTGAGTGTCAGTCAGTGGTGGCTTAGCACAGACAATGCATGGTGAGTGTGAGTCAGTGGTGGCTTAGCACAGACAATGGATTGTGAGTGTGAGTCAGTGGTGACTTAGCACAGACAATGCAAGGCGAGTGTGAGTTAGTGGTGACAGACAATGCATGGTGAGTGTGAGTCAGTGTTGGCTTAGCACAGACAATGTATGGTGAGTGTGAGTCAGTGGTGACTTAGCACAGACAATGCATGGTGAGTGTCAGTCAGTGGTGGCTTAGCACAGACAATGTGTGAGTGTGAGTCAGTGGTGTGGCTTAGCACAGACAATGGCATTGTGAGTGTAAGTCAGTGGTGACTTAGCACAGACAATGCAAGGTGAGTAGTGGTGACGACTGCATGTGGTGATGTTCTTAGCACAGACAATGATGGTGAGTGTGATCAGTGGTGGCTTAGCACAGACATGCATGGTGAGTGTGAGTCAGTGTTGGCTTAGCACAGACAATGGTATTGTGTAGAAGATGAAGTGCTCAGTGGTGGCTTAGCACAGACAATGCATGGTGAGTGTGAGTCAGTGGTGGCTTACACAGACAATCAGAGTGTCGATAGTTGTGACATGCATGTGGTGGTCTTTAGCACAGACAATGTATGGTGAGTGTAGTCAGTGGTGGCTTACACAGACAATGCATGGTGAGTGTGAGTCAGTGTGGCTTCGCACAGACAATCAAGGTGAGTGTGAGTCAGTGGTGGTTATCACAGACAATGTATGGGAGTGTGAGTCAGTGGTGGCTTATCACAGACAATGCATGGTGAGTGTGAGTCAGTGTGGCTTCGCACAGACAATGCATGGTGAGTGTGAGTCAGTGGTGGTTAGCACAGACAATGATGGGAGTGTGAGTCAGTGTGTGACTTAGCACAGACAATGCATGTGAGTGTGAGTCAGTGGTGCTTAGCACAGACAATGCATGTGATGAGATGTGGTCAGCATGTGGTGTGTGACTTAGCACAGACAATGCATGGGATGTGTGAGTCAGTAGTGGCTTCGCACAGACGAATGCATGGTGAGTGTGAGTCAGTGGTGGCTTAGCACAGACAATGCATGGGATGGAGTCAGTGTGGCTTACGCACAGACAATGCATGGTGAGTGTGAGTCAGTGTGGCTTAGCACAGACAATGCATGGCGATGAGTCAGTGTGGCTTAGCACAGACAACATGGAGTGATCAGTAAAGACAGCTGGAGTGTGAGTCAGTGGTTGGCTTAGCACAGACAATGCACATGTTGAGAGTTGGTTGAGATTGTGAGTTGGTGGTGGCTTGGCACAGACAGTGCATGGTGAGTGTCAGTCAGTGGTGGCAGACAATGCATGGTGAGTGTGAGTCAGTGGTGGCTTAGCACAGACAATGCATGGCGACTGAGTCAGTGGTGGCTTAGCACAGACAATGCATGGTGAGTGTGAGTCAGTGTTGGCTTAGCACAGACAATGCATGGTGAGTGTGAGTCAGTGTTGGCTTAGCACAGACAATGCAAGGCGAGTGTGAGTCAGTGGTGGCTTAGCACAGACAATGTATGGTGAGTGTGAGTCAGTGGTGGCTTAGCACAGACAATGCATGGTGAGTGTGAGTCAGTAGTGGCTTCGCACAGACAATGCAAGGCGAGTGTGAGTCAGTGGTGGTTTATCACAGACAATGCACGGCGAGTGTGAGTCAGTGGTGGCTTATCACAGACAATGCATGGTGAGTGTGAGTCAGTGTTGGCTTAGCACAGACAATGCATGGTGAGTGTGAGTCAGTGGTGGCTTAGCACAGACAATGTATGGTGAGTGTGAGTCAGTGTTGGCTTAGCACAGACAATGCATGGTGAGTGTGAGTCAGTAGTGGCTTCGCACAGACAATGCAAGGTGAGTGTGAGTCAGTGGTGGTTTATCACAGACAATGCACGGCGAGTGTGAGTCAGTGGTGGCTTATCACAGACAATGCATGGTGAGTGTGAGTCAGTGTTGGCTTAGCACAGACAATGCATGGTGAGTGTGAGTCAGTGGTGGCTTAGCACAGACAATGTATGGTGAGTGTGAGTCAGTAGTGGCTTAGCACAGACAATGCATGGCGAGTGTGAGTCAGTGGTGGCTTAGCACAGACAATGCATGGTGAGTGTGAGTCAGTGGTGGCTTAGCACAGACAATGCATGGTGAGTGTGAGTCAGTAGTGGCTTCGCACAGAGAATGCCTGGTGAGTGTGAGTCAGTGGTGGCTTAGCACAGACAATGCAAGGCGAGTGTGAGTCAGTGGTGGCTTAGCACAGACAATGCATGGTGAGTGTGAGTCAGTGGTGGCTTAGCACAGACAATGCATGGCGACTGAGTCAGTGGTGGCTTAGCACAGACAATGCATGGTGAGTGTGAGTCAGTGTTGGCTTAGCACAGACAATGCATGGTGAGTGTGAGTCAGTGTTGGCTTAGCACAGACAATGCAAGGCGAGTGTGAGTCAGTGGTGGCTTAGCACAGACAATGCATGGTGAGTGTGAGTGAGTGGTGGCTTGGCACAGACAGTGCATGGTGAGTGTCAGTCAGTGGGGCAGACAATGCATGGTGAGTGTGAGTCAGTGGTGGCTTAGCACAGACAAGGCATGTGAGTGTGAGTCAGTAGTGGCTTAGCTCAGACAATGCATGGTGAGTGTGAGTCAGTTTCAGAAGAAAACAATGACAGTGGGGGAAAAAAACAGGAGGATGGAGGCCCCATTGTTAAAAAAAGGAAAAGAAAAAAAAAGAGAAAAAGTGGAAAAAATTGGAGGCTGGAGGACAAAAAAAAAACCACCCTTGCTTAACGCCTCTTGGGCAACTGAAGAAATCCGTGTAAACATGTTTGTCTCGCACACATGCCAGAGCAGTACCACATATCCCTCTAATGGCTGTGTGCAATTTACCTTTGATACCACTGTTTCTCAACACATTTCACTATATTTTTCTATTCAGTGAATCAAAGGCCTTCTTGAAGTCAACGAATGCAACATATAGCTTAGAATTTTTATTTGAATATGTTTGGACTAATGCATATAAGGTGAATATATGGTCAAAAGTGCTATAGCCTTCTCTTAATCCTACCTGCTCTTCAATTATTTTCCCCTCTTTACCTGCCCAGTCTTTTGTTTAAGATATGCGTATAAATCTTTTCTATTACACTTGTCAGTACCACTCCTCAGTAGTTATCCGGATTGTTTATATCTCCCCCTTTCTGTGTATTGGTACTATAACAGATTTTGACCAGGCTACTGGAAATGTTCCTTTCTCAAAGAGGGCGTTAAAGAGATCCACTGAAAAGTCGATAACAGCAGCATTTGCCAGTTTGAACATTTCACTTGTAATTTTATCGATACCAGCACTTTTTCCAGTTTTTAAATGGTTGATACCATTCATAACTTCACGTTTGGAACTTGGGTCATTGAACAGAGGTTCTACTTTATCGTCTTCTTCTGTCATAACATGTTTGTGTTGATTTATGCCTACCACGTCGTTGAAGACTCTATGCCTTATTTCATTATATTTCTCTCTTTTTTTCCAGATCAAATCACTATATATCTTTATTTCGTTGACTTAAATCTCCTTGCGATTTACTAAATTTGTTTTTGACCTTCGCGAGCTCCTTAGAAGACCTTTAACTGGTCTTTTCTTTCGAGTACATTCTTTATTTGTTTGTCTTTTCACTTTCCCACTTACCTGAATCATAAACACGCTGCCCCTGCATATCATGCATTAACAAAAAATATCAATACCATCATTAATATCATCCTTCAAAGTCCTTTCGCTCTCTTCAAGCATTCCTTAAACTCACATGAATCAAATCCATCTTTGTAAATCTTCACGTTTTCAGCACACCACACAATTCTTTCATCATCACTTTCTGGCAACACGTTGTCTCCCTTTTCATTTTTCTCACTCTACCATGTCAACTCAACCGGAAAATGCCAAGAATGTACACTATCTCCCACGCACATGTTACAATTCTTGAACAGTTCTGATGAAAAATGAAATAATCGTTCACACTACTTCCATGCGATGACACATAAGTAAATTCGCCGTTTGCATTCCTCCTGCAGCTTCAATTCACCATTAGCAGATCATACATACAACAAAATTCAATAAAAGAAGTTCCAAACTTATTGACAACCGAATCCTTTGAACAGCGCATAGCAGGCTCATCTTCCTCATCACGTTCCAAATTAAAGGTATAAAATGACATTTCTTGGCCTTCAGATTGTTCATTTCCTGTTCTGGCTTTCAAATCAACAGTCACCATGATATACACTTCAGCTTTCTCGATGTCTCAGGTTTTCCTCCAGAATGACTGTGCCACCTCTTATTTGATTATTATTATAAACTAGTCTTACATCAGGTGCAATGTAACATGCCACAAGCAAAACATCCTTGTATACATTGAACAAAATCTTATCAACCCGTACAGCAACAATATTATCATCTTTTATTTTAACAACTTCTTTCATGTACTGACTGTAACAATTATCTACGAACAAGAGAACTGTGCCTGAGTTTCTGCCTTGGTTTAACAGCTTTCTGCTGGGGCGTTGAACTTTACATAATCCGTGAAGACACCGCTGAAATCAAAATTAGAATCAAGAAAAAGTTCCGTCAGGCAGACAAAATCAAAGGTACGCACACAACTAATAAAATCAATGTCGTTCAAGACATTGCTGTACAAATCTCTCCATTGTATTTCAGGAACAACAACTGAGGCGATGGATGGTCAGTCCTGTCCTATTTTGGAGTCACTGGCAGAACGCAATGACCTGTCATTGCCCCGGGCACTCAGGTAGCCATGTATCGGTGTTTCCTGTCGCCTTCTTTATTATGTTCCACAAAAACTGACTGTCCGATGTAAACACAGCGATCACATTTCTTATTCCACCACACACCAGCAACACAGAGATGCAGCAGAAAATATAAGCCGCCGTGGCGAAGTGGTTAGCGTCGCGTGCTCCCGGCTGGGAGGTCGTGGGTTCGAATCCCATCAGTCATGTGGGTTTTTCTGCCCCGACCGGCTCCTACCCAGAGTTGAGTTTGCTGCGGACTCAGTTGGGAAGACTGGGACCACACAGTCGAGTTTCATCCACCTAATGGATGCGTTTCTGAGAGTATTGCTCAAATTTCCTGACCAACACTGCAGGTGCCTGTATCTCTCGGGCCTGGTTGACGCCAGGATATATTATGAAAGGAAGCGTGGAGTACAGCCCTGTCATGCAGTCTCAGACCGAAATGGAAATCCTTAGCATCATCTTAATCATCCTCATTCTCATCGATCAGCATTAAAAAAAAAAAAAAAAAAAAAGAAATGTCTCAAATTCTGTGGCCCTTCATGCCCTGCTCTCGTGGTGACCTCAGTTTCGATGTCCTCTCCACGTCTGTGGTCTTGGTTTGGTTCTGTCGGGGTCACCGGTATCGGCGAGTCCATGGGGGCTGTCGTTGGACGGACGTGGTGGTGTCTTCCAGAGGGAGAGCTCACTCACGCCGGCTCCGCGACTAAGCAATTATTGTCGTCAGTAGGGGGCTTAGTAGGTGGTGTCCTGCGTATGTTAGATCAGAACAGGCGCCACTGAACACCACCGAAGTGACTCGGCAGCAGTGCAGTGTCTCCTCCGGTGAGTTGCCTCTTGACGACTTGACATTGACTGCTCCCTGTGAATTGCCGGTGCCTGGGCTGCGACGGGGCCTACCGGTCTGCGGCTGTGGACGGGGTGTCGGAATGAGCGGCGTGGGTGCACTGCCTCTGAGGTGGCACAGAGGTTGAGACAGCAAAAAAAAAAAAAAAAAAAATTAAATAAATAAATAAATAAAAGAAAATATAAGCACTGATGATGTCGACTGGTGTCACTTCATTGTCACTCTCACCGTAGCTCACCTGTTCTGTTTCACAACACGACTCGCTGCTCCTTGACCTCAGAACTGACCCACAAGAGCCTTCCACAAACATAAGTCAATCATGGTCACTTTGCACCACTGCTGTCACACTTCCCTGTCACCTTTTTATCACCAAAGATATTCCGTGATAGCCAGCATACAAAGAATGAATCAGAGCTTTTCGTGGAGTCTGCCTACTCGCCGCTATCTTTGCCTGGCCCCAGAGAGAGAGAGAGAGAGAGAGAGAGAGAGAGAGAGAGAGTCTGTTGAGGACTTCTAAGGCAATGTATGAAATGAATAACACGATGAAACCGAAACTAGACATTCCGCGTATGGAGACTCATTTCGCGGAATGCTTGCAACCTTGAGGGGAGTATAGGGGTTTCAAGTTCAAGCTGTCATCATTCTAGTCCAGCCGACCACATGCAGGGCTGTCAAACTCACACAAAGAAAAGCGTCACATCACAGAACAAGCCAGAGTATCTAAAAAAAAATCCTAGGAGAAAAACACACATGAGCGGTTATGTCATGGAAGCTAAACCATTGATATCTTAAGGCATATAAAGTAACGCTTTGTGGGGATCACTAAGCATTGTCGATTGTTTTCGGTCCCAAATTAGTCAAAAGAAATAACAAACATTTTCAATGCCTGGTGGGTGACGGGAGGAAACGGGGAGAGTGGGGCGGGGCTGACTATGATGACATACAGTTCTTGGCACATGAGGATCGGGAGAGATGATCTGCTTCGTTCCCAACACATTTGCAGGTGGACGTTTGAAGTCAATCATAACTGAGCAGTGAATTACAAAATGTATCACAGTCTGGTTAACACATTAGTAGAAGAGAGAGAGAGAGAGAGAGAGAGAGAGAGAGAGAGAGAGAGAGAGAGAGAGAGAGAGAGAGAGATTATCCTTGTGCAACTGTAGGAAAGAAAAACATCAATTTTCACAGTTTATCTAGATCATTGTTGCCTATAGAACGAAGTGGGGCTGTAGTACAGTGGTTAGTATGTTAAACTTAATCAGAAAACTCGGATTCAATTCCCAGCGGATCCATGGTTTTTTTCCCCTCCTGATCAAAAATATGATTGAAAAAGAAGACGCTGAGAGAAAGAAATAAAGAATAAAAGGGGGATATACCAGCTGCATTCCATCTCTTCATGAAAAGATGCTACATCATCGTCTCCCGAAGACAGAAGGATGACGACGACGACGACGATGAAAAGAAGACAAAAAGTTTTCAACGTTGGGGAGTTTTGAATTACTGAAAGTGACATAACTCTTTTCAAAGGAATCGCAAATTACGTTATGTGTTCAACAGTGGTAAACAGCCATAACGTTAAATTCTGAAACAGACTCGGAGTGTTATTAACCTGTGATAGATTGATGTATAGGCATATGGACAAGATGTATCCTGTAGAATGGGTGGACGGACAGATGTGCTCTGTAACAGAATGGCGGATGGGTAGATTAATAGGTAGATGCGCAGTCAGTCAGTTATTTGGTTGACAGGTAAGGTTTTTTGCAATTTGTACAACAGAGATCCTTCACAGTGCTCTTGGAACACCCTCCTTTACCCCCCTCCCCCCAAGCTAACAAATAAGCAAAATCCCCTTTTCAAAATAGTAAGTTGTTCTTCTTCTTCTTTTGTATATGTGTGTGTGTGTGTGTGTGTGTGTGTGTGTGTGTGTGTGTGTGTGTGTGTGTGTGTGTGGTGTTGTTGCTGTTGCTGCGGGTAGTGGTGGTGGTGGTGGTGGCTTTCGGTGCCATGACATTACTTTCTTCATAGATTCATTGGTAAACGCATGTGATTTGTCTGACAGAAAACAAAATATTACTATACATTTTCAGTATCCAGTAATCACAGTAAGCACACGCTGACGCAATGCGCTCATGATACAGAATTTTTACTTTCAGAGGATAGGAAGTCTTTGGAAACTTGCATACATGTTCCTAATAAATTTAGTTCTGTTTCAGGATTCCATCTAAACTCAGGAACACCCAGTGTGATTTGGCTAGAAAGTCGTACAAATTCTGCGGTTCGTCATATGGAACATTTGGGTTTGAACTGAAATCCACCGACATTTTGAGTATCAGGGATTAGATTCGTTAATGATTAGAAAAGTTGTGTATAAATGAATTACTCTGAAAGACCGGCAGAAATATCATATTTGTTCGTCAGTTGACATCTCTTGGCAGAGTAGCGATAAAAAATCTGATATCTATTATACCTCAAACAAATTTTCATCTAAGGCTCATTCTATTCAAATTTGTCAACATTTTTGTTACGAGTTTAAAAAGAACCGGAAGCCAGATCGAAAATACCGTCAAAGATTCACGTAAAACTAGATAAAGGAAAAAAAGGTGGCATCGTTCTTCCTGAAGTGGCCATTTTCGTTTTATTTCTAAAACTATCGTGTATTCGTAAGGCCGAGGAATCAACACATCGAACGGAAAGCCTTCTGTCCCACAACTTTCCACCATGGGCACTAATTGAGATGAACGCACTGGAGTTCAATCAGGTAGGTCTTTGAAGTATAGAACATAGTCTACAATAAATGCATTCCTGAAAATTCCATCGAGCTTCTAGTTGAGCTAATAAGTTATAAGAAGTGTTCTCAAACTGATAAACAACACATTGTCTCACCAATATCGAATAACAAAAAATGTATTGTTTGCACCTTTCTTCGATAAAAAAGGACGGCCCTTCTTTTACATAGACCTTGAAACAATATGCTATCAATATACATTTTCTTACATTTGCTGGTTATAAGCCTGTAATAAATGACTTTGTGAAAAAAAAAATCTGGTTTAAGTGTAAAGAATGGCAAGTACTTAAATTCATCATTAAGTATTAAACAATTTTTTGCTGTTCATAAAGGTTGTTGACTGTATGTGATATACTGATTACAAATGGTATATACTGATTAAAAATAATATAACATATATAATATATGTGGTGTAGCCTCACATGGCGACATGTGACGTTCCGTCGCGTACGCCCTTATTTGATATTTCCCTAGGTAGGGAAAAGGAAAGGTAAAAGAAAGGACCATTTACGTGGCCTGACCAGTGCGATCGGTGTCGCTGGTGGCTATAGATGTAGGGTAATATTGGTTGAATCGATGAGGAAAATGGACGGACGTTGTCCATTGGTCAAGTAACCAAGGGCTGGTAATGCGTAGAGTTAGATGAGTACTCACTGAATATGTACTCAGGAAGAGTGCAGGAAGGAAAAATAAAGTATAGGAAGGAGATGGCTTGGGGACACTGACCAGACAGGTTGTTTGGAACTGCAGAACGAGATTCACCTGTAATCTACCATTACCAGGTGAGGTATAGACAGATGGGGAGAGAAAAGAGAGAGAGTTAAGAAAAGGGGAAAAAAGGGAAAAGAATTTATCATTATTCACATTTTGAAATAGATTACTTACACGGACTTCATTCGTGTTTCAGCCCTTCCCGGTGCTGTGGCAGCACCAGTAACGGGATAGGCGACTGTGGCAGTCGCACAAGTATTTGGGCTCCAGTGCTGTGGCAGCACCTAATTGTCTCCAGAGTTGGAGAACCTAGTTGAAGAGGACAACGACTGCGGCAGTCGTGAGAGAACTTAAAGCGTTTGTCATGTTGACCCACTATGATTTTTGATTGTCCCCCTGGGTCGGAACTCAGATATTGTTCCTGTATTTTAAGCCATCTTTAATTCTTCTTTGGGAAAGTGTATAAATTGTTTCTCCATTGAGGAGGAGAAACCTGTAAAAGAAGTGCTTGTGAATTACTATGTATAATGAGATGAAATTTGATCCCAGCTAGTGGATCTGTGGAATGTTTGTACCTCCACTGGAGTGGAGGAACAGAAGATTTGGAAAGCTGATTATCGTTTAGTAAATTATTCCCCGGAGAGGAGGGGGAGAAGAAGAGTATTGTAGTGCGCCTTCTGGTTGTTTGGAGAGACTGCGTGTGCACGGAGTGAATGCTGAGCTGAGTGCGTGCATGCATTTGTGCTCAGTGTGACAAACACCAAAGTGAAATATATACTGATTACAAATGATATAACACCAAAGTGAAATATATGCTGATTACAAATAGTATAACACCAAAATGAAATATATGCTGATTACAAATAATATAACACCAAAGTGAAATATATGCTGATTACAAATAGTATAACACCAAAATGAAATATATACTGATTACAAATAATATAACACCAAAGTGAAATATATGCTGATTACAAATAATATAACACCAAAGTGAAATATATGCTGATTACAAATAATATAACACCAAAGTGAAATATATGCTGATTACAAATAATATAACACCAAAGTGAAATATATGCTGATTACAAAAAATATAACACCAAAGTGAAATATATGCTGATTACAAATAATATAACACCAAAGTGAAATATATGCTGATTACAAATAATATAACACCAAAGTGAAATATATGCTGATTACAAATAATATAACACCAAAGTGAGGCACGAAATGGGACCCTAACCTCTCAATATTTTAAGATAGGAAATCTTGCTTTCTACCCGCTCACAAAGATACATGATGTAAAACTGCAGGGGTGAAAACTGAAAATGATACATTATGCACAAATGTTATTCTAATGAATAGTGACCCATTTATCCCCCTCGTACGTCCGTCATTCAAACATCATCCCTCGCTCTCTAAACTAAAATACACACCCCACTCCACACGCTTACACGCTCCATACCCTCTCTCTCTCTCTCTCACACACACACACACACACACACACCACACACACGGTTGCGTAGGGAGTATCACGTACTTTTAAGTCCGGGTTGCAATTGTACCCGGTGTCGTATATACTACAGTCGCCGTGGGATCGTGTTGCAGCGATAGTAATTACGTGGCCTGACCAGTGTGATCGGTGTCGCTGGTGGCTATAGATGTAGGGTAATATTGGTTGAATCGATGAGGAAAACGGACCCTTTATTCTCAGCCCTTATCTGACGTTATTTCTGCCCATGGCTGTGACTTCCACAAGTTCGCAGATGACACTGAACTCTCCAAGAGCGCAACCACCAGCGATTTTCAAGGTGCTCAATCAGATATTACCGCATGTTTTAGGGACGTAAAAGTCTGGATGACCAGCAACAAACTCAAGCTGAATAGTGACAAAACCGAGATCATGGCTGTTGGTACCTCCTCTCGTGTCAAGATGGTTAAAGCTGAGTAGGTAGAAATTGATGGTGTTGTTTTACCTTTCAAAGAGTCAGTGAAATATTTAGGTGTCAGCATTGATCAAACGCTCTCTATGCAGAACCAAATATCTAATGTTTGTCGTGCATGCTTCCTGGAATTGCGACGTATTGCTTCTATCCGGTCTTACCTCTCCACACAGGCAACAATCAGACTCATCACCGCCATGGTAATGTCCCGACTGTAACTCTGTGTTAGCAGGACTTCCTTCAGAACAGCTTGCACGATTACAAAGGGTGCAAAACAGTGCAGCTCGGCTTGTTCTCAAAAAGCGTAAAAATGAGCATATTACACCTTTGTTACGTGAACTCCACTGGCTTCTCATCAAATATCGATGGCAGTTCAAAATCGCAGTTTTTGCCTATCGTTTCTTTGATGGGACACTCCCACAGTATCTTTCTGCTTCTCTGTCCACCTATGAAACTTCTCGGTCTCTTCGCTCATCTTCTCAAAAACTTCTGAAAATTCCCAGGCGCTCGTTAAAGACAGTCGGTGAGAGAGCATTTAGCTTTAGTGCGCCCACTCTTTGGAATTCTCTTCCTGACAACTTACGTGTCCTGCCTACATTATCTAAATTCAAGTCAGAGTTAAAAACATACTTCTTTAGGAAAGCCTTCTTCAACCATAATATCTGAATGCTGTGTCTATTATTATGACCTGACTTTTATGTACTGCATGCATAACTGCATTGTTTACGCTTGAACCGATGAACTTGATAAGTGCGCCTGTGTCGGTAGGGGTGTGTGTGTGTGTGTGTGTGTGTGTGTGTGTGTGTGTGTGTGTGTGTGTGTGTGTGTGTAACACATGTTAGTGCGAGTGTTTGAGTGTGTGCTAAGCGCAATGAGTTGATCCCAAGAATTGCGCTATATAAAATCCATAGTAGTAGTAGTAGTAGTATTTCCCGTGAAATACTGTCCCGTGAAATACTGTCTAACCAAAATTAGTCCCGCGACACCTTATCACGAAAGTTGTCCTACAAAATATGGTTGCTGTCCATAAAACACTGTTGCAGCTCATTTTGCGACAGTATTTTGCGACAGGACACTAAAAATGTTGTAGTCATTGAATACTGTCGCTTGCGACAATTTTCCATGTCAAATGTTGCTGCCAAGTTATCATTTTCTGTGGAATAAGACCGTAGCGATAATATTTCATAGCGACGCTTTTTGCTGCAAAATGGAAAAACGTCGCCCTGTTGGAGCGTAAAACTATCACGGTAAATTACGCAACTTTGCCATAAAAAAGTGTAGTATGTATATTTGCATTTCCGACAGAAAGTGTAAAGTCAATTCGCGGATAGGGGATGTGTGTGTGTGTGTGTGGTGTGTGTGTGTGTGTGTGCGTGTGCGTGTGCGTGTGTCTGTGTGTGTCTGTGTGAGTGTGTATGTGTGTGGGGGGTGGAGGGCGAGGTGCGCACGCGCGCACGCATATGTATGTGTGTGTGTGTGTGTGTGTGTTCACGCGCGCATGCGCACGCGTGGATGTATGTATGCGTTCGTGTGTGTGTGTGCGTACGTGTGTGTGTGATGTTAGTAAGCACTGACCAGTCAGTTCTGGGGAAAATAAAGTAGCAGTGGTAGTGAGTGAATATTGTCTATTTTCATACTTCCGGATCTTAGTAGACACATGAACTTTTGCTCAATATAAGGACTTAATGCAAAAGAAAATGGTTCCATTTGCAGCCTGTAACTCACATGGTCTTGTTAAAATCAGTAGCATTGAATAATTTACATTAGAAACTTTGCAGTATTTTGCACCAATTAGAATCAGTATATGAGTGCATTACTCAGTCGAAGCGTTTTTCTCCTTTTCACATGGCCTCCCCCAACACACACTCAACAACCAAATGAATTCATTCTTTATAAGAATACTCAATACAAATATGCATAGCTAGCTTCTAGCCAGTTTCAAACTCACTATCAGCCATAAATCCAAACAACAATTTTCTCATGATTTCACACACACACACACACACACACACACACACACACACACACCACATTTACAAGAAGTGACACTGAAAAAAGAACGCTGTATTTCTTCCCTTCCTTTCATTTTCCTTTTAAGAAAAGGATCAGCGCAATCCTCTATGCGAAACATTTCATTAAAGTAAGGGACAAAGAATCACATTTTGATTCGCGCATGCGTACACAAACACGCGCACATACGTCACTCCAAAACTGCTGCGACGGCATTTCCAAAATTTATGAACATTTCTCGGTACATCCTGTTGCGCTTCACTGTGTCACGGGAAATAGTCACAAAGCGATATATTTTCATGACGAGCTGCAGCATTTCACAAGAAATACTGTCGCCGAGGCACGATTTTTACGGCCAACAGCACCAATTTATGGACATTTCTCACGAATTCCTGTCGCGCTTCACTATTTCACGGAACATACTGTCACACAGCGACATTTTCTCATGACCAGTGATAGTATTTCTCAGAAAATTCTGTCGCTGAGACACTATTTTATGGGCGACGTGATTATATACAACACGGGTGAAAAAAAGTTTCTACATCCCTTTTGCATTATCACAGTCAAGCGGCATCTCTTTGGTACGTTGTTTAAACGGTCCTTTTTGTTGATTTGCACTCACACATATTATATATATATATATATATATATATAAATATATATATATATATATATATATATATTGTTAAAATAAGTGTTAAAAAGGAATATTAAAATACTCTACAAATTTGTTTCAAGCTGGGTGGCTATCTTCAGGATGATATTTGGGTTGCCCACCGCCGGTGTTATATAGCGTGTGGGGCCCGATTGCAGCTATTTTCACGTGTGGGTTGGTTGCACGTGTTTTTTTTAAATTTTTTTTAAGGTTTTCCGGTTGTTGTTTGGGGTGTGTTCACTAACAACGATTTCCATTTGTGCCTGCAGATGTTTACTATTTCTGTTTTAGTGTTTAAAGTTGCTAAGTGTGGTTTACATAGTATCAGCCATTTTTCAGTTAAACATAGGTTGCATCTTTTTGAAATGTTGCTGTATGGTGATGCCCTTTTTATGATTTTCCAGGATATATTGTAGTTTATTTTTGCGTCTTTAAGTTTCCAAATGTGTTTGCTCAATTCAGTTTGGTTTTTGTATTTTTCTTTATTAAATGACTGTTTGTGGTTTGCATATCTGGTTTTGAAGTGGTTTTCAGTAATCCCTATGTATGTTTCTTTTTCATTTTCTGATGTCACAGTGGCTTGGTATACGATATTCTTATAAAGGCATTTGTTGCTTAGGGGGCACTGCTCTTTTTTGATGCAATTGCAAGATTGTCATGCAATGAAAGAGTATTCAACAACGCAGCAGTTGAATACCGAGAAGCACTGCAAAAAAGTGGGTACAATTATAAACTACAATACAACCCAGATAACAACACAAATAAAAGTAAGAAAAACAGGAAAAGAAAAATCATATGGTTCAACCCTCCATACGGCGGGAAACTCAAAACAAACATAGGGAAAGAATTCTTTAAAATCTTAACAACTTCATTCCCAAAAGAACACAAACTGTCAAAAACATTCAAGAAAAACACCGTCAAACTATCATACTCATGTATGCCCAACCTCAAAAACCTAATTGATGCATCCAACAAAACGAAAATCAACACAGCAAAGAAGGGTGAAGAAAGGAAATCTTGCAATTGCATCAAAAAAGAGCAGTGCCCCCTAAGCAACAAATGCCTTTATAAGAATATCGTATACCAAGCCACTGTGACATCAGAAAATGAAAAAGAAACATACATAGGGATTACTGAAAACCACTTCAAAACCAGATATGCAAACCACAAACAGTCATTTAATAAAGAAAAATACAAAAACCAAACAGAATTGAGCAAACACATTTGGAAACTTAAAGACGCAAAAATAAACTACAATATATCCTGGAAAATCATAAAAAGGGCATCACCATACAGCAACATTTCAAAAAGATGCAACCTATGTTTAACTGAAAAATGGCTGATACTATGTAAACCACACTTAGCAACTTTAAACACTAAAACAGAAATAGTAAACAACTGCAGGCACAAATGGAAATCGTTGTTAGTGAACACACCCCAAACAACAACCGGAAAACCTTAAAAAAAAACAAAAAAACACGTGCAACCAACCCACACGTGAAAATAGCTGCAATCGGGCCCCACACGCTATATAACACCGGCGGTGGGCAACCCAAATATCATCCTGAAGATAGCCACCCAGCTTGAAACAAATTTGTAGAGTATTTTAATATTCCTTTTTAACACTTATTTTAACAAATGTTGCTCCCCAAGGGGTTGAGCACTTTTAGAATCGTTTTAGGCTGTGCAACTACATTGATCTATATATAGTCCCGCACGCCATAAAAGATCGTTGGCGTGCCCCAAAAGACATCCTGAAGATAGCAACGCTAGAAACAAGCGTGTAGATTTTAATACTTCATTTTTAAAAATATTTTTTAACAAATATATATATATATATATATATAAAAGTACTGTTAGGCAGAATTATCTACCACTGCAGATATGAATGCTTATCTCCCCCTATTTTTTCAATCTAAGACATAAGAGCAAGCTTTGTTTATAATTGAATATTTCTTGCAGTCATTGCAACACCAAGCTGCTCTGTAAGTTGCTGGAATGGTGCTCGGTACTTATCCTTGGAATGTATTAGTTTATTGTATATATATATACAGAGAGAGAGAGAGAGAGAGAGAGAGAGAGAGAGAATTTGACAATTTGACGATTGATTGCTCAGGCATTGAGCTCATTGCAAAGGGTGAGTAGGGGTCGGGGTGTTGACATGAACTGTTCAGAACTGACATCAGACACACTGAACTGAACGAGCCATGTCACGCATTGCACACAATGTCCAGATTATCCCGTGCTACACCACAGGTGAACAGGAGGGCCACAGCAACACAACGTGTACGTCTAATCTCACGACCCAAACAGCACTTGAAAAAATGGTAGGGGAAGGGTAAGGGGTAAGGCGGTAGGGACGCGGATGGGGTGGGGTGGGTTAGGAGCCACATGCACAGTCAACCAAGATGAAATCTAATTTAACTATGATCACATGAAAAACACCGAGTCCGGCATCAATTCGACCCTTCATTTTTCTCCCGACTGGCAGGGGCCCAGAGCTGCCATTTGAAGTGGGTCGTGCGTTCCTCGCTGGCTATCTGCTGCTCTTAAAGAACCAGTAAAATTCAGATGGTTTGTCGTTGGCGTCAGACCAGCTAAACTGAAAGGTACCATCATCACTTTCACAAATAACAGTATCTGATCTTCATCAGAAGTAAACACATCACAAACCTGGTGGTTTCTGCATGTGTCTCTGAGGTTCCTTTGCAGTGATCGGTCAATCAGCTGACCCACACAGTGATACACAGTGCTGCTGTGTAACCAGCTTCACGCGCTTTTACCAGAGGACTATCGGGTTTCATTTTCTGATGTGAAGACATCAACAAATCCAGAGAGGCATTGCTGTTTAATGCATGTGCCTGTGTCCAAAACCGTGTCACCAGTTGACATTCGACGAGAGTCCCGTGCACATTGTTGTAGCGGTGTGTTGTTTGGTGGCACAGCTGTGTCAGAGTGATACGCTGGAGGTGTGGCTACGAATAAAGTTGACGTATCTTCAAAATCAGTAAGAGTATTACTTACTTGCCTTAAGATTTTGTAGTCCGGTAGTTCTTCTTTTCTCTGCTCGTTCTCGGTCCCGGTCGATCGGGCAGGGTGGCTCCTTCCCAAAATATTGCTGGCCGACATGAGAGGTCTGTTGGCACGCCATGTTGTCTTCTGCTGGGGCTGCCTTCAGTCGGATGACAACAACCATGCTGTCTCCTTCTCTGGTGATGTTCCAGGGGTGAGATGGTTGTGCTGAAGCAGGGCATCCACAGTGACTTCCAAAGTTGTTGGCAATCCGACAACAGGCATGGTGCTGGATTATGTGGTGTTTAATGCCAAAATATCGCAGAGCAAACATCTTCCTGCCCACACTTCAAGGGAAATCACAGAGCAATGAGAGAGAGAGAGAGAGAGAGAGAGAGAGAGAGAGAGAGAGAGAGAGAGATGAACGGCTCAAGCACAAACCCAAGGTATGATTCTCGATGACGATAAGGCTGTAATTCACGACATAGTCCGCCCCAACTCAAAACAAAAAAACAAAACAAAAACAAAACAAAAATGATCACCTCGACGATTGAGAGAACTGGGCCTACTGGGTTTGGTCCAACAACAAAATAATGTACACATATTTTTACATGAAAATCACTAAATCCGAATAACTACTGATTATTCTAACTAATGAAAAAACCTGTTTCGCTATATTTGCTTCGCAGCATGAACGGTAGATGATATAGATCGTTTAGACATACGTTATAATAGAAATCACACATCCCTACGAAGCTAATAGGCTCCAGTCTCTGTAAAAAGGTTTCAATGCGTAAATGTCAAGAGGGTTCTCAGCCTCAATAGTTTCGACAAAATACTATCATGACAAGATACTGGGGAATTGTCATCCCTTGAATTGTGAAAAGGTAGACGAGTCAGTGCCAATACTGAGTCACGTCATCGGGCAGGACAGCCAATCCTTCGCCGGACCAGGCTTCCAAAACAATTTCAGCTACCAGAGCCACGTCGAAACGCAGGTATGTAAGAAAAAAACATGCTATAAAATCACACCGGCAAACTAAGGAGTATATCCCAGAATTATGACGTCTTCTCTAAGCAGTTCATCCAAACACATTTTTCACCGAAAAATAATCTATTCTCTCACTTTATATTAAATTTTATTGGAATTTATTCCCTTGACCTGTACTACTTTTTTTTTTAACAAAATACAATCGATCCTTTCAATACGTGTTATAATTATGTACGGATTACTCCCCGCGAGCTGTTGATTTCTCCATACTTTTTTTTTTCACAAAATATAATCTATCCTTCCAATGAATGTTAGTTTTATCATAATAACTTCTCTTGACCTGCTGAGGTCAATCATTTTACAAAACAGCTCCGCGGTGTTACAGGTGATGTACCCTAAGGTTCGTTACAGAATGATGGGACTTACATGATGTCGATTTAAAACACTTTACTTCAGACTCCATGAAAATCGCGTACAAGTAGGTTGAACCAGATGTGATTTTTCAGTTCTCGAAAGACATAACCATTTTTCATCTGGTCTAATATTTTGTGTGGAAGAAAGATTTTCAAGCAAAATTTGCGAGTTTTATCAAATGTGGCTGAATGGTTTTTCTTTTCCCTTTCTTTCATTCATCAAGTGTGCACCAAGTGACAAGATGATGGCCCCCGTCTGCCGGGGTATAAACAATATGAACTGAAATAAAAACATTCACACAATTCTGATCAACTTTTTCGAGAGATTGTCCTTCAGACCTCTTGTACTTTCATAACTCAACCTTGAGAAAAGATTTCGTGCTATCATTTCCTAAAAATGCTGCTGAATAAAAGAATTTTGTGTCATTTTCAATAATACATTAAAACACTTATCACTGAAATTACAAGGAATACATTTCAACAACCTAATAAAAGAGAGTAGCTTGGACAGGGTTACTGTTGATGAGGTCGATCTTCCGAGTGATTAGAGCAGATGAAACATTACTTGTTGAATTGCATGATCGTGTTCTGGTCAATGCAGAAAGCTGTAAGGTTTTACTCCATGAGTAGAGCAGCCATACACTCCATAAACTGAAAAACGTAGCGTAGGAATCTCCGATGAGAAAGCCACGTTACACAGCAGCACATCAGCTGTATACCATGTATCCAAGACCAATGAAGGAATCTTCAATATGAAATCATGACAGAGTGTGACTGTACTCTCACCTAGTGGTGAAATGCGAATGCCTGTAGATTGTGTGTGTGTGTGTGTGTGTGTGTGGTGTGTGTGTGTGTGCGTGCGTGTGTGTGTGTGTGTGTGTGTGTGTGTATGCGTGCGTGCGTGCGTGTGTGTGTGTGTGTGTGTGTGTGTGTGTGTGTGTGTGGCGTGCGTGCGTGCGTGCATGCATGTATGTGTGGAAGTGTGGGCGAGTGGATGGGTCGGTGAATGGGTGGGTGTGGTTGTGCGGGTGTGAGTGATCAACTTGAGAAAACGGAATTGTTTGGCTTTGCTCTGTACTGGGCAAAAATGACTTGGGGGAAAAAAAGCATGCCTTTCGCTGTGAGCGGGCGAAGACAAGCCCATGTGTATCCCTGCTTCACTGGATGAAGTGTCGGTCCGCTGTCTTGCATGTCAGCATCTGTTGGAAGTTGGCTGAAGACTCCTGTACCCTGTACCTTCTGTCTGTCTCCTGTGCTGATATATCTTTCATCATTCATAACTGAGAACTCATTTCCAGGAATCACTTTTATGGTGTGTGTTGTGTGTGTGTGTGTGTGTGTGTGGTGTGTGTGTGTGTGTGTGTGTGTGTGTGTGTGTGTGTGTGTGTGTGTGTGTGAGTGTTGTGTGTGCGTGTGCGTGTGTGTGTGTGCGTGCGTGCATGTGCGTGCGTGTGTATGCGTGTGTGTGTGTGTGTGTGTGTGTGTGTGTGTGTGTGTGTGTGTGTGTGCGCGCGTGCATGTGTGTGTGTGCGTGTGTATGTGTGTCTGTGTGTCTGAGAGAGAGACAGAGAGAGAGAGAGAGAGAGAGAGAGAGAGATACAGAAAATAAAGCAGACGAGGTGAAAGTGAAGCATTCAATATGATTTAGTCAGACTCTGCAATGCAGTGTGCCAGATGATTGCAGGACAACAGGAACAATGTGCGGAACAGCCCCAAGCGCACAAACTAGTGCACAGACGCTGTGCAAAACTACATTGAACAAGGTGCAAATTGTATCCGTTACCCGATGTTTCCATTCAAAAAGAAAAGTCTAAAATTCGTTGCAGTCTGTAGCCACTCCATGGTATTTAGTAATAATGAATACATTTGTATGTATTATACAACCACAAGAACAAAAAAAAACTGCCTCCCCCCCCCCCCCCCCCCCCCCGCGCGCGCACACACACACACACACGTACACGCACGCACGCACGCACGTAAGCAAACACATATGTTGCCCTTGTTCTCTTCTATTCACGGATGTATGTAAACATAAGAGGACATTATTTACGGATATCCATTAAATATCGCGCGAAATTGCACCTAGCATGCGCGGGGCGGCGAATAGGCTATAAACTGGTTCCATAAAACACTTTGATTACATAGAAATCATGGAGGTTAGAACTGCTGATATATTTTGTTAACAGAACCGCTGATTTACTGCATCAATCGTTCCATCCTTTGTAGTTAGTTAAGTTTGATATTTGATCAAACCAGACATTCTTGTCAGCAGAGTTTGTGTTAAGTTTTCTCGGTAATCTACGGCAATTATGTGTCTGTCGTTTGAGCGGCATGTTGAAAAGGAACTGACGTTGTCTCTGAGAGAGAAATTCAAGCGCATGTGACAAAGGAGCGGACTGTCATCCTCTTTTTATCATGCTCAACACAGAGAGAGAGAGAGAGAGAGAGAGAGAGAGAGAGAGAGAGAGAGAGAGAGCAGGGCCGGACGATGGAAGGAGGGAGGTCCAAGATTTCTCGAACCACCCTCTCCCCTCCACCCCCCTTGGCTGACAAAAATTGCCTTGTTTTGGTACGTTGCCGCCCTTTCCCCACTGGGGAACACACACACACACACACACACACACACACACACACACACACACACACACACACACACACACACACACCTGTTTAATATTTTCCATCGAAAAGAAAACAACGTGAACACTCAACTTTTCTCCTTCTTTTGGAAGTCATGATTATAAACAAAATAACGGGCATCTAAGTGAAGGCTCTGTTTATAATACGGCACCATAGGCCTCCCCCCTGATGGGTCTTCTGCCACACCACCACCACAGCAAGCGGTGCCAGCGGCGCCTTTCTCCTTCCAGCATTGGACACAGGCCGATGTAGGGATCACCACTGACAGAACCACCGCTCACTCGCCTTCAGACATGATTTCTCTCCATTTTGTTTTCGTTCCATTCAAGACAATAGCGAACTGAATGAGAAACCACGAGTATGTTCTGTATCAGTGACAAACAAACACACTTGTTGACTCACTCATTGCCTGAACAAAGGTTACTTAAACATTTTTTTCATTATATTTTATTTCCAAACATAAGTACAAATTACAAGTAGGGACTACAAAACGCATATATAATGTAATGAGACAACAACAGCAACAACCAATAACAACAATAATAATGACAACCACAACAACAACAATAATAATAACAATAACGATGATGATAACAATAGCAGTAGTTGTTGTAGCTGTAGTAACAGCAATGATGATAACAATAACAATCACTAAATAAGTATCATCTGTGTTTCTGCATCTAATCACATGCAGTTATGAGCACAAAAATAACCACGTGAGATAAACACAAAAACAGTAGCTGATAAATAGATAAAGACAAAATGACAGAATATATAAATCAATCAATCGAACAAACAGAGAAAACAAAGCAACTAGTATTACAAAACATGAAGCGCATTCATCATTGCAGACATTTTTTCTACAATATCGTCTTGACCTTTTTGCTCATGTCTGGTAAGCTTCCACAAGGAAAAAAGCATGACTTCATACAGGAAAATGATCAGTATCTATACGTTCAACAACCTGTACCTCACAAACATGGCATACATGAGCAGAAAGTTCATTTGATAATATGAAATAGTCATCAACACTGCTCCCATGATCAGGAACAGATATATAGCAACCTTTTAGATCGCCTTTACATACACCATTTAGGATATACAAGTTCAAAGCAGCGCACATGTTTGAAAACGATTTCCCGTAATTGTATAGATTTGTATCTTGAGAGCATCGATTAATTCTGAGAGACTGACTATTGTGCCATATTTGAAAAACATTAAACCCGGAAAAACTCCGAGAGGTATCAGAAGTTCTACCATTAAGTCACCGTTTAGAATGACATAAACATCATTTGTTATCAATAGATCAGTTAAACATTCTTCCAGTGAACTAATACCATTATATACATCAAAATGGACATAAAAAGGAGAATCTTCTGGGGGAATGTACGAGCAAACATACAAAATGGAGTCAGTCGGGGCAAAGAGGACATGCGGGTAAAGCGCCAAAATGTTTTCTCTGTAAGATCGCGAAGTATTAATTGGATTACCGGCTTTGGTTCAGTGATGATTCGGTTAAATAGCCATTTAATGAAATTTGTAGTGCCTGGCTGCAGAAGTGAGAATTTTACGTTTGACTTAATTTTAACAGATGCAATTTTCTTAAACAGTCATAGTCGACAATATAATGTAACTATCCAACTTAAAGCATCTGACATCCGTGTCATTAAGTACAGATGTGGTGATGATTTGTTCTTGATCAGAAACTGTGCCAGGGTAGGGGTTAAGACGTTGAAATTCTGAAATATTACCAGCTGACTGGGGCCAAGGGCCAAGGATGGGCGCTTTACCCCACAGTCAGGGCTCTTTACTCCCCCCCCCCCCCCCCACTCCCAGAGAGAGAGAGAGAGAGAGAGAGAGAGAGAGAGAGAGAGAGAGAGAGAGAGAGTGCTTACATGCATGCGTACGGTATGCAGGTGTAGATGCGTACACATAGTCGCAGAAAGACCGTCAATATCATAGTAAACACCTAACAGGACTATGATAAGCAACAGGTACCTTTAAAGCAAATTTTGTATCAGAAAGAAACATCAGTTACATACATGCCTGATAAACATGGTAAGGAGGCCCGGAGAGGCACACATCCAAATAAAATACGACGCCTTGATATGTGTGTGTGTGTGTGTGTGTGTGTGTGTGTGTGTTGTGTGTGTGTGCGTGCGTACGTGCGTGCGTGCGTGTGCGTGTGTGTGTGTGTGAGTGTGTGCATGTGTGTGTTGTGTGTGTGTGTGTGTGTGTGTGTGTGTGTGTGTTGTGTATGCGCGCGCGTGTGTGCACTCGAGCGCGTGCAATCGTGTGTGCGTGCGTGCGTGGTGCGAGCACGTCTGACAGAGCTGAAGAGTTCCACAGTTCCTTACCAAGTGAACAAGGAGATCCTGACCATGTCCATTCCACAGGACACTGTATGAACTTACGGTGAACAAGGAGATCCTGACCCTGTCCATTCCACAGGACACTGTATGAACTTACGGTGAACAAGGAGATCCTGACCATGTACATTCCACAGGACACTGTATGAAATTACAGTGAACAAGGAGATCCTGACCATGTCATTCCACAGCACGCTGTATGAACTTACAGTGAACAAGGAGATTCTGACCATGTCATTCCACAGCACGCTGTATGAACTTACAGTGAACAAGGAGATCCTGACCCTGTCCATTCCACAGGACACTGTATGAACTTACAGTGAACAAGGAGATCCTGACCCTGTCCATTCCACAGGACACTGTATGAACTTACAGTGAACAAGGAGATCCTGACCCTGTCCATTCCACAGGACACTGTATGAACTTACAGTGAACAAGGAGATCCTGACCCTGTCATTCCACAGGACACTGTATGAACTTACAGTGAACAAGGAGATCCTGACCCTGTCCATTCCACAGGACACTGTATGAACTTACGGTGAACAAGGAGATCCTGACCATGTACATTCCACAGGACACTGTATGAAATTACAGTGAACAAGGAGATCCTGACCATGTCATTCCACAGCACGCTGTATGAACTTACAGTGAACAAGGAGATCCTGACCCTGTACATTCCACAGGACACTGTATGAACTTACAGTGAACAAGGAGATTCCTGACCCTGTCCATTCCACAGGACTCTGTATGAACTTACAGTGAACAAGGAGATCCTGACCCTGTCCATTCCACAGGACAGTGTAATGAACTTACAGTGAACAAGGAGATCCTGACCCTGTCCATTCCACAGGTCACTGTATGAACTTACAGTGAACAAGGAAATCCTGACCCTGTCATTCCACAGGACACTGTATGAACTTACAGTGAACAAGGAGATCCTGACCATGTCATTCCACAGGACACTGTATGAACTTACAGTGAACAAGGGGATCCTGACCATGTCATTCCACAGGACACTGTAAGAACTTACAGTGAACATAGGAGATCCTGACCATGTCATTCCACAGGTCACTGTATGAACTGACAGTGAACAAGGAGATCCTGACCATGTCCATATCCACAGAACACTGTATGAACTTACAGTGAACAAGGAGATCCTGACCCTGTCATTCCACATCTCACTGTATGAACTTACAGTGAACAAGGAGATCCTGACCATGTCCATTCCACAGGACACTGTATGAACTTACGGTGAACAAGGAGATCCTGACCCTGTACATTCCACAGAACACTGTATGAACTTACAGTGAACAAGGAGATCCTGACCTGTACATTCCACATCCACTGTATGAACTTACAGTGAACAAGGAGATCCTGACCATGTCCATTCCACAGGACACTGTATGAACTTACGGTGAAAAAGGAGATCCTGACCCTGTCATTCCACAGGACAGTGTATGAACTTACAGTGAACAAGGAGATCCTGACCATGTCCATTCCACAGGACACTGTATGAACTTCGGTGAACAAGGAGATCCTGACCCTGTACATTCCACAGAACACTGTATGAACTTAAAGTGTACAAGGAGATCCTGACCCTGTCATTCCACAGGACACTGTATGAACTTACAGTGAACAAGGAGATCCTGACCATGTCATTCCACAGGTCACTGTATGAACTTACAGTGAACAAGGAGATCCTGACCATGTCATTCCACAGGACACTGTATGAACTTACAGTGAACAAGGAGATCCTGACCATGTCATTCCACAGGTCACTGTATGAACTTACAGTGGAACAAGGAGATCCTGACCATGTCCATTCCACAGGACACTGTATGAACTTACGGTGAACAAGGAGATCCTGACCTTGTCATTCCACAGGTCACTGTATGAATTTACGGTGAACAAGGAGATCCTGACCCTGTCCATTCCACAGGACACTGTATGAACTTACGGTGAACAAGGAGATCCTGACCCTGTCCATTCCACAGAACACTGTATGAACTTACAGTGAACAAGGAGATCCTGACCCTGTCATTCCACTGGACACTGTATGAACTTACGGTGAACAAGGAGATCCTGACCCTGTCCATTCCACAGGACACTGTATGAACTTCGGTGAACAAGGAGATCCTGACCCTGTACATTCCACAGAACACTGTATGAACTTACAGTGAACAAGGAGATCCTGACCCTGTCATTCCACAGGACACTGTATGAACTTACAGTGAACAAGGAGATCCTGACCATGTCATTCCACAGGTCACTGTATGAACTTACAGTGAACAAGGAGATCCTGACCCTGTCATTCCACAGGACACTGTATGAACTTACAGTGAACAAGGAGATCATGACCCTGTCCATTCCACAGGACACTGTATGAACTTACGGTGAACAAGGAGATCCTGACCATGTCCATTCTACAGGACACTGTATGAACTTACGGTGAACAAGGAGATCCTGACCATGTCCTTTCCACAGGACAGTGTATGAACTTACAGTGAACAAGGAGATCCTGACCATGTCCATTCCACAGGACACTGTATTGGTTCACAGGCACAGCTGTCCATCGTCTGGCTTTTGATGTAACAGGTAAGATGGGTATGCAGCATCGCTGAAATAGAGAACCGGACTTGCAGGAAGGGACTGGCTGCAGGGTTTCTTGAAGCACACCCCAGATCTCAGTTTGATACAGCAGCAAGGAACAAGTCTGTCTACTGCTGTGCGGTTCACTACCCACAAATGAATCATCTGACCTTGGGAAATTTGAGTTGACAGTCAGATTTGCAAGAAATGGGCTCATGAGGTCTGCACCCCTGGTCTTGGGATCTTCATTTGTCCGAACTGCAAATCAATACACTCTGATAGTGACTTCTCATTGAGAATCTGTCACTAATATACTGCTCAAAACAATTTAAGAGCCAGTTGAAAACATTTACACACAGTTCAACCGAAAAACAAAATAACTTCTTCAAACAATTTAGTTGAAAATTCATCTATGGAACAATACAATGACATCAGATATAAACGAATAACAGCTGCTCAAAAACAACTTCATGGGCTTAATTGATGAACACCTTCATTTCAGAAATCAGAACAGTCAAATCAAATGACAATCAATGTCAATACTCAGTATGGCAGCCATTAGCGTGGATGCAAGCTAGACATCTCTGTTTCATAGAGTCCACAAGCCTCCTGAGAGTCAGCTCGGGGATATTGTTCCACTCCTGCTGCAAGAAGTCGAAGAGCTGGCCCAGGTTCACTACTGGAGGGTGGTTCTCGTGAAGCAGGCGCCTCAGGACGTCCCAGGCGTGCTCAATCAGGTTAAGGTCGGGCGAGGACGCTGGCCAGTCGAGGTGGTTGACCTGCTGCTCCTCCAAGAAGACGTTTACCACCCTGACATGGTGGGGATGGGCATTGTCGTCCTGGAGGATGGCGTCAGGGCCCAGGGCTTGCAGGGCAGGCAGGACCAGAGGCTGAAGAATGTTGTCCCTGTACCCCATACGAGTTAGGTTGCCTTCAACTCGGTAGAGGGGGGTTCTGAAGTTACTTCCTATGCCACCCCACGCCATGATAGACTCCCCCCCCCCCCCCCCCCCCCCCCACCACCATACCGGTCCCGTTCGATTACGTTGGCTTCTTGGTAGCGTTCCCCTGTCCGCCTCCAGACACGTATGCAACCATTGTGGAACAGCTGAGCAAAACGCGACTCGTCAGAAAACATCACCCGGGCCCAATGCTGCCTTGTCCAGGCCACATGAACATGGCACCAGGTCAGTCACACCCTATGGTGAGCCGCTGTCAGCACAGGTTGAACAGCTGGCCGTCTTGCTCGGAGGTTAACTTCTCTAGGCAGTTCCGAACAGTTTGGTGGGAAATGTTGACATTCACTGCAGCACACAGTTGTCACCTGAGGTTCATTGCAGTGGCAGTTCTTTGCCTCAGCGCCGTCAGAACCAGCAGTCTGTCCTGCTGTCTGGTGGTGGACCTAGGCCGGCCAGACCGTCTTCGTTCAGCAGTACTACTGGTGGCATTGAAGCGGTCATGAAGTCTTTGGATGACAGCAGGATACACTTGAAGGCGACGACCAACTTCTCTGACACCTACACCTTCTTGAAGCCAAGCAACAGCCCTTCCCCGGTGTGATGAGAGATATGGATGAGTGGTAGGTGGGTCCTCTAGGGGAAGGACTTGGAATAATTTCTCAATGAGAATTATCTTAACATTTCACCTACACCGTCTCTCTTACTAGTGGTGGACGGAGCCACTTTCCGGTACTAGTCATCAAAAGAAATTTTTATTTGTTCCGGGTCTTGTTAAAATACTTAAAGAGTGGCTCTGAGATAATTTTCCTTAGGCCTGTACTCTTAGAAGTACTTGTAGCTCTGAGAGATAATTGAAGAGAGAAGTTCAAACATTCAACATTTGATTGAACAACAGAGAACAGACACAAGTTAAGTGCAATTTCACACATCACCTTTACTTGCTTACACATAGGTAAGTATTTACATGTCTGTTCAATAGGCAAGATTTTAGTTATTGAACCACAACAATGAGGGGCCCTTCCTCACTCCTGCTTTACTTGCTTACACTCTGTGCAGCCGCTTAAGTTGGAATACAGTGGGCCTGTCTAAGTTACTCTGAATGCATATTTTTATTATACATCCACTTCGCTTGCGTACACCCAGTGCAGTAGCCAAAGTGGTACTCATAGACAGGTTCTCACTGTTTCATCATAAAGTGAGGGTAAGGGTCTGATGGATTTGAGTCCAGGGGAGTTAATAGCTTAACGTATATCGGAGAGGGTAGTTGATCTCTCCTGTGGCTGATGACTGCTCCTCCCTTGTAGATCTGTTGTCTGGTGTCACCCCGGTTTAAAGTGTAGCCATGATGTCTGGCGTTTCCCCGGTTTTCTGGCATAGCCCCAGAGTATGGTTTTAGCCACAATTTGTAGCGTGACCAGGATCCCAGTTCTGCGATAAAGAGAACTTGGTCTGCATGTGAGAAGCTGACGGCTGGTCGAGTTCACACATTTACCCTTTTATCTTTTAGAAGAGGTGCGAGACTCAGCCAGCAAAGTTTTCTCTATGGTAGAGTTTCTACTATAACTATCAATCCCCACTTTTGTTTAAAGGCTGAGTTAATCTTACAAAAGGGTAGGAGACAGTAATACAATGCTACACGGTTTCTGTCAAACAACTCCTCCAAGTTTCTTATGAATTAAATCACATTGACTTGGGCTACACTTAGTCCAAGTACACATGTGGTGTAGACTTAACCTTCATTGTCCTGTATTTCGTATGACAGAAGTCGCCTTGACTACTAAGTTTATATTGGAATTCGCTGCCCGAATTGGGGTACTGACTTTAAAAAATTGTAAAAAATAAACTAATGGATATAAAGACTTCAAATTTTCAGCAAAAATCTATGGAAAGCTGAACTTTGGTTTGCACTTGTTATTTCAGGGGATGTGAAAATATTTTTATGACTCAACACTAACACACCTGATTTTACCTGGGAAACACACCTACGTCAGTGAAATAGGTGATAGACAGGCAATACAACACCCATCAACTTTATAACACCTACCTTTTTGGTGGCAAGTGGTCAGGTTCACCATCTGAAAAGAACTGATGGGTGTTGTGAGGTGTTAGTAGTTACACAGGTAGCTAGGAATGTACGTGAAATTTTTGTGACGCTTTTAAGTCACCTAGCAGTTACATAGCAGGAAAAAAATAATATAAAAAAAATAACAGGTCAAAATCATGCCATACTTACTGAAAATGTATTGGAGTGCATGCTTTTTGATCTGCATGAGTTAGTTTGTGTTTGTGAGAAAAAGAAATCCTATGACTGATAATATTTCTAACTATATGCAGGTGTTAGTAGGAAGGAAGAGAGGCAGGCATCACAACACAAAACAACACTCAAATATTTTTGTTGTACTCACCATATGGTTCCAGATGTAATGAATTATATAATCCAAATGTGATCACACACAAACAACACAGTCACTGGAAATGTTCTTGCTTTTGATCACTTTTGTCACACACAGATCACTGACATGAAATTTTCTTTCCGTTGTGCACTTTTCTTACATGCACAAACTCCAGTACTTTTGTATGTGGCACTTTCAATATTTAGTCAACCCCAAAACAGTCTGTACAAAACAAAAATGACAAAGTTCAGTCCTTGATTTAGTCAAGTATCAGGTGTACTGCTAAGAATGAGTGTGTAGGAACCTACTCACTGCTGGTGCAAAGAAAAAAAGCAGCCACGATCCTTGCACAAAGCCACCTTACACATCACACACTCATGTGTTGACTGGATGGCATTGCCTGCTGGGGTTTTCCTGCCTTCCTTCTTGCAACAGACACAGTCCTTCTTGCCTCTGGCAGACTGGATTTTGGAAGGAGTGTGTTTGTGCTTGTCTGGATTGTCGTGAACGACGGGACAGCCGATCCGTTTTCGACCCTTGAAACCATTCACCATGCCCATGACAATCTCAGTGTGAAAATCCACATGCAGTTTCAGTGGGGCATCTGCAGAGTTTTTGTAGATTACAAAGGCATTTACTGCAGCAGTGTCCAGGCAGAAGAAGAACACATATTTCCACCACTTCATGAATTTCTGCTTGGAACAATAATATGATCGCAATTGATCATGCTTGTCAACACCGTTGTAGTTCTTGGTGTAATCAGCCACAGCCAGGGGCCTAGAATACCTGGCTTTTTCAACACCCCCTGCACCTTTTCTGACAAGCTCTCCATCGGTTCCATCATGGACAGAAGTAAGAAGGGTGACCTTACGACGGTCAAACCAAGCAACAGCCTGAAGCTTGCCCTTCAAATCATCATAGCCAATCTCACGAAACCAGCGCTTTGTGTCCCCAGACTTTTTGACACATTTTGCTGGCTTCATATCCTGTGGCAGACCCTTCCTGTTGTTTCGCACAGTCCCACATGCCAAGGTTTTCTTCTGAAACAGATACTGAATGAGGGGGACTGACGTGAAATAATTATCAAAGTAGGCAGTGTGCCACTTGAAATAATGGGGTTCTGCCAAGTGTTTGACGACACGATCCCCTAGGGCATCACCTGTCCCAGCAGGCACATCATTGGTCTTCCCAGTATATACTCGAATAATTCAGCATATAAAAAGAATCGGCATCACACAAAGCCCACACCTTGAGGCCCCACTTTGTTGGTTTTGCAGGCACGTACTGCAGAAAACCACAACGACCCTTGAACTTGATCATTGCCTCATCTACTGTGATGTTTTGCCCAGGTAGAAACTGCATAGCAAAACATTCTTGAGTCATGGAAATGAGAGGTCTGACTTTGAACAGGGGGTCATACCCAGCCTGACCTCTGGGAACAAACTGAGTGGTATCAGCGAGGTGAAAATACTGGTTCAGCTGTTCAAACCTGTTCTTCGACATGACACTCGACACCCAGGGATTGAAGAAAGGAGAAGAGTCTTTCCAATAAAAATCACGATGAGGAACAGGGGCCATGTTCATAAACATGAGAAGACCAACAAAAGCTCTGATTTCATCCACAGTGGTTGGCTGAAACTTATCCTCAGGAAGACCAGCAGCCATGAGCATTTGTCTTGCATACAGGTTGGTTTCCCTGACCATGAGATGGAATGCGTCCGAAGGAAAAACAAGTGAAAAATAATCAAAAGGTGTTCGAAGATTCACTTGTGGACGTGGGGGGCCCCTGTATGCATCAAACACACGAACTTCAGTCCGAAAGTCGTCGTTTGACCACTGCGATGACTGTGCACTCCACCGACATCAGTAGCACCTGCGTCACCTGCGTCGCCTATGTCCGAGTCACTGTCACTACTCGCATTCACTCCTTCTGCAACTTCATAGTCACTGTCGCTGTCTACAGAGTCAAGATCAATGTCCGATTGATTCCAGTCGTCATTTTCGGTCGGCAACACATTCATATTGAACATTTGGTCCACAGTCAAGCTCATGTCACTGTCACTGTCAGAGTGCGACATTTTGATCGTAGTCGGAAGTCGATGGGATGACAAAAAAATTCGATTAAAAATAAAAAAAGCCACAAACCGCTTTCACAAATGGCGCTGAGAAAGGTAGGAAAGACCCGGATAACGACCGGTTTGTCTTATTACTGTGGTCAACCCAAATAAGGGAGGCACACCGAGACAATCAGCCTACTGAGGAACGGGCGGTACAGGGCGGATCAGGAGCCTGACGGGTCGGGCGGAATAGGGCGGAACGGGGATAGAAAGGTTAAAGTCATACACTACAAATCATCCCAACAATCACCAGTATTTATAAATCAGCCTAGCAGTTTTTAACCTAGCACAGGCATACTGTTTTTCTGATCAAAATTTATCATTGAAGTATCATCTTAACAGATAGAATTGCATACTGGCAAAAGTCAGGGTGAACACAAAGACTAGTGGTCAGATTGTTAACAAAGAATCATAACCACCTGGAGAGAGCTTCGGCCATATGATGGCAATGAAACTACTACACAGAATAATCATTCATCAGTTTGATAAATGTCACTAATATTTGTACAAAGTTACAATATTACCCCACACAGCATACATAAAATCAATGCATAGATTCGAAAATGTAAAACATAGTTTCAACTCACTTTTCCTGGGATAAAACAGTGAATGAGACTTGGGATCAAGAAGTAGGGTATCAGGCCTTCTCTCTGGTCGTCCCTTTGTCTTTCACTGTTCTGACCTACAGGCAGTCTTGAGGGGTCAGGTTTCTGATCTGGCTGACAAGGTGTCAGTCGAACACCGGGAGTGAGAGGGGGAGGGATCTATTCTTACCATTATTTGCCTCGGAAATTGTTTGAACTTCATTGGCACCGGCTCGCTGAGGTCCGCGGTCGGTTAATTTATGCATCTGTATAGACGAATGCTAATTTAGACCATTGTGGGGGAAACATCATTTACCAGAGATCCGCGGCATGCAGACTGTGGATATGAAAGAGATGGGGGGGGGGGGGGGGGGGTTGGAGAAGGAGGGAGGTTTGCCGGTTACTCTTTGTGTCAACTAAGGCAGCACGTGGCCCAGGTGGGAGGGGGGGGGGGGGGGAGGGTGGAGAGAGCGGCAACATGGCTTCGTGTCACGGGATAGGAGGGGGGGGGGGGTGAAGATAGTGGCAGGAAGGTGGGACGGGGGGGAGGGGGGCAGCGGGGGGAAGGGGGGTGGTGGGGGGGGGGGGGAGACAGGCAATTGTTACAATGCAAAATGTAAATTTCCCTGAGGTTGAAAGGGGATGGGACGTGGACCGAGAATAACGAAACGCGTCACGCGTTTCCCGTGACATAATTTTTTTTCTTTGTAAGAGATCGTGTAAGTCGGGCGGCTCGCGTCGTTGTAAGAGAGATAAGGGGGGGGGGGGGGGGGGGGGGGGGGGGGGTTGAGAGGGGAGAGTGGGTATAGATTTGAAATCTATTATGCGGTTTGGGATTTGAGTGGGACCGATCGGATGGGTTTGTCAAGCGTTTCGTTACACCCGGTCAGTGTCATTTAATCTCCGTCTTGGTGGCATGGTTAAAAACGCCCCCAAAAGCGGCTTTTTTTATACCCACTGGTCAGCAAAACTGGTTGCCATGTGTTCAGTAAAGGCGCGACTTGCACGTGCAATGCGGTTTGCAGTCAGCCCAACTCTCCTGCCTCAGCTATGCACTCGCAAACCCCGATCATGTTTTCATGATTTCGGTGTTTCTTTTGTGAACTCGTTCAACCCACTAGACTCAGATTCAACTGAACACATGCCAAAACCAGTTTTGCATTGAAGCAGTTGTCACACTTTCAGTGCAAAAATTGGACAAAAGCTTTGAATTCTATACACCACGATGCATTATCTAAACCATATGAAAAATGCAGGTGGCTCTTAAATTGTTTTGAGCAGTACAGATGTAATGTGATCAATATCAGAGTATCCCGAACCGATGATACATACATTATGATCAGTCACAATCAGAGTATTCTGATTGACCGAGTATATACCACAGCATGCCAATTCACTAAGTTTCTTGGATCAAAGTCTACTTCCCTTTTTGTTCAAATAATCCATCAATGCGATTTGCGTATATTAAGTTTATATTGGCTAGGGTTGTTTGAACTTTGCTTTAAAACCTTCAATAGATTTTATTTAAGTTCTGTTCAGCTGATCTTGATGGTTCGACTATTATTTTACTGCCACCATTTGGCCAGACCATATCCGTGAGGTAAAACACCCAGGTATGTGCAGGGTAAAAAGCCCGTAAGGCACTTTGCCCCGACTGTGTGGGCATTTTGCCCCATGCTATGGGGAAAAAAGGCTGTTGACAATGTTGTATTTGAACCGTCATAACACAACAGTGCAGTTAGATTGTGGACTAAAAGCAGTTTGAATCAAATAACAGAGAAGAATGAAACCTTTTAGCCATCTTTCGTTTTGGTGGAGTTCAGCTGAAGCTGTAATCAAGATTTTCCTTTTGGGTGTCCTCTTTGCCCTGACTGACAATATCCCTGTCTATTCCAAACAAGATTTTGTCAATCAAGCTGACAATTAAATTTGGATTATTTACTTCAATCGATCAAACAAAGGGGATATATTCTCATTTTTTCTCAGACAAATTATACCTCCAGATTGTCTCCCGTGTCTCGTAGATTTAACTGCAGGCTTACAAAATATCTTATACCCGATCAACAAATCATCACGACATTCCTCTATAAATGTCTCATTTAAACAGACAAAATCAAGTTGACAAAGAAATGAAATTATACTGGAATAAAACAAGTTTTGACATTAAACCATTTACATTCGATGTTAAGAAAGCGAAAGGTTTATGTACAGTAGAAGAAATCGTGCTCTCCGTATTTCCACACGTGGAACCGGTCGGCATCTCTGCCAAAAGGGCTTGCCTCAACGAACAGTGTTCACATGTGACACTGTCACCAGTGACCGAGCGGTCTACCGGTGTTATGTCACTGAGGTTCCCATTTTCTGTACTATATTTTTCTAATCGAGTAGCCGGCCGACTCCCTGTCTTGATTAATTCAAGCTGCCATGAATACTGAGGAAGTAATTTTTACCGTCAATAATTAAAAAGTCAAAAACCATAGACGCTTTTTTCCTGTCAGCTCTTGCCTTTTCAGATAGGGAGAGAGGCCACGTCTGATTTCCCTGACTCAAATAGAGAAATCCTCTCCAACAGAAATGTTACTGCCCTTCAATTTCGCTTTGGCCTTGAGAATTTTGAGCTTGTCTATGTAAAATGAGCAAGTTATGATGGGGAGTCAGGTTTTGCATTTAGCCTGTGGACACAGTCAAATTCGATTTCCCTTGCTATCTCCAATCTGCCAATGATAGGCTTGAGTACTCTCCCTTCACATTGTTTATTAGTTTCAGTTTGATGTCTGGGGATATTGTTTATTAGTTTCAGTTTGATGTCTGGGGATACCACAAAACATAAGACTATTGCGCTTGGACCGACATTCTAAATCGTCAGTTTTTCTTTCTAATTGCTTGACTTTAGCTAAAACCTCAGAGGTTTTTTGTTTTTTTTTTCGCCAGATCCCAGTTTTCTTTTCTCAAATTCCCCACCTCCTCCCACAGATGATCAAACCCACTATGCACAGCAACAAACTGATCACAAAGGTCTTTTAAACTGTGTTCCATGTCAGTAAACTTACAGACCAGCTTGTTCATGACGTCTGCTATGGTGGGTTGCTGGGGAGAAAAACAAGTCGTCTACCCGGCGTCCACAGAGGCCTCGGTCCTGCTTGTGCTGGTCCTTCAGCCTGCCGTGGCTCTTTGGCTGTTCAACCTCGACTTCCGGACGCTGTTGGGTTCCGCTTGACGCCCCGCAGTGAAGAAACAAACTGCCCTTGAACATCGGCGTGAAGAGAAAGCCTAAGGTGACACCGGCAGCTCCGGTTCGCAGGATCGGTATGGCGACTCATTTTGCAGTTTTCTTTGTGGCCCCTTTCAACATGAAGTTGACGTAAATAGACAAAAAGGAGCCACAGGATGCCCTGAAGACGAGGAGAACTGACGGCATGGTATCTTCAGTATTTAATGACGGAAGTACAGGATCCTGCTCGACTTCAGTCCTCCAATGTTGACAGAAACTGCGATCCGCAAGCTGCAAGCCGCGGTTCAAGCCACCCCCCCCCCCCTTCTTGCAGCAGAGAGAGAGAAGAGAGAGAGAGAGAGAGAGAGAGAGAGATTTACTTACTTGAAAATTCAAAACAAAAATAGAATTTCTGAGCCGCCAAGCAATGGATTACGCAAATTACAAAACAGCACAACGCGTATTTAAAACAATGGAAACAGTCACTTATCTCTTTGACCAAGGCGAAAATGTTGCGTGGGTGAAAACCCGAAACCACGGAATGGAGGTGAAGAGAAGAGGGAAGAGGTTGGTGGGGGGAAGATCATTATCATCACCATCATCATCATCATCATTATTATCACCACCATCATCATCATCATCATCATCACCATCATCATCATCCTTATCATGGTCATCACCATAACCACCACCACACCCCGCCGGTGGAACACTGGCTACTTACAAAATGGTCACTGCCACGGAGCATGGTGGATCAAGATTTCAAAAAATTAACAATAGCGACGAATAACGCAGCCAATATGGCTGACAAATCCTAAAGTTTAGGAAAGTATTTTGAGTTTTGAGGACTGTAGTGACGCACGGTTTCTGCGCACATAGGCGAGCTCAACGGAAGTGCACCTCGCGTGAGACACTTGACACTCAGGTAAACAAGCAGACGAACTCCGGCAGTACGACACTAGGCCTTGAAGAGAGCGGACCTGCTAACTTCTTGTTAGTTTTGGGAGTTCGACACTCGGGCTTGATGGGAGTGGACCGGCTAGGACTAACTTACAGTTCGTGAAGGAGCTTCGTCGTGCTGACAGTTACACTAGTGACAGACCAGTGCTAGGGCCTCCAGTTAACAGGAGACAGTTTAGCCCTAGCACTGCGACAGGGCAGCCGGAGACGGTTACAACGGCAAGGACGGCTTTGACAGTTTCACTGCTGGGCCCGGACACTGACAGAAAGACAGTGACTGTGACAGACTCAACTTGGTAGCTCATGCTAAACTTTGACAATATTATTCAACTTTTGTCGCATGTGTCAGTGCCACGCATGCCACTATAAATGTATGTTTTGAAATTGGAACGACGAACTGGCCCATTAGGGCCTCAAACATCCACAACGTCAAGGTCGAGGTCATGCCAGTGAAGAGCTTGGGTAAGAATCCTGACGAAACCCCCAAGCCAGAGTCTGGACTGACCAGGTAAGGTAGAGTGCGTGTGTGTGAGTGCAAAAGTGCTGGGTACATAAACAGACTCTAGAGTGTAGGGAAAACACTTTAGGACACAAGATGTTGTTTGGCTACCTAGCAAAAAAAAAAAGTTTTAAGGATACAAATAGCTTGAAATTTATATAAAAACTTAGGTGGTTTTGAAAAATCTTAAAGAATAAAATTATTATTATTATTTTTTTATGTGTACAAGCCACGGATTTCTGTGGTGAACGAAAAGACGATGTGTCGGTGGTACGTCTTAAGCACGGGTCATGTTCGGATCACAAGAAAAATTGGCGTCGATGCAGTTTGAGATTTAAAACATTGCAATTAATCAAATATATCTGATCAACTGAAGAACGAATTGTTGTAGACGAAAATTTGAAGCCCCAAGTAAACATACATGAGAAGTTTTTCAGGGAAAGAAGCCTATTTCTGATATTTTTTGGATATTTCTATGAGGGCCTATCGTTTCCTTCATATTCACCACCATGGCTACATAACTTGCAATTAAAGAGTCGCGTTCGCTTAAGCCTTTCTTACACCATATAAGGTTATGAGATATTTTTGTGAGCAGGGCTAAAAGTATGAATTATTATTGCAGGTGGTGACGATTTTAGTTCCTTTTTTAATGATTGTCTTCTGAGTAGGTAGCCAACCACATCGTGACTCATTACCACGTCATCAAACAACACAGCCATTATCTTCAAATGAAATAAAAATTTCATCATGTAGATACATGTGTAGATTACATAAAGGCAAAACAAGCTTCTTATTGTGACAATTGCTTCAAATACGAACATGGCATTTGTGGGTTGTTTTTTTTTTAAACAAGAAAAATGAATTTTGTTAAGTGGCCTGTGTCAACACCACCGATATTTCCCGCTCAGACCAACTTCGAAAGCAGAAGAACGGGCGATTACTGAAAGTGACGCTCTGTGAAGAAAAACTCAATAACTTAGTTCTGATTGTTTTCTGTTCATTGACAAAACAGTAAAACTGCCTTATTAAAAAATTATGCGTGATTTTCTAACTTTTAAGTTGCCATGCCAACACCACGGGATACAGATACGAAAACTTGAATGAGAATGTTGATGAAAGAAGGAATATTTACACTGACAAAATGTCAAGAACCCACCTCCGATTGTTTCTTAATGCTTCTAAAAATATAAGAAACAAATTGTTCGAAAGTTTCATTTTTGTTGACCTCAACAAGAGCGGATTAGCGTCATCACGTGACCTTCGCTGGACGCCATGACAGACCCAGAACTGGTAAGTGAATTTCAATGCTTGCCCTTCATTTCTTTAGAAAACCATCCAATTAGAGCGAGTTGCCGTGCTGTCTGTAGCCGTAAGTCTTTAGACTTGAAAAAAAAACATTGTCAATTTTGCCTTTCCGTCGCTGCCTAGATCTAAATTTAATCTTTATTCCCCTCAGAAAATCAGATTTTGATTTCTTTCTGAATTGGAGTTAAACCTTGTTCTATGACTATAGTTAGATCTAACACTTTGTGTAACAGATTAAGGTTGGAATGTACGTCTCTCTCTCTCTCTCTCTCTCTCTCTCTCTCTCTCTCTGTAAATCTATTAATTCTCTCTCTCTCTCTCTCTCTCTGAGTCTGTTTCCTTACATTAAATAAAAAAAAATATTAAAAAAAAACAGTTTGTACACATTGGTGACCTGACATTTTATTTGAAGGGATGTGTGGTGTGTGGCACTTGATGCTTTTTGTTCGCAATGCACCAGTCGGTGTCAGGTTATAACTTATGTGCAGGTTGTGTGTGTGTGTGTGTGTGTGTGTGTGTAATTCTTGCTTGACTTGGAGCTGGACAGTTTAATCTTATTCCATATAAGTTCTCCACAGGCCTTGTCAGTTGAGGCTACTGCGTGTGCCCAGGTGGTGTGTATGTGTGTGCATGTATGTTTGCATAGGTGCACATGCGTTTGTGTAGTGTATGTGTGTGTAGTGAACTGTATGAACAAAATTGGGAATTTACCCATTGGTTTGGGGGAAATCTGCCTTATTATATTTAAGAATTTTAATTTAATTGCATTTTCCCCCAAGAAAAATGTGACCAGTCTTTTTGAAGTGTTTCTGCATTTGTTTTTTCTCAAAGAAAAGGGAAAGCTTTTATGAGCATTGCTGGCTACTTTTATCTACTTCCACTTTTGTTTTAAAGTTTATTTCTGCTTAAAGTCAGTATGTCAATCATTTTACAAACTATGGATTTTTTAAATGGTCAGTATGATTTGGGAATTTTTTGAAAAAGTTGGGACATATTTCAAAGTAATAATGTTTTAAAGCTGGTGTCTGTGACTGGTTCAGTGGTTGCCTTTCTAGCATAGCGCTCAATTGATTGTAACACCCCTCCTCTCTCTCTCTCTCTTTCTCTCTCTCTCTCTCTCTCTCTCTCTCTCTCTCTCTCTCAGTCAGTGCGTGCGTGTTCTCTCCCTCTCTGTTAGGATTGGACATGAGCCGAGAATTTATATTATGACAATATTTCTTGTATTAGCTTTTTTCCTCCCTCAGTTTCACATCAACAACACATCCCATTGACAATAGCAGCTTGTCTTCAGGATTGTTATGTGCGTATTTGTTGGAAGGGGGTGGGGGGTTGGAGTAAGGGGTGTTGTGAATGAGCTATGGATAATTTTGTCTGCTTTTCTTTAATATTTTTTGTTCTCTCCCTCCTGCTTCCCCATCCAACTTAATCATATAGTTGCTTACTCAGTTCATGTAATAAAACTTCTTTTAATTATGCATTTACTGCTTTCAGATGAACAATAATAATAATAATAAAACTGAATACTTATATAGCGCCTATTCTCGGCTAGAGACCAAGCTCTAAGCGCTTTACAATCAACACTCGCTTACACAACGGGCTGCCTACCTGGGTAGTGCCGACTGAAGAGCTGCCAGCTGGCGCTTCATTCAGTCGTTTCCCGTGTCATCCAGTCAATATCGTTCACTCAGTTTCTTTACTTCCTTCATTCTTTCCATTTCTTACGCAGGGTGCATGCTGTGTGTAACGTGTCATCCATACCAACGGCCAAACTGGCCTACTCTTCCGAAAGTTGGTGATGGGATTTTACGTGTGTGCAAGATATTATGCGTGCGTTCACACACGGAACCTCGGTTTATAGTCTCATTCGAAGGACTGTATGGGAAATGGAGTCAGAACTAATGTTAACTCCGAGGGAAAAATCCCCCTGTACCGAAACGCCCCAGCGGAGATTCGAACCCGCAACCCCAGGATCACCAAGATTACGAGTCAGGCGCTGTACCAACTGAGCTATTCCGGCTCCCCGGAACACCATGGCCTTCTGTGGAAAAGGAGACATGCTGGCACTTAGAGCTGGGAATGGTAAATTTATTTCGTTCATTATTATCAGTATTATTATTATTACTTGGGTCAGTATCCTCAAGAATGATTTTGATGTTTCACAAACATGCGAAACTTCCTTTGTGAGGAAATTGTTCACAGCACAAGAGTCACTTCTTTTTCTAGTCAATGGCCTGTGTTCAGATTTCAAGTACTAATTAAACAGTGAGCACACTGAGGACTAAAGGGGAAAATCACTCCAGTTTGGTGATAGTTTTCATGAAGTTGTTCTATTTCTGTTGAATTTTTGCTTTCCTATCAGTCCTTTTCATTACTTTTTTAAACACAAGTGATTTAAACTAACTTTAAGTTGAGAACAGGAGATTTGGAATTAAATTGCTCTCTCTCTCTCTCACTCTCTCTCTCTCTCTCACTCTCTCTTTCTCTTTCTCTCTCTTTCTCTCTGAGATTCCCAGGTGGTATTTTAAGTCTTAATTCCAAGTCCGTTAGTTTGATTTTGCATCCTTTGCCACCCAAGTGGCACTGAGCCCACACCACTCATTCCAGATTTTTTTTTGTGGTTTCCCTGCTAATGACTTGATGTTGACTGCTCCCTGTGTGCTGGTGGTGCCAAAAGTGTTGCTGGACAAGCCGAGAAGTGGCTGTGGACTGAGATTCGGAATGAGCAATGTGGGTTTAGTGTCACTGGGGTAGCACAGAAGATGTGACTAACACACACACACACACACACACACACACACACACACACAACCAAACCAACCAACCAATCTTTTTATATTTAATATCTGGTGGCGAAAGTTGCAAATAACAGCTGTTTACCTGTGCAGTGTTATTTGAGATGGTGTCATACCAGTTAACTCATGAAATCCTGTGCAGGAACAGTGTGGTTATGAAATTTCTGGTGAAGGAAGGTTCAAAACCTAAGATTTACCGTCAACTGTCATGTGTCTTGTTCGAGTCATTGACAGGTCTCCGTTAGGTGAAAATGAGACATGTGTTTCCTGCATGTATAGACTATGCATTTCCTGAATATGCGAGTTGCTTCTTTGCAGGCTTTTGTATGATTTGCTGAAACAGAGAGCTGTTGTACTTGTAGTGTTGTGTTTATCTTCGTTGATACATATTGGAATTGTACCTGCACAGACCTAATTTGCTGAACATTGAGATTGTTCTTGCATCTATAGACTCCGTTTGATACACTCGATATTGAAATTGCCCTAGCATTGACTGACTGATTTGTTCAGTATTGGAAAACTTCCTTCAGAGAGTACGGTCCACTTGAACTGTTAGCATTTTGCTTAACTGATCCGAACTTCCAGCACTGAACAGTCAGCAAAACCCCAGATAGGCCAGGAACTGTAGACTTAATCTTCTGCTTTTGTCTTATTTGAAAGTGTGTGTAAAGTGAGAATTCTGTGTGAGAGATCAACTGGTTGGGACAATTTCATTACAGTTTATCAGTGTGTGGCAAGTAATGTGGTTTTAATTTAACTGTAGAGCCTTTCAGATCATATAACATCCTTTTTGAGCCTCATGCTGGGTAACCTCTCTCTCTCTCTCTCTCTCTCTCTCTCTCTCTCTCTCTCTCCTCTCTCTCCCTCTCTCTCTCTCTCTCTGTGGGTTGTACATGACCTGGGTGAGTGGTTTGGGAAATAAATGAGCTGTAGTTGATGATAAGATCTTGCCTTGCTTCTCCCGGACATATCCCTCACCCTCAACCCTTCCCCCTACTCTCTACCCTCCCTCCCACCCTTGCCTGGTAAGTTTTTTTCACATTTTATTGACTTGAGTGTGGAGGGGGTGGGGCAGGGGTGGGGGTGGTGGTGAAGAGAGTAAAAAAGCAAAGGAATAAGGAGGTGAACATTTTTCTCCTGTTATGGAAATCTGGATCAGTGGGTGACCTATGTTCAGCCTAATGGCTGATCAGTTTGTGTCAACGTCTGTCTGTGTGTATTTATGCTTGAGAGAGAGAGAGAGAAACTAACGAGAAAGAGAGGTGGTGGGGCGATTTAGACCACATCTCTTTTTTCATCAGAATCCAAACTGGCTGTCCAGACTGTTACAATATGATGATAAATATAAATCACGAAAAAAAGTCTTTTTATAAATGCATGTACTTGATTGATACTTGAAAGAAAGAGAAGAGGAAATAGGAAAAGAAACTTGAGCTGAACAGACAGTGAAAATGTAATTCTCATAAGGTGCTACTTGAATGTCAAATCAAAGTGTATCATCAAACATGTTCTTTAAATGGTCTCATAGATTATACATTCAACACCATACTGTATGATTTAAAGCCATATCTGTCCTACTCCTTGTGTGTGTGTGTGTGTGTGTGTGTGTGTGTGTGTGTGTGTGTGTGTGTTATATAAGCCTTTGTTCAGTGTTCTTTCAGTGATTTCTGAAGACTGTATTGCAACATTTGATTGTATTGCAATGAACATTCAATCTTTTTTGTTGCCATTCTGCTTGAATAATGGTTCATCTGCATTACAGATTTGGCTTTCTACCTTTGCTGCCTACAACAGAATGTACGGAATCACCAAAGAAAGAAATTCCGAATCAGGTGGTTGACTCCTGATAAAGACCGTGCACAAGCAGATGTTTACAGATTGGATTATGAGGACACAGCTCTGCTTCAGTCTGTTCTAACGACAGTGCAGCTGGTTCCCTGTGGCGAGAAGTCCTTTCAGCTGCCAGCAGAGGAAAAACTCCATATTCAACATGTAAGATTGCAAAATTTACAGAAATTTAATCGTTTTCTTAGAATTGAATCATGCAAATTTACTTTTTTATATGAGTCCAAGTACAAGAAGCTAAAATCATAAAACGTAAAATTAGTTGTGCAGTATATTCTCTTAAGTCATTAGAAATACATCAATACCGAACAAATTAAGCATCTAACTTGGTTAATTTTCCTGATCATTTAAATACAAATGATTAAAACAAAACAGGAAAAAACAGTTCTTTAGTGTAGAATGTTGCATGTGCAGTTATTCATTTATGACAGAAATGCCAATTTCAAATGTTGGAAATGTGCTTAGGTTGAAGAAGGAAGTGCTTCAGGATCTTCCAGCTTTTTTAAGCAAATTCATTGTTGAATGTTTTAAATTAGGTCACAGAAATCATATAATCATAGATATTGAGAGAAAAATAAAAAAAAATTGCTAATGGTGTAGAAGAACTGCACTGCATCGCATTTTAATGTTTATCCTACATGTTTAACAGGTGCTGAAGGAATCACTTCAGTCAACTTGTGTGCAAAATACAGAGGATAGCAGGTAAGTGTTTCTATCGTGTGGTTACATATCCTTGGTATTTACTCAAAAAAGGTAATAATGACATATCCATCTATAACATAATTAAGTCACTGGCAGGTAAGTAAAATAATTAAAAGGAATTAACATCCAGCATTATATCTTATATTAACTGCTTTTGTTTCTCATAGTTTCTTTTTTTGTGAGAAAAAACATGTTTATTCTGAAATCATCTGCCAGAAATGCCAAGGTTCAATATTTGAAAAGTAATATAAACACTAGCAATTGTTTACATTTGTTTTATTTTTTATGGAAGGATGGTATGTTTTTTGGGACATGATGATGTGCCAGTGTCTTTTTTGTCATATGAAATTATTTTAAAGTCAGCAGTGATTTTATGGAATGATTGTAGTAACAGTTGTAGTAACAGGCAAACCAGCCATTGTTATGCATGTATTAAGAAAACAAATATTACCAGTTGAAAACAAAGGTAACTCATGATTATCTTTTCAAATAATTAGAATTTTGTTGTACAGTTTGATCACATATTTTAAAAATAATATAAGAAAGCTTCTCAGCTTGGATTTGTACTCCTCTGCTGTCTAGAGGCTGGTTATCAGGATGCTAATATAAATAAATGAAGGCTTACTGCCATAGTACCCCAGTCACAGATACAGCTCATGCTTTCCAATTTTGTGTTTTGCTGTCTCAGTTTTTGTGCCATCCCAGTACCACTTGGCCCACACTGCTCATTCTGGATCTCCGTCCACAGTCATCCCTATGATTGTTCAGCCACAGTCACAGCACCGGCAGAAGTCATTTTTAAGTTGTTAAGAGGCAACTCACCAGAAGAGGCACTGCACCTCCACCGGGTCAGTTCAGTGGAGTTCAGTGGCATGCCTTTTCTGATCTAACATACACAAGACACCACCTACTATTGTACTAAACCCCGTACTAAAAACAATAATGGCTTAGTCACGGAGCAGCGTGAGTGAGGTCCTGGTGTAAAGCCCCAGACCAAACACCCTCCTGTCCAGGTTTATCTCTCAGGAGTCAGTCTGGTCTTGTCCCCAGAAGAATGCAGCCTTGATAAAATTTTCTTATGAAGATAATGATTTTGCAGCTGTACCTATTTTGAGGACACATTTTGGTGTTTTCCTCCATTTTATCTTTGGTTGTGCATTTGTTTCAGAGGAGAGAATCCAGGTTTTAAGTCTGAAGACTTGTTTGAAAAAGAACTCTGTCAGCCAACCAGATGTCTGTCCACAATCTCCTCCATTGGAACCTTCTGCCTGTCCTGTTTCAACGGTTTCTGAGACACCATGCAGTGTGCCTGTTAGTATGAAATTCTTGTCAGAATCCTTGACAGTGTGAAGAGATTTCATAGTTATACCTGATGTAAGATGATTTGGTTTTGTGTGGTGTTTCAGAGTTGGCAGAATCTGTTCTGTAGTGTCAGCCGACTTCGACATGTTACAGCGATATGTTATTGTATAATTGTTATCTGAGTTGAAAGAGTTCTTTTAGAGTGTTGCGACTTGCATGATGTGTGACACAAACATTTTACAGCAGATTCCATGAAAACCTTGTTAGAGACGCGATCTTTAAGTTCTTGAAAGAGATTAACTCACTTAGGACGGACAGTTCTGTCCCTTGTTTTTCCCTGTGGACGGGCCGTTTGTTATGGTTAGTAAAAAAAATTACCAAAAATACAAAACAAGAGATAACTCAATGAAAGTTTCAGGAAGTGTTATTCATAAACTGTGTTAGTAGAATACAAAAGAATAAACTTCCCACTTTCATACAATTTCTTATGCTTGAGGCTGAAAAAATGTCCAGTTTATTTTCAGGTGCATCACAACACTCTTGCACAGAGTCAGTGGGTCCATGGCTTCACATTCAGCAGAAAAAGTCAGTAAATACACTAAATGAGTTGAAAAAAAGGTAGATACACTCCAGGAAACTAAATAAGATAGATAAATCACATGCCTGCTATGCACAAGCTAACTTGGAATAATGCAAAAATGGGGGCGTGGCACTCTGCTGACACACGAAGGCCAGAAGTACCAGAAAAAGGAGGCACTGTCGGAAAAAACTTGAATCTTCGCGCCAGTGCGTAAAGGAAAACCAGTGAACTCTTGCTCACTCAAATCCCCAGTCTTTCACGGCACGCAAACGCTCTGCTCGCGTGGCGAAGTGGCCCACCCTCACCATCATCATCACTGAGCTCCACAGACGAGTCAGTGTCAATTTCCTCTTCTCCTCGAAATTCTTCACTGGAATCACTTTCATCAGCTTCGTCATCCACTTCTTCAATGTCTGAACCTTTCGTTTGTAGCATTTCAATAACTTCAGTAATGCTAAAACGTTGCCGACGGGCTCGACATTGCTCCGACACATTCGCAGAAAAACTTGTTTGAGACGTCATGTTTCTATGCAGATTAGTAAGTCAGGTGGGTTGGTCTGGTCAATCAGCCACTGAGCCGAAGTAGGTCATGGTATGCTGCGAAACCGCTGTGCAGGCGAAGGAAGGAATGCTGACGATACTATCTATATCTTGTTGCCATGTACTGATCACGCTACTACCGCATGAAAAATTGTTGAAGGCCGAAACCTTGATAGCGTTCGTTCGTACTGAAGCGTTGCCTCTTTGGAAAACGCTATAGCGTCTGTTCGTGACGAGAGAGTTAACATTTTTCATCGGATCTAAGATTTTACAGTGGAAGGTTGTTTTTTTTTAAACAAACTTTCGGATGGGTTTTTAGAAGATGTATTGTAAAGAATTGTGTGAATGAATGACTTGTGACTTGATTTTAACGTTGTGACAGCCCTGATGTGGCCCTTTGCGGTCAGCTGGGCTATAAGCAACATGATCTTATCTGAGTTGAAACACACACACACACACACACACACACACACACACACACACAGTTGTGCATTTTACCTGAATGGGGGTCTGGTTTGACGGAAAAGTACTATTTTCAACATGTTGTCATAAATATTGACCTAATTTCAAATCCTATAGGGGAGCGATATCAAAATCTCAAGATTTCAGCTTTTCCATCAAATAATCCCAGATTTTTGGAAGTGCTGTCTTTCGGATTGGCTAGTGCACGCACACAATAAAAGCACTTCCCGGCACTTAACATCTCTGGACCCCAATTTATAACTTTGTAGATCTAAGATTTTCGTCTTTCATAAACAAGTTGGCAGCATCTTTAACATTAGCGATGTCTGTCTTTTGATTGTACAGATGTTTGTAAAACACTACTTGTTCCTGTAATATGTCTCTTTGATCAGTTATAATTTTCCTGTCTCCTTACACAATCTCGTAATGATATTTTTCTTACCACATGCGTTCTCTAAATTGCAGAAATATTTACTGTTCTTTTCTCCTCCTTCAATCCATTTGATTCTAGCTCTGATCTGGGCACCCCTAGTTTCCTCAATTTGTAGAATTTCTATTTTCTGCTTTGCTATAAGGTAATTTGAGTGTAACTCTTTATTTTGAGGATCAGTCACTAGCTTTTCCTCAAAGTTCTTTTATCTGCATTTGTAGTGTTAGGAACTCGTTCCGTTTTTGACAAGATAATGATTTGCCGAATTCAGTGCAAAAATTTCTAATTTCCACTTTGCATAACTCCCATTTTTCAATACAACTTACCTCTTCATTTTCCTTGACAAAATCATCTAAGAGCCTGTTCAGTGTTTCAACAAAGGATTTGTTCTTTAAATAACTGTTGTTAACCCCTTCACTGCCACAGTATAATAGCACATTTGAATAGCTGTGTGCCAAGGTAAAATTTTGCTTTTTTGGGTAGGTTCAGTAAAATGGTTACTGCTCACTTATTTCTTGACAAATCTTTCAGGTTTTTGGCATGTTTTGTTGTTATGCATTGCTCTATAATGTCCTGTCAAAATGACTTGATTATGTTGATAATTAGTGTAGCAAAAAGTGACATAATTATAAAAATTTTACCAAAAATAACAGTTTTCGAGTATACATGAACACATTGTGCCAAATGAAATGAGTCAAAACACTGAAAAAGTGGTGTGACTAATTATTAAACATCAGAACTAACACATGACAGTCATATAAATCCCAGGGAATGTTGTTCTTGATGATAATCTGCTCATAATTGGGGGTACTATCTTTTAGGTTAAAAGGGGCATAATCATGCTTTTCACAGTATGTTCACTAACATGTACATTACTCATCCATTTATTGAGTTATTTGTTAGATGTTTTGTGAATTACTTCTTTATACCCTTGTCTACAATTTCACATCATTCTAATTTGATTTTTGGTGATGATAATGGTTCACACTAGTAACATGTGATAAAACAGTTTTTGTTTTGTTTTCAATTTGATAGTTTTAGAAGAATTCTGCACATAAAAGCCAACTAAACACAGCAGCAATACCTTTTGGTGCTTGCTCAACAACATTACAAACACCTGGGATTCATATTGTCAGTAAATGTCCCTCTGTGTAACAATCTGTATGTTACTTGGGGTACCCCAATTCTACTAGAAAGGGGCATAATTTTACTATTTGGGGTAGGTTCAGTACCTCAGTAACTGCTTATTCATTTGTTGATATATGACTTAGAATTTCTGGCTTCTCTTTCCTTATATCCCAAGCTATGATGTTATATAACAATAATCTAATTTTGTTGGCCATTAGGGGATGGATAGGGATATATATATTGGTGGTTTTACAAAAAGAACAGTTTTCAAGTATACAAAAACAAATTGCATCATATAAAATCAGTGAAAACAATGAAAAAGTGGTGTGACTATTTAATAACATCAGAACTAACACATGACAGTCATATAAATCCCAAGGAATGTTGTTCTTGATGATAATCTGCTCATAATTGGGGGTACTATCTTTTAGGTAAAAAGGGGCATAATCATGCTTTTCACGGTATGATCACTAACATGTACATGACTCATCCATTTATTGAGTTATTTGTTAGATGTTTTGTGAATTACTTCCTTATACCCTTGTTTACAATTTCACATCATTCTAATTTATTTTTTTGGTGATGATAATGGTTCACACTAGTAACATATGATAAAACAGTTTTTGTTTTGTTTTCAGTTTGAGTTTCAGAAGAATTCAGCTCATAAAAGCACACTAAACACAGCAAAAATACCTTTTGGTGCTTGCTCAACAACATTACAAACACCTGGGATTCATGTTCTTGTCGATAAATGTCCCCCTGTGTAACAATCTGTATGTTACTTGGGGTACCCCAATTCTACTAGAAAGGGGCATCATTTTACTATTTGGGGTAGATCTAGTTGCAAAGCGAGAGGACTGCAGGCGGAAATCTAAACAAATCTTAAATAAATGTTAGCGAACCGCCCAGAGAACGTGGACAAACGAGTCACAAGACGAAACACAACTAGTTTCGACCTCTTAGGTCTTCATCAGGTGAGACATTAACGAATAAAACAATGAAAATTCACTTAATTCGTTAATGTCTCACCTGATGAAGACCTAAGAGGTCGAAACTAGTTGTGTTTCGTCTTGTGACTCGTTTGTCCACGTTCTCTGGGCGGTTCGCTAACATTTATTTAAGATTTATTTGGGGTAGGTTCAATACCTCGATCACTGTGTATCTATTTGTTGACATATGACTTAGATTTTATGGCTTCTCTTTCCTTTTACCCCAAGCTATGATGCTATATAATATAATTTAGTTTTGTTGGCCATAGGGGATGGACAGGGATGTATCAATGGTGGTTTTACAAAAAAAGAACAGTTTCTGCACACATACACATCTTACATTACATAAAACCTGTAAAACAGTGACAAAAACTTCTAGTGTTTACTCAGCATCACTGTAAGTATACAGTGTGGTCCTAATTGTTATAGTATAATACTTATTGGTAAATGTTCAAAGTGACAACCATGGAAAAAAAAGTCTGAAGAAAAAAATAAACAATTGTCTGTTGAAAAGAAAAAAAGAAAAACACACACATTGCATGCATTTGTTATTACACAAAATACTGTAGGAACTGTGTTAGTGTTTATAAAGAAGTACTTACATTACTGCCAGGCTGTTCTATGTAGGAATCCATCACTTGCCGTACGAAGTCTTGGACATAATCCTCAGGTTGTCTGCATTCCCTGCTTCATAATTTTAGGGGACGGTGCTCTTTTTTAAGTCTGTCCACATCATGGTTCAAAGAAACACACACTGAGATTCACCACTTGGTCTTCTTTCACTGATGGCTCTCAGTCTGGTCACAGCATTGACAAAATCATGAACACACGCACACTTGAGAAAACACTAACTGCCCGGAACTTTTCCTGCAGATGATCCAGAATGGGTTGGATCTTGTAGATCTTGTAGAGCCAGTCATACCCTGGATCACCTTCAACTGGCAAGGCTGCATTGGTGTTGAAATGCAGAAACTGAAGAAGGATCTGAAATACAGAATAAAAGTTTCAAGATAAGTAAGCAGACCCACAATTGGGCACACACACACACACACACACACACACACACACACACACACACACACCACAGTAAGCAGACCCACAATTGGGCACACACACACACACACAATTTACACCCCCCCCTCCCCCCCCCACACACACACACACACACACACACACACACACACACATGTACACATATGCACAAACACACAACAACAGTATCACACACACATGAATGTAAAAACACCACAATGGCATGAGAGAAAAAAAGCTGTTGTGGATGAGTGCCTCTGTGCTTTACAAAATGAACAAACTTACCTGGAAAACTTGCATACAGAAATAAACGGTGCTTAGGCACACATGTGCGCACACAGATGCACATAAACACACACACACACACACACACACACACACACACACACGCAGAGTCCCACCTATCCATACAGTCATTATTTGCCATAAGTATGTGATTTCAGTAGGAAATATGGCAAAGAAGAGAAATACAGAAAATAAATAGTGGAGGAATGAAGAATCAAGTAGTAGTAGTAACAAACAAAAAAAGAAAAAAATAGAGCTACTTGCCTGAATCCGATTTCTGGTCATGAAGGAACTGAAGACTGGAGCTCTGTGCAGCCTAAAATGGGCACAGCTGACTTCCACACCAGTATTCCCAGTGAAAACACACCAAGGCTGGGACTGACCACGCCCCATGCCACGCCCCCGGCCGCTTCCACGGGACCCTCGCCGTCGTCCTGTGCCCCTACCATGTCCACGACCCTCTCCGGTCATGACAGGAGGGCGTGCAGTGCTCATTGATGGCACGGGTTCCGCTATTTCCGCTTCGTCACCCTCGCTCGCGGCATTGTATTCACTGCTGTCATGTGCAACTAACAATGAAGCCATGTCATCACCAGCACGTATCTCCGATAAAAGTGAATGGTGCTGATTCCCATCCGTCACCTCTTCATCGCTGGTATCAGGATCCGATCCTCAAAGGTCTTTTCCACAATTTTCTGTATCATTTTGATCGTCATCTAAAACATCAGGTTGCAAAGCGAGAGGATTGCAGGCAGAAATCTAAACAAATCTTGAATAAATGTTAGCGAACCGCCCAGAGAACGTGGACAAACGAGTCACAAGACGAAACACAACTAGTTTCGACCTCTTAGGTCTTCATCAGGTGAGACATAAACGAATAAAACAACGAAAATTCACTTAGCTTTGATCGCTTCAGATCACTTCACAGGGTTCAGCGCAAGGAAGAAGGCGTTGAATGAGAACGAGGCTGTTGGAAGGGAAATAGTGAGCGAGTCAAAGTCGTAATGAAGATAATAATATTACTGATAGGAATACTAATAATGGTCAAAATATTGAGGAAAAAAAAAAAGGGACAAGATTACTACCAATCTTAGTGTCAATAAGTATGGGTATGGGAGAAAGGAGAGTGGGTTAGAGGATTCTTAAACAGCAGGGTTGCCGTGGCAACAGTCCCAGAGGCGAAGGCGATGGTGATGTCAATGCCAGTGGTAGTATCAATACTAGCAATAGTATTACTGAATGATACTGCTAACAACGATAGTGTCATACTCTAGGGGTCGTACACACACATGCACCTCTGCCCAAAGTACACTCCGCACGTACACGCAATCACTCCTCTCGCCCAAGGAACGCCAAATAATAAACGCATCGCAAGAAAAGTTTGTTTCCCCTCCTTCTATGAGAGTACAAATATTATTAATCAAACACCAACACTTGAGTAATTTCGTTTATACCTCCACTGCACGAAGGAGGAAAAAGAACAACTGCTTCCCCTACAATCAATGAATTCATAAATATAATGGGGATGAATTAGTTTCTATCACCAGCACAAGGGGAGTATGTTTCACGTCATCCGAAAACATCAGGGGCATACATCAACATCTTTCCTTCACGTCAGGAAGAGACACATAAAAATCATTTACCATCCAGCCCAAAATACAAAAAAAATGTCACTGTCTCTAGGACGGAAGTTCTGGGGTATCCTTCCCCACTCGTGACTTAATCAATTATCATCCCCTTCTAGGGAAAAAAATCGGAACTTCAGTTCCACTCTGTCACGCCCTTACAGATTTCTTGTCAAATGCTTCCACTTTCAAAATTCCTTTCCAGGAAGACATATATAATTTTTACTCTCTGGTCACTCTTTTATACTTGGGGAAGACACACGGGGACAGCCATCTCCAGGCTGAATAGGGCGTCGCCTTACACAAACCCGCCTTCTTCAGGGTCTGGGGCTCGTTACGGAGAAGTAGCCCGCTACCCGACCTGGGCTGGGGACTTGGTCCAGCACCTCTGGGACCACTCCAAGGCCCTAAGTCCGTGGCCCGTGTGAGACAGCCAATCTCTGCCGCGACGCAGCCTCGCTCTGGCCTCAGTCCAACAAACGATCAGGCCCTCCGACTTCTCCGGCTGGCATGGAGCAAGTGATTATCAAATCCTAAAGGTAAATTCAATAGCGCGCGCAGTGCACCTAACCAGTACTCACACAGGCCACAGCCAACAGAATAGCGATGTGCATTCACATGACACTTTTCACTTAAAACCACAAGGCCAGTCAACCTGCTGTCTCAAAACCAATAGTTATACACAAAACAAAATGTGCACATTATAATCAACATAACATGTGCACATGACACCCCCCATCCCGGGGTAAAAAAAAAAAAAAAAATTGCCAATTTTTTTTTTTTTCCCTAGAAAAAGTGAGTAACTAACTTCATGTTTACAATTGTCCAAAATCAATGACATATAACTTTCAACCATATACAATACCCATTGGGCGAAAACATATGGGCAAGTGTTATAAACAAAGTAGCCGAAGATGTCATGTTTCACCTCATATCACACATAGGTGAAAAACAAAACAACAACAAAACAAAAAAAAAACAACAAAAAAAAAACAACATATGGCAAGAACCAATGTGAAAATATATTAGCTCAATCAAGACTATACCCAAATATTTCAATCTCTCAATGACTTTGAAGAAAAAATATGGTAGGGAAACAACTCTTTACCCTCGATAGTACATCTTCACAGTGAAAAAATCACCATGTTCAATTGTCAATGACAAATTAGCGTTTAAACAATTCAAAAAGTCCATGTTGTCTTGAAAATAATTGCATAATAGCAACGCACCACAATTCTTAGTGTGACAGCACACATAGCACGCAGCAATCAAACATTTTACTAAATGAATCACAGTTCATTTCAGCCGTGACTTGAGAAAAAGGAATCAAGTATGCGCAGAATAATACCTGTCATCAGATTTCAGCCAAAATATATTAAAGGATTGTTAAACAATCCAGCGAAACATGATAACCAACAAATAATCAATCGGTCGAAGTATAGATTGATACACCTGGATAACACTAAGGCATAATTATTCATGTTTCACACAATACCATATGAGTGCACAAAATCATAACAGCAAAATTTGCATCTTGCACACAAGGTCATGTGTATACAAAACATATTAGAAAAAAAAAATCATAAAGACACACAATTCCAAGTGTACACCAAAGTAGATTCCAATAATTATGAAAACAAGACAGTATTCATACACACATCACAGCGGATTTGTCAGGAAAAAGTAGCTGGTAGCTACTAACTACCAAAAGCTATTCCCGAGACAAAAAATCAGCCAATGTGTTGTCAGTACCTGGAATTGGTTCAATGCGGAACCAGAATTCCTGAAGGGAAAGGGCCCACCGCAAAAGACGACTATTCCTTGTTTTGGATGACTGCAGGAAAGTGAGTGGTCTGTGGTCTGTTTGCAGAATGAACTCTCTCCCCGTCAGAAAGCGTGCGAACTTCTCGCACCCCCAAAGAATAGCCAGGCACTCTCTCTCTATTGTTGAGTACTTCCGCTGACTGGCGGAAAACTTCTTGCTGGCATACTGTACCGGGTGAAGAAGACCGTTCTTTTCCTGAAGAAGCACAGCTCCCATGCCTTTCGAACTGGCATCTGTCCGGAGGATAAAATCCTCGGCAAGAGACGGCAACGACAAAACAGGGAACGTATTCAACGTTCTTTGTATCTGTTCCAGAGCAGTCTGGCACTCTGTAGTCCAAATGATCTGTTTAGATTTATCACCCTTTGTCAGATCAGTCAATGGAGCTGTCAGAGAAGCAAAATGAGATACATACCGTCTGTAGTAGGACAACAACCCCAAAAGAGATCGAACCTGTTTTTTGTTTTTGGGTACCTGCAAAGAAAGAATCTTTGATACCTTAGACCTTTCTGGCATCATGCAACCAACAGCGATGCGATGTCCCAGGAACTCTAAGGACTGGAAACCGGCCTGAATCTTCGATGGTCTGGCAGTAAGTCCATAGTCCCTGATTTTATTGAAAACAGAACGCAAAGACGTCAGCAAAGAAGACCACGAATTCTGCGACAACAGGATATCATCAAAGAAACTCACCGCACCACACTCATACAAACGCAGTGCACGCATCATACGTGCAAACGTAGCTGGAGCGTTTTGCAACCCAAATGGCATCCTTGTCCACTGGAATAGGCCGAAAGGTGTCTGGAAAGCAGTCTTGCCTTTGTCACATTCCTTCATGGGGATCTGCCAGTAGCCCTTTGTCAAATCGATTTTGACGAAATATCTGCCATCAGATAAATGACAAAGAAGACTTTCAACATCTGGGATTGGTTCAGCATCGAAAATCGTGAGCTGATTAAGTTTACGATAGTCAATGCAGAACCTCACAGAGCCATCTGGCTTGTTTACCAATACCACAGGAGAGCTGTAAGGTGAAGTGGATGGTTCAATTACCCCCAAATCTAACATAACCTGTATCTCTTTTTGTACAATCTCCTGCTTGGCAAATGGCAAAGGATAAGGTTTAACACGAACAGGAACATCACTTGACAAAGTAATGGCATGTGGATCCACTCCCTTTGCTGAACCAGGTTTGTCTGTGAGAATGTCACTAAAATCCTGCATAACAGTTTGTAACTCAGCTTTCTGCGTAGAAGTCAAGTCATCACAAACCACAACATCCTTGTACGTCTCTCCCTTTACTGTCAAAGTCGGTAAGACAGATGAGGTGTCAGAGTCAGTGTCCAACAACAAACCAACAGACGCAGTCTCTGTCATGTCGAACACAGTCGGTTTGCCACGAAACGGAACATCGACAACAGCGTTAACTGGTAAAATATCCGACAAGTCAGACGCCAAAGACGGAGAATCTGGTACAACTGTCATGTCAACAGACTTGTTGATAGCAACATTCACTCTTTGAACATACAACTTGAGCATGTTATCATGAAACTTCTTGACCTGCCCGTTCATGTCTATGGCGTAATTCACAGGTGATAACTTGGACACAACAGAAAAAGGACCTTTCCACTGGATGCGTAACTTGCTGTGGTCATCTGTCAACAAGACCAGAACCTTATCACCAATCTGAAATGAACGTACCTTTGATTTCTTGTCTGCATATTTCTTGTACCTGTCAGCCATTCTATCAGCTGTCTCCTGGGCAAGCTCACAGGCGTCCGTAATCCTGTTTTGCAAATCAAAAACATATTGATACACATTTTTAGCATCAGCAGCAGACTCGGTGTTGGTACCTGTCCATTTGTTAGCCAAGAGATCAAGCGGGCCCCGTGGCGAATGACCATAAACAAGCTCGAAAGGGGAAAATCCCAATGACTCATTCGGGAGTTCCCGGTATGCAAAGAGTAATGCCGGAATGTACCGATCCCATTCACGAGGGGCCTGAAAGGAAACTTTGCGAAGCATGGTTTTCAACGTACCATTAAATCGTTCGACCATCCCGTTCGACTGTGGGTGATACGGAGTTGTAGTCACAGACTTCACCGACAACAACCTGTATACTTCAGACATCAAATCTGAAAGAAACCGAGTACCACAGTCCGACAGAATCTCTTCTGGAAGACCGACACGCGAAAAAATGGAAAGAAGAGCTTCAGCAACCGTAACGGTATCAATCCTTTTCAAAGGAACCGCTTCAGGGAAGCGTGTGGCTGTGTCCACGAGAGTCAAAACATAACGATTCCCCGATGAAGACGGTTGAAATGGACCAACCAAATCGATTGCGACACGGTGAAACGGAGTGGAAATCAAAGGCATCTTGTGAAGAGGAGCACAAGGAACTCTACCTTTATGAGAAGTCCTCTGGCACACATCACAGGACCGGCAATACTGAACCACATCCTTGCGCACAGTAGGCCAGTAGAACTGTGCAAGGACACGCTGCAAAGTGCGTTTGACTCCACAATGACCTGCAAAAATAGCATCATGAGCAGTGTGTAACACCGTATCTCTCAAAGACAATGGCACCACAATTTGGTTAACAACAGTCTCATTCACCACTGCACACCTGTACAGCACATCATCTTGAACAAAAAACAGAGGAGTTGTTCCCGGCCCTACCTTACCAACAGTCACATTCTGAAAGAGTGTTCCTAGAGTCTTGTCACCCTTCTGTAGTTTTGTCAAACAGTCACAATCCACGTCAAGTACTGAAAAATCTGGCACCGCCAAAGGTTTAGGTGCGTTCTTTTCTCTCTCCGCTTGCGCCCGTGTACTGACCATAGTGGGAACATAAGAACCACCATCACCACCATGAACATTTGACACCCCAGGCAAGTTTCCCAAAACAAGATCACACACTGGGTTGTCAATCACACAAGCAAGAATGACACCATTAAAGTAAGGTGTGTCCACAGGAATGCGTGCAAGAGGAAATTCTTCGATCTTACCACCAAATGTGCGACACTTCTGGGTTTCACACAACAATTGTTCAAGAAGAACAAAAGATCTACGGACTCCTGCAGTGGTACATCCTGTATCTCTCGGCACTGAAGCCTCAAATCCGTTCACCGTCCCTTTTTCCAAGAGCAAACCTGAAACTTCATCAGAAGAGGCAAGCACATACGTTACCTCAGGCGTGTTCAAACGAGTAGCCACATTGGCAGATTGAGACTTTTTAAGATATGGGCACTGAGCACGAAAGTGAAACTTACAGCCACATTCAAAACATGCTTTTTCCTGCTTACCACCCTGTTTACTTTGAACAGCAGACTTGGTAGGGGAGGAAGACGAAACACCAGCACCGTAAGACTTCCTGCCACCCTGCGACAAAGGTACCTGTGAAGATTCTGAATAGCCACCCTTGAACTGTTGCCGTGGCTGTGAAAACCTCTGCTGTGGAGGATACCTGAAAAAACGAGGTTGGGGATGAGAAAATCGTGGTGTAGGTTTTTGAAAGTAAGGTTGTGAACGATTGACTTGCGAATTTTTCGCATATGAAGCGACGTTCGCGTCAAAAACAGAGTGTTCACCTTTTCTGGCAGTACTTTTATCTGGGTGAGCAACCCGATATTGATCTGCCGCATGACACATTTCTTCCGCAGTTTTGAACTCTCTTTCGCGAAGAAAAACAGCTAAATCTTTACTAACACTTTCCAATAACTGCTCTTTCAGGAGTAAATCGCGAAGACCATCAAAATCACGAGATGTTTGTGAGAGATCAATCCAACGATCCAAATAATGAGAAATGCGGATAAAAAACGATGGGAATGACTCACCTTTATCCGGACGAACAGCATGGAATTTTTCACGGAAACCGTCCGCTGAACATTGAAACTTTTTTAATAACTCATCCTTGAGAGTATCCCAAGAGAGACCCTCTTTTGCCGCCAATGTATGATAAAGAACCAAGGCACTACCCTTGAACAGTGATGCTACGTACAAAGTCCATTTATCCTTTGGCCAACCACAAGAACTGGCATGACTTTCGAACCGGAATAAAAAAGAATCAATATCGTCCTTGTTCTCATCAAAGGGGGGAAGTTTGGGAATGTAAGCAGATTTAGGGTGAGTATTTTGAACCTGAATAGAGGTGTCCAAACCAGTTTCTTGACTTGTTTGGAGTAGTTTACTTTCTCTCTCTATCTCAAGTTCCATTTGTTTCAGCTTAAATTCATGCTCACGCCTCTGTCTTTCCAATTCTCTGTCCTGTTTATCTCTTTCTGCTGCTAATATCTCTCTCTGTAGCTCTGTGTTTCGCTTTTCCTTTTCAGCTGCTCTCTCCCTCTCCCTCTCTTCTCTCTCCCTCTCCCTCTCTTCTCTCTCCCTAAAGCGCTCCTCTCTGTCCATACACTGTTGGATATATTCATTAAGCTTTTCGCCAGTGATCCCTATCAAGAATTTATTGAACTGATCCATTTTGGAATTGAATCGATGAAGTATCAAATAAGTAAATAAACAAGGGATGAGAAATATGGAGAGAAAAAAAACAACAGACAGTCACTATTTTTGTTTATGTAAAAGTTAGAGCACAAACATAGAAATCAAGAAAATAGAAAATGCAAAATCCTAAACAAATGTGCGCTCTAACACATTAAATGAATATAACAAACGACAAACAAATGAAAGGACAGACAGTTAAAAAGGAGGGGCATAAGGAAATCTAACAAAGAAGCCTTAATAAAAGATGAGGTGAATCTGAAGGAACTAGATAGGAGCTTATGGAGGAGAAAAAGTAAGGATTTGAAAAAGTGAGGTGAGCAGAAACTCAAAAAGAGCAGAACCAGTACAGAAAAGAAGGAAATGAGGCAAGCAAAAGAAAACCCTCAGATAGCACCCTAAAAGCAACTATCTCCCGTAAAGCTGGAGACGGGGTAATTGAAGATATAATGAACTAATTAAACAAGAGAAATACTAATAATCAATATACTAACACTGGGAAGCAATCTTCAAATCACACATCAACTAAGCACATGAATAATATTAATATAAACACTACAGTATAATAAACATCAATAAGGTATGCAGTACCCAAAAATACACAATAACACTAAACAGAAAAAATGGACAAATACAGATAAACGAATAATTATTTTCAAAGGGGAAACGCCTCGAAATTTAAGAGGGAACCAAGGTAACAAAAGAAAATCCTATCAATTTAGAACTTTTGAGTGGGATACGGGATCACACTCACACTGGGGAGGGGATAAAACAAAATTATTCCTAACTTGGGCTGAAAAGGGTGGAAAAGAATTTTATTCCGAAATTGCACAGGGGTACAAAACAAAATTCTTAACTGGGGGTCCTTAAGTCGGGGTCACCACTGTCATACTCTAGGGGTCGTACACACACATGCACCTCTGCCCAAAGTACACTCCGCACGTACACGCAATCACTCCTCTCACCCAAGGAACGCCAAATAATAAACACATCACAAGAAAAGTTTGTTTCCCCTCCTTCTATGAGAGTACAAATATTATTAATCAAACACCAACACTTGAGTAATTTCGTTTATACCTCCACTGCACGAAGGAGGAAAAAGAACAACTGCTTCCCCTACAATCAATGAATTCATAAATATAATGGGGATGAATTAGTTTCTATCACCAGCACAAGGGGAGTATGTTTCACGTCATCCGAAAACATCGGGGCATACATCAACATCTTTCCTTCACGTCGGGAAGAGACGCATAAAAATCATTTACCATCCAGCCCAAAATACAAAAAAAATGTCACTGTCTCTAGGACGGAAGTTCTGGGGTATCCTTCCCCACTCGTGACTTAATATTATCATCCCCTTCTAGGGAAAAAAATCGGAACTTCAGTTCCACTCTGTCACGCCCTTACAGATTTCTCGTCAAATGCTTCCACTTTCAAAATTCCTTTCCAGGAAGACATATATAATTTTTACTCTCTGGTCACTCTTTTATACTTGGGGAAGACACACGGGGACAGCCATCTCCAGGCTGAATAGGGCGTCGCCTTATACAAACCCGCCTTCTTCAGGGTCTGGGGCTCGTTACGGAGAAGTAGCCCGCTACCCGACCTGGGCTGGGGACTTGGTCCAGCACCTCTGGGACCACTCCAAGGCCCTAAGTCCGTGGCCCGTGTGAGACAGCCAATCTCTGCCGCGACACAGCCTCGCTCTGGCCTCAGTCCAACAAACGATCAGGCCCTCCGACTTCTCCGGCTGGCATGGAGCAAGTGATTATCAAATCCTAAAGGTAAATTCAATAGCGCGCGCAGTGCGCCTAACCAGTACTCGCACAGGCCACAGCCAACAGAATAGCGATGTGCATTCACATGACACTTTTCACTTAAAACCACAAGGCCAGTCAACCTGCTGTCTCAAAACCAATAGTTATACACAAAACAACATGTGCACATTATAATCAACATAACATGTGCACATGACAGATAGTGAAGGTTAAGGTAATGAAAGCATGATACAGAAATATATTTAGAAAATACATTTTTATAATAATCAAATAAATAAATAAATGAAACATTAAAAAAAAATAATAATAAATTAAAAAATAAGTAAATAATAATAATAATAATGATAATAAATGCATAAATAAGATAGCTATAAGTTGTGTGTGAGGTGAATAGTGGGAGATAAGGTAGTATGTGTGTGTGTTGTGGGAGGATATTATGGGCTGAGATTGAAGTGGTGGGTTGGTACATGTTACTTTAAGGTGTTGATGCTATGAGGGTGGAGGGAAGAAGGGGATGGGTTTATGTACTAACTGGGGGAGGGGGAGGGGCAACATATTCACACCTATACACAATCTCTTTCTCTCTCTCTCTCTCTCTCTCCCCTCCCCCCCCCCCCCCCCTTTCACGACCAACGATAAAGGAGCCAGCATTCTATTATTTATGTGTGTGTGTATGTGTGAGTATGTGTGTGTATGTTCCATTTGTAATATCAGCCTTATTCATTGGTTACCCCCACCTCCACCCCCAGCAACCGCCATATCCACCAACACCCCTACACACATCATTACTAGGGCAGGAGGAGGGGGAGTAAGTCGATTGATGTAGCAAATGGGGAGACTCGGAGAGTGTAGGAAAAGGGAAGATGATGATATATGCAACCTATGTCTGAGGTAAACAGTGGGAGGTAGGGTGGGTGGTATGGGTGTGTGTAGGTGGGGGATATTTCAGGCTGGAGCTGCAGAGATGGAATGGTACATACTACTTTTGGACGTTGATGCCATGAGGGTGGACGGTGCCCAGTTTGGCAATGAGATGAGATTCCTGCATAAGGCGTTCCAAGTTGTCACTCTTAGATTGCCAAAGTGCCAAGACTTTGACATGGTTGATGTTGTGTTGGGCATGGTTGAAGTGTAGAGCGACTGGTTTGGGCCGATCGTGGCGGATGTCGGCCAGGTGTTCAGAGATGCGCGTCTCAAGTGTGCGAGATGTCTCGCCTACATAGATCTTACCGCACAGCTGACAGTGGATGGCATACACAATGTTGTGGCTCTGAAAGGAGAAAGTGCGTTTAATAGTGAAAGAGCCTGTGGGGCCATGTAGGATGGTGTCTGGTTTGGTGAGAGAGCAGATTTTGCAGTTGGGTTTTGAGGAGGGGAAAGTACCTGGTAGCTTAGGTGTGGAGATTTTGTTCAGCTTAGAGCGCACCAGTAGGTTGTTGAGGTTTTTGTCACGTTTGAAAGTGATCATTGGTTTGGTCTCAAAGGCAGGTTTATGATTTTCTACTATGTGCCAGTTAGACTTCAGGATCCTGCAGATGGGCAGATTGTGAGGATGGAAGAGAAGGCAGGCAGTGGGTCTGTCTGTCTCTTTGGGAGGTTTAGTTTCCAGAGTAGATGTTCTGGATTTAGCTGCAGTGCGGCTGAGAGCATCACTGATGACGGCACTAGGGTATCCACGGTTGGTGAAAAAATCAGACATTTTGGCTGCTTGTATAGTGAAATCTTCTTCGCTAGAGCAGAGTCTGCGTAGTCGAAGGAATTCAGAATATGGAATGCTATTTTTAGTGGACTGGTGGTGGGAAGATGTGTAGTCCAGGTATGAGTGCGCATCAGTAGGTTTGTAGAAGACTGAGGTTTGAAGCAGTCCATCTTTGAGGGAGATAGTGATGTCCAGGAAATTAACTGACTGTGAAATGGTGTAGGTCAGCTGGATGGATGGATGCAAGGTCTGTGCAAAGTCGAGGAAATTCTGGAGGTCATGTTCTGGCATGGATGTGGCTCCCAATCCATCATCTATGTATCTTTTGTAGAGCTCTGGTGTTGGGCCTGTGTATGAGGTTAGTAGGCGGTGTTCTAGGTGTCCCATGAAGAGGCAGGCATAGGATGATCCCATTTTGGTTCCCATAGCAACACCACTGATTTGTGAAAATGTGTGGTTGTTGAATTCAAAAGTATTGAGGGTGAGGACTAATTCTGCAAGTCTGACCAGTGTAGCTGTGGGAGGGTGTTGTTGGTTGGGGGGCCGTTTGTTAAGAAAGAATGCGAGGGCCTTCAGTCCATCAGCATGAGGGATGGAAGTGTAGAGAGAGACGACATCAAGGGTAAAGAGGAGGCTGGGTTTGAAAGTGGGACCTGTGTTGTATGAATTAATCATGTTGAGTGTGTGTGTTGTGTCTTTGAGGTATATGGGGAGGCCTTGTACTATGGGTTGGAGGAGAGAGTCTAAGTACTGTGAAATGTGTTCTGTAGGGCAGCTGCATGCAGATACAGTGGGTCTGCCGGGAGTATTGGTTTTGTGTATTTTAGGGAGCAGGTAGAAGGTGGGTTGTTTGGTGTCTGTCATTATGAGGAGTTTGGATGTCTTCGGTAAGTTGTTATGTTTGATTTCTTGTTTAACTGTGGTTGAGATGAGTTCCTGGTGTTGGGGGAGGGGTGATGCTGTGAGTGGTGTATAGAAATTTGTGTCTGACAGTTGTCTGTGTGCTTCTTTTATGTACAACTGTTTGTCCCAGACCACCACTGCACCACCCTTGTCTGCTGGTTTGATGACAATGTCTTGTCTATGTCTCCGTGATTCAAGGGCTTTTTGTTCATCCCGTGAGAGGTTGGAATTGCGGACAGGTTTGGATTTCTTCTTCTTCTTCTGCGTTCGATTGAAGCTGGATGCGTCAGACTTGTAACCCGGCCGCCATGATGAAGCCCGCGGTCTTCTCCAGGTCAGAACGGGCTCCCCAAAGCTGCGCCTGTAACTCCGCTCCCTCCGGCCAGGTTTTGTGTCGTAGAGCTGCCAGTCGCTCTACTCTGCCTTCCCCCGACCGTCAGGTTAACAGAGGCACCGGTCGCTTGGGTGGGCCCCTTTGAGGCTAAGGGCCCGGCTCCGTCCTCCCGGTTGTCGCTGATAGGGACGACGCCATGACAACAAGGTAGTCTGACGCATGACCATAATCGTTGATGCGTGTGTGTCCTAATTTATCCCAGGACCTGCGCCGTAGCTGACACACTCCGTCTTCGGCAGGCTGGATGCTTTTGCCATTTAACCCATGGCTGGGGTAAGGCTTGGAGCAGTGTCAGGGCGTATCCACACGCCGGTGGGCCTTCACTCAGTTCCTTCCATTTTGGTGGGGGCCTTACTCCTCCATCTGGACTGGTCTAGCCTGCGGCTTTCCTTGATTGGAGAGGCCGGGATCTAGTTTTGATATAGCGCCAGTATTCCGCTCCCGTGCCGCGTTAGTGAAAACAACCTGCCCCATGTCCCCCTGAGGAAACACCCACATTAACGTGGCGAGAAGGTGCGACTACGGTGTTCACCCTTTCTTAATGGAAGAAAGGGATCTTCGCAGGTCAGGTTTGGATTTAACTTGAGAGATTTCTTTTCTACACTTTTTGATGTAGAGTTCAACTTCAGTGGATTTGTCAAGAGGTGGCTGGCGAAGCACTGGAGTTCGAAAAAGGTGGGTAAAAATGTCTGAGCTGTCTGGTAGAGGGGGCTTGGGCACACTGTCGAGTGCAGCCATCCATCTTAATTTTCTAAAGAATCTTTCAACATCAACGTGGTTTTGATATTTATTGGTGGCAGGCTGAATGGGAATAAATTTCAGACCTTTTACCAGGACTGATCTTTCATCATTGGTGAGAGTCAGATTATCAGGAATGCAGCGAACAAGGTGGCGGTGTTGCTCATGGGTGATAGAAGGGTCAGTGTTGTGTGTGTGGGGGGATTCAACTGGTCTGGGTTTGCCTCGTGTTTGTTTTGTAATTTTGATAACTTGTCTTGCTTAATCTGGTAGCAGTGATTGTGAATGAGCTGGTTGTGTGTATGGATGAGCTGTCTGAGTCTTGAAGCAGTGGCTATGGGCATGATGATTGTGGTTTGTTGTCTGAAATGTTGAAGAAGACGGGAGAGAGATTCCAGGGATGAATTGAGTGTTTTGATATGTGCCAACATGAGTCTACGGCTGGCTTGGAATAGAATTCTTGTAGTGGTAGTGGTAAGAGCGGTGTTATGAAGATCGGATGGGGTGTGAGAAAGTGAGAAGCCGCGAGGGGTGATTCGCAGTCGAATGCATTGTTTTAGAAAGTTGAGATGAGATGCAGATTTCGTTTTCTGAAACTGTGTTTTAGCATATCCTAGTGCAAATGGCTGGATGATAGGTGGCAGAAAATGAATGGACTGGTGAAAACTGGCATGTGTACAGGAGAGGAGTTGGGGGGCCGGCATTATGTTCTGATTTAGGTTCTTACTGTAGAGTTGGTTGAGAGAAGTAGAGTTGAGAGGTCAGGAGTGCCTGATTGCGATCGCACGTACACGACTAAAAACGTATGTTAAACGAAATACGGATCAATGATTAACAGTATACAATGATCGAAAGACGTATACACGATAACAATCACACACACTGATGACGTAAACAGAAATACAAAACAACGAAGGGTAGCAGTCAGTATGAATCAAAATAGATCTAGTTGCAAAGCGAGAGGACTGCAGGCGGAAATCTAAACAAATCTTGAATAAATGTTAGCGAACCGCCCAGAGAACGTGGACAAACGAGTCACAAGACGAAACACAATGCGTTTCGACCTCTTAGGTCTTCATCAGGTGAGACATAAACGAATAAAACAACGAAAATTCACTTAGCTTTGATCGCTTCAGATCACAGGGTTCAGCGCAAGGAAGAAGGCGTTGAATGAGAACGAGGCTGTTGGAAGGGAAATAGTGAGCGAGTCAAAGTCGTAATGAAGATAATAATATTACTGATAGGAATACTAATAATGGTCAAAATATTGAGGAAAAAAAAAAAAAGGGACAAGATTACTACCAATCTTAGTGTCAATAAGTATGGGTATGGGAGAAAGGAGAGTGGGTTAGAGGATTCTTAAACAGCAGGGTTGCCATGGCAACAGTCCCAGAGGCGAATGCGATGGTGATGTCAATGCCAGTGGTAGTATCAATACTGAATGGTAGTATTACTGAATGATACTGCTAACAACGATAGTGAAGGTTAAGGTAATGAAAGCATGATACAGAAATATATTTAGAAAATACATTTTTATAATAATCAAATAAATAAATAAATGAAACATTAAAAAAAATAATAATAAATTAAAAAATAAGTAAAAAATAAGTAAATAATAATAATAAATGCATAAGTAAGATAGCTATAAGTTGTGTGTGAGGTGAATAGTGGGAGATAAGGTAGTATGTGTGTGTGTGTTGTGGGAGGATATTATGGGCTGAGATTGAAGTGGTGGGTTGGTACATGTTACTTTAAGGTGTTGATGCTATGAGGGTGGAGGGAAGAAGGGGATAGGTTTACGTACTAACTGGGGGAGGGGGAGGGGCAACATATTCACACCTATACACAATCTCTTTCTCTCTCTCTCTCTCTCTTCCCCCCCCCCCCCCCCCCCCCCCTTCACGACCAACGATAAAGGAGCCAGCATTCTATTATTTATGTGTGTGTGTATGTGTGAGTGTGTGTGTGTGTGTTCCATTTGTAATATCAGCCTTATTCATTGGTTACCCCCACCTCCACCCCCAGCAACCGCCATATCCACCAACACCCCTACACACATCATTACTAGGGCAGGAGGAGGGGGGAGAAAGTCGATTGATGTAGCAAATGGGGAGACTCGGAGAGTGTAGGAAAAGGGAAGATGATGATAGCTGCAACCTATGTCTGAGGTAAACAGTGGGAGGTAGGGTGGTATGGGTGTGTGTAGGTGGGGGATATTTCAGGCTGGAGCTGCAGAGATGGAATGGTACATACTACTTTTGGACGTTGATGCTATGAGGGTGGACGGTGCCCAGTTTGGCAATGAGATGAGATTCCTGCATAAGGCGTTCCAAGTTGTCACTCTTAGATTGCCAAAGTGCCAAGACTTTGACATGGTTGATGTTGTGTTGGGCATGGTTGAAGTGTAGAGCGACTGGTTTGGGCCGATCGTGGCGGATGTCGGCCAGGTGTTCAGAGATGCGCGTCTCAAGTGTGCGAGATGTCTCGCCTACATAGATCTTACCACACAGCTGACAGTGGATGGCATACACAATGTTGTGGCTCTGGCAGGAGAAAGTGCGTTTAATAGTGAAAGAGCCTGTGGGGCCATGTAGGATGGTGTCTGGTTTGGTGAGAGAGCAGATTTTGCAGTTGGGTTTTGAGGAGGGGAAAGTACCTGGTGGCTTAGGTGTGGAGATTTTGTTCAGCTTAGAGCGCACCAGTAGGTCGTTGAGGTTTTTGTCACGTTTGAAAGTGATCATTGGTTTGGTCTCAAAGGCAGGTTTATGATTTTCTACTATGTGCCAGTTAGACTTCAGGATCCTGCAGATGGGCAGATTGTGAGGATGGAAGAGAAGGCAGGCAGTGGGTCTGTCTGTCTCTTTGGGAGGTTTAGTTTCCAGAGTAGATGTTCTGGATTTAGCTGCAGTGCGGCTGAGAGCATCACTGATGATGGCACTAGGGTATCCACGGTTGGTGAAGAAATCAGACATTTTGGCTGCTTGTATAGTGAAATCTTCTTTGCTAGAGCAGAGTCTGCGTAGTCGAAGGAATTCAGAATATGGAATGCTATTTTTAGTGGACTGGTGGTGGGAAGATGTGTAGTCCAGGTATGAGTGCGCATCTAAAACATCAAGCGCAGTGTAACGCTTGAAAACGGGAGGCGTCGACAAAGTGCTGGGATGAGCTGCCATCTTGAATATGCTCATCAGCTGTAACCTCTCAACTCGCAATTTGCATAACATGTGGTCAGCTGGCTGCTCGCATGAAAGGAAAGCGGCCGTTCCTTGACACCAGTAGAAGAGGTGAGAACATTTTAGAGGGTCGTCTCCCAAGTAGATTTTTCTGCTTTCTGTTACAAAGTTACGGCGAGACACTCTCGTCCGGGGCGTAGCGATTTTCGGTTTTCTGGACGAGCGTTACTCGTTCCAGGCAGGGAACGGGTTAAAACGCCAATATCCCGGACCGCCAACAAAACTGTTGTCATCGTTTAATTCTAACACTACACCTTTATGATCCGAGCCTGGGACAGTTGCGTGGTCTGACGACGAACAAAAATGTAGAATGTCTTCAGAAGAAAAAACTTCATCTAGTCGACGTGCAATAAACGGATTTGATCTACTCCAAGTAAACGATTTTTCAGTTGGATGATGAAGTCTCCAAATATCAGTTAAACCTAACATGTTTATTGTTTTATTTAAAGCTTCAGTTTCTAACTTGTCATGGGGTTTACCGGATATTATATCTAGGTCGGTGATAAGTGAACAGTTGAAATCACCTAAAAGTATCAAGTCTCCGTTCAAATTATTCAAAATTTCAGTCAGATATTGAAAATGACAAACCTTTTCGTTACTGTTGTTTGGAGCGTAAGTGTTGGCAATAGTTAAATCGTACGTGTCGTTGCGCACAGACACGACCAAAATTCTTTGTTCTGAAAGTACTAAGTCAACTTGTCCAGAAATATGCTTTGAAACTAAGATAACCTTGCCTCTACTTCTATTTGTACCTTCATTGGCAAAGATTTTACCACCCCACTCCTTTTCCCAAGTTCTCATATCAGACATGGTAACATGCGATTCCTGTAAGCATACTATATCAAAACGATTTTTCTTTAGAAACACAAACAATGATTTCCTTTTCAAACTGTTTTTTAGACCCCTAGCGTTCAAAGAAATTATACGCAATTTTTATATTACATTATAAGGAATATTTCAGCTTGAAATCAATGAACCAAGATTCAGGAGGAAAAAAAAAAAAAGGAGGGGGGGGGGGGGGGGGGGGGGGCTTAAGAAGAATAGGGGGAGGGGCATTTGAAAATTTTCTTTTCTTTCTTTTTCCCTTCCTCTTTTCACTTCCTCCTTTTCTTTCTCTTTTTTTTTTTTCTTTTTAAAAAAATGAGGACAGAACAGGAGGGGAACATTAAAAAATCCTTCCTGTAATAACAAATGATAGCAAGCCATGAAAACAATTTAGTAGGCCTAACAATTTCCATGTTACCATAAGCCAGATGTAATGCATTCGTTGCCGGCAGGACTGTCCTATCGCCACTGCTCACTCGTGCAGCGCTCGGGCGAGGGGTTGTCATGTCCCGTGGAAGTTGTAGCCAGGTTGTCCGGTTGTCCGCTGTCACAACGGCGCTGTTTGCCTGTCCTCTGCCTCGGACTGTCTCGCTCTTTGGATCTGTTCCGCTAGGGGGTAGATCTGTCCCAGGGGGAGCGGTCCAGGGAGGAGAGGAGGGTAGACTGCCGAGACAGGGGTCTGCTCCTGTCACTTCTGCCAACAGATTTACTACTATTACATTCCGTTCCCTGTTTTGTTTGTTTTGTTTTAATAGCAGCGGGGGATTTTTCGTTTGTGCTCGACTGCACACTGGGTTTCTCGCATTTTTCTGTTTGTCTGTCTTTTGTGTGTCAAGACAGTTGACAAACTGCATCCCCTCTTTTGTGCCCTGGTTGCTTACATTGTGTGACGGACAAAGATGATGCAGATGCTTATGAAGGCATTATCACCTTAGCAGAAACTACTGAAGCGCTAAAGAAAATGAAAAATGGTTCAGCTCCAGGCAGCGATGGATTAACGACAGAATTCTTGAAAGTTTTTTTAGAACAAAATAGGCTGCATGATTACTAGCTCATTCAATGAGTCATTTCAAAAAGGAGAACTCTTTCACACAAAGGCGAGGCATCATAACTCTCATTCACAAAGGTAAGGAATTAGACAGAGACATACTTAACAATTGGAGACCTACCACTTTAACAAACTCAGACTATAAAGTTTTGGCTAAAGTTATGGCAGAAAGATTAGGAAAGTTATTTGTGGATTAATTGAAGAAGACCAAGTGGGATACATTAAAGGTAGAAATATTACAACTGTTACAAGGACTATAGATGATGTAATAAGTTATCTAAATAAAACAGGAAAAACAGGTTACTTACTAGCATTAGACTACTACAGAGCTTTTGATTCCATTTCTAAAACATATCTTTTCCACTCGTTTGACATGTTTGGTTTTGGTGTTGATTTTCAAAGATGGATACGTGTGTTGACAAACAATATCCAAAGTTGCATTAATTATGGTGGATGGTTGTCTGAGCCATTTGATGTAAACTGTGGTATTAGACAAGGCTGTCCTTTCTCTCCTTTGGCATTTGTCTTGGCCTTAGAACTATTAGCAGTAAAAATCAGGAACAGTGAAATATCTGGCATCTCCGGTCTGAAACTGAACATCAATAAAACTAAAATATTAAGAATGGGCAGACAGCTAGACGAACACAGTATTCCCTTTTCAATGGTTGACAGAATTAAAATCTTAGGGGTGTATTTTCAAAGAGATAAGATGGCTAAGCATACTGAAGAAAATTGGAAGCAGAAGGTTGCAAACATTCAAAGAATGATACGGGACTGGAGTAAAAGAGATACTAGTATTCATGGTAAAGTTCTGGTAATCAAAACATTTTTAATCGGTCAACTGATATATGTTATGCAGCCAATTGGTATTCCAGAAAATGTTTTAAAAGAAATCAATACGATGTAGATTCGTTTGGCAGCGAAAATATAGCAGTCGTAAGGCTTTCGAAAAAGTGAAAAGAAAAGTGATGGAATCAGAATATGGAAAGGGTGGTTTGAATATGGTTAACATTATTGATCTCCAGAAGTGTTTCTATTTGCAGTGGGCTGGAAATCTATTCTCTTCAGCAGAACAGAACTGGAGTATCATACCAAAATGGCACTTGAATAAAATACTAAAGAATGATAGTATATTCATGATTAAAACATTTTTAATCGGTCAACTGATATATGTTATGCAGTCAATTGGTATTCCAGATTAAAACATTGTATAGACCATTTGGAAAATGAATTCTGGAAAGCGGTGATTATTACATATTTAGATATTAAGAGAGAGAAAAAGATCGAAGAATAAAACCATCCAATGTGTGTGATCAGTTATTATTCTATAAGGATTTGATTAAGTATAAAGGAAAGGTGCTGTTCTTCCACAAGTGGAAAGGAAAGGGAATACAACTTGTGAGAAATCTTATTCATTTCAACGAACGTAGACTGCTGCGTTTAGAAGAGGTGGAAACATTACTAGGATATAAAAGTGCAGACACATTATTTGAATATAACGCCATGTGCAACGCCAACCCAGCAGTATGGCTGGAATGGATACGAACAAACAGGATCTCTCTAGATACTCAGGAGCCAGTTTCTTGTGAAGCAAGCTTGTTTAATGTAAAACCCAAAGAGATACATAAAGTATTGGAAAGAAATAATACCACGAAAACCTTACCTCATGCTAATGACTTCTGGTGCAGAAAGCTTGGTGTTCAGTTAGAGAAAAACGTATGGTTGATTCCAAGAGAATCCACAAAGGAAACCAGACTATACGAGCTTCAGTGGAAGATAAATCACAACATCTATCCCACAAATATTCTTCTTCAGAAAATGAAATTAACAGAAACCAATAAATGCGATAACTGTGTCAATGACATTGACTTTATGGAACATTTCTTTTATTATTGCCCACCTGTGTATAGACTGTGGGAAGAAATAGAAAGGTTCATACCAACTATGGTTGGAAAAACGCTAAAACTGTCATTGGCTGATGTAATGTTTGGTGTGCAAAATAAAAAATTCAATAAGATCGAAAGAGCAGCAGTTAATCATATTCTTTTAATAGCTAAAATGTGCATTCGTATAGCTCAAAAAACAAAAGCGTTGCCTGCTTTACAAGTCATATTTGAACAACACTTGCAACTGAGAAAAAAGTATATACCGTTCTTACGATCTTGTTGAAATATGTTAATTACAATGGCCAGTGTCTCTAAGATAATGATGCTATCATAAATGACATGATTCACATATGATAACTTAGAATTTAAAAAAAAATGAAAAGGTACACCCACACCCACAAGTATACACACTCATGTAAGTCCACACACATGCACGCGCGCGCACACACACACACACACGCATACACACACACACATGAACCCGCGCGAGTGCGCGCACACACATTTTCTTTTTTTTTTTTTTGCTCTTAATTCTATGAACACTTTATTACCCTTATGTTGATTTAATTGTATCCATTTGTTAGAATGAAGTTATCACAGCAGAATGAAAGTGTCAGTGCACCATACATCAGTACATAAACAAACCCAGACATTCTGTATCATTCTCCTACACACTAGAACTATCAAACAATTGTCCATCAGTAATGTACACACAGATTTTGCATGGTGAGCAGAGTCAAGAAAGAAAGGGGAAAAAAAAAAAGAAGAAAAGAAAAAGACCGCCTTAAAAAAAGGGGGGGAAAAAAGAAGGAAAAAAGAAGAAAAAAAAAAACAAGAAAAAAAAAGAAGTAAAGGCGGGGGGGGGGGGGGGGGGGGACTTTGTAGTTCACACACAAACACAAAGATTCAAAGATTTTAATCCTGTGACCCCTTTTGGGGCATGGAGGACTTGAAACGATTGATTCATGAAACAAATTAAACATCCAAATGTTCCCTATTATTAACACACTGAATGTAATGTTACACAACTGTACTAAGTTTTAAAAACTTCGCTAAGTTTAGCAACACTTTCTTACCACCACAAAGCAAACGACAGTAGTTAAATACGGACTTTGTACATGTAAATTTTCAAGGTATAAACAGATTTCTAATGTCACTATATTTGTTACATTTCATTACAAAATGAAATTCAGCACCAAGGTCATTCTGGTCACAGTCCTGACAGAATCGTTCATCGTGAGGTATTCCAAATCGTCTGCCAATTTCTATCGTGAGTTTATGATTGCCACAGCGAAACCGAATCAGTGGGTATCATATAAACATCAGGTAACATTTCAATATATTTTTCATGGTGAAACTCTGTTTTAAAATTTCTGTAAAATAAATGCTTATTGGTAGATTCTAAAGCATCATTCCATGCACGTATGTAAATGTCTTCTAATGAATTACGAACATTTCTACAGAGACTGAACAGACGAAAACTTCTGTGTCTCCCAGACACAGTCGAATCCTGTTTCTATTGGGACATCCCGTATACCCATCAACCACCAAGATGTAAAACCCTGATTTCTGTATAAATCATATAATACTTGATACAATCTAGATGAATGTTTGTTTGTGGAGAAAGTAAGGATGACCAGAATTTTATCATTTGCGCATGTACGTGAACTGGAACAGGATACATTCCTAGTTCTCCATATATCAGTTCTTTTTTGGTAGAACGATTTAAATGAAAAAGATACTTTAAACATTTAAGCTGAAAACTTTTCATTAGCTTTAAATCACTATATCCCCAAATTTCACAGCCATATAAAAGCACAGGCAGTACCAATGACTGGTATAAGTCCAGTACAATGTTTATAGGCAAATTTTGAAATCTTGCCATCTTTAATAAAGAAAACATTGCACATTGCGCTTGGTCATACAAATACTTCTTTCATTTATAAAAATTTCCTGTTCTACTAAAGATTATACCTAAATATTTGAAAGTGTGTACTATTTCTATAGACTGGTTTCTGAATTTTAGTTTTTTTCTAGGATTATTGCGTCCATTAAAGACTACACCCTTTGTTTTTGTTACATTAACATTAAGCTTCCATGTACTACAATACTCGCTTAATACGTCAAGAGCATGCTGTAAACCGCAAAAAAGAATCTGCAATAATAACAATATCATCAGCGTATAAAAGTAAAAGTAAACTAATGTAACTTAATAAATCTGAGTCAGGAAGATTTGTATCAATATTTAAGAAAGCACAGTTACGATCTGTGAGATATATACGTTCAAAATCATTCAAATACAAAGAAAATAGCAAAGGTGAAAGATTTTCAGCTTGACGAACACCTGTAAAACTGCTAAAATATTCAGACTGACTTCCATTTATAAATATACAAGATTGTATTTGCTGATACATATTCGTGATTACTTGCAAAATCTTTCCATTTACACCTTCTTTGATAAGTTTTTGCCATAATCCCTGCCTCCAAACTGAATCGAACGCTTTTGTGAAATCAACAAAAACACAGAACAGTTGCTTTTTACGACTATTGAAAATATCAATTAAGCTTTTTAAAACAAAAATATGATCTGTTGTAGTATGACTTCATCGAAAACCAGCTTGATTTTCCGAAAGTGTGTTGTTATTCTCGATAAAATTTGTCAAATGGTTATTCACACACACACCACACACACACGCACACACACACACAAAATTACCAGATGTACTAATTTATTGCATTGACCAAGTTAGTAAAATGGACTGTACTCCAGCATTTACTAATTACTGTAAAGGGTGATTAAGAAGTTTGTAGCTTAAGGTCAAAGACAGTTTTCAGTGTGACCAATCAATCGGGCATGTTGCTGAAAGCCTTGCTGACCTTTAGGGCTGTAATTAAAAAATCATACCAGTTATAAATACCTTTCTCTTATTTCAATCCCAATGTCAAGTGATCAATCAAGTGTCACATCAACTTGAAATGTCTCTAAATAATTCATCAATGAGGTCGTGTAAAAATTCCTGTTTCCTTTAAAAATTCTAAAACATACCATGGAGATATATCCCTGAACAGGGAGTTGGCCATGCATTGCATGTGTTGCATTTCCTGCAAGTCCAAACATTCCAGTAGTATGTGCTTCAGTGTAAGTTATTCATGGCAGGGTATGCACCATGGCACCTCTTCTCTTGTGAATAAATAAGAGATCTTTGCGTATGTCCAGCGGGGAGGCTGCATGGTTTTGGAGCTCCCTTTTAATTTCATTTTTTACATCTTTTATCATCTTTTATTCATACCAGTGATTGTGATTTTTAATAATCAGCGCTGTTGGCTGTTTAATGCTTAATTTTTACTTTTTAAACGAAATTGTGTTTAAAGCCTTTTCAGGTAAGGTGTTGTGTCTTTCTTGGCTTTTCAAGATGGCTACCAGCATGTTGTTCCTCGGTTTCGTTAAAAGCTTTCTACTTTTTCTTGCTATTTGCACATGTGATAGAAACAACTGTATTCCTAGTAATCAGGTTAATTTTGAAATTTTAAATGTAGATGTAGACACCTTTAGTTCCATTTTTGCTGGTTATAAAACTTTGTGCAACCTGAACCATGTTAGCCTCTTGTGTGCACCTGTGCTGAGCACTGTTCTCAGGTCGATTACTAGGCCCAGATTTGAACCTCTGATTTCAGTTAAATCAGAAATAGTACGGGGATGAGAAATTGTTTTAATAAAAGGGTTAGACATAAAGGAGTTAAATTATGGCTCTTAAGCCTTATCCTACTATCAGGAGATACTGAGCTCAATCCTGGTCCGTCCACCAAAGTAAAATATCCATGCGGAGTCTGCAATTTGCGAGTCACATGGAAACATAAAGCAGTTGCCTGTGACGTTTGCAATACATGGTATCACACCAAATGTATGTTATTAAATTCAGCTGTTTATGAAGCATTATGTAATAGTGATACATCTTGGACATGTTTTACCTGCGGGCTTCCAAACTTTAGTTCGAGACTTTTTGAAGACTCTATTGAAGATTGCAGTTCAGAAAGCAACCGTTTTGGCCTCATTTCACCTGACCGATTCCCAAAAGGAAACTCCTTGAAATTTTGCCCTAAGTTTGCATCCACCCCTGATTCTAAAACTGATAAAATCCCTAATCATAAAGTGCAACCCAACTTCAAATCGTCAAAAGAAAAAGACAGACTTAAATGCATAGTTGTAAACTTTCAATCACTTATCAAGAAAAAGAAAGAACTCAGTAATTCAGTCACAGAAAAAACCCATTAATGTTGTAATTGGAACAGAAACTTGGCTAGAAACTGGAACATCCAGCAGTGAGCTTCTAATGGCAGATTTTGATATTTATAGAAAGGACAGACTTGGAAAAAGAGGTGGGGGAGTCTTGATTGCCATTTGGAAGAACCCAGCCAGTGAGTTTTTAAATCAAGGCAAAAATAGTGAAAGCTTATTTTGTAGGATTAATTTTAAGAATAAGAGACCTGTTATTGTTGGATCAGTATACAGACCAGACTCAGATGAAAATGTATGTTCGTCTATTTGCAAAGACATTTCTGACATTGTTTTGGCCAATAGGAAGGCAATATTATGGATTGGTTGAGACTTCAACTTACCTGATATCGACTGGCGTGAAGATGCCATACTTGGTAATCAATATAATAAAAACATTAATTCTCAGTTTTTTTTTATACCACCAAAGACCTTGGATTAGTGCAGTGAGTTGAAATACCAACAGGTGGCAGTGCATTCTTGGATTTACTTTTTACCAATTGTCCAGGCGCTTTAGGCAGTCAGGAATTAATTGCAGGCCTGGGTGATCATAACATAATTCTCTTAGAGAGCAACTTTCAACCTTTTCGAAGAAAACCCCCTAAATGCACTATCAGACTCTGGAACCAAGCAGACTTAACAAAATTACGCAGGGATACTCATGATTTCAGTCGTCTTTTTTTTAGGTCTCATAGTGCTAAAGATAATGTCAGTGACCTTTGGAAGTGCATAAAAACTAACTTGGAATTTATTATAGATGACAACATACCAACTAAAATAACTTCAAGCAAGAACCACCAGCCATGGATTAATACAAAAACCAAACGTTTGTTGAGAAGGAAACATCGGTTCTTTAAGAAATTGAAACTACACCCTAATTCAGAAAGATTACTGATTAGGTATAAACATTAAGAGAAGGTGTCAGAAGGAATGTAGGCTTGCCCACTCCAATTATGTTAATTCGATGGTTTCAGAAGGTGATCATCAAAACAAGAAATTATGGTCTTGCATAAGGAGTTAGAGACAGGGCAATATTTGGATTCCAAACCTGAGAAATAATCAGAATAACCTAATACAGGACCCTGAAGGAAAAGCAAATTTACTAAACAATCAGTTTTGTTCGTTTTTCTCAAATCCCAAGCCTCTAATTAATGTTAGACTAAAGGATGATGATAAGCTCCTCGAAATGCAAAACATCAAAGTAAGCAAAGCAGGAGTAATTAAGTTACTGACCAACATCAATGAAAACAAAGTACCGGTCCTGATGGCATTCCTGGCAAGCTCTTAAAATTATGTGCCAATGAATTGACTGAGGTACACCAACTACTTTTCCAAGCTTCGCTGGACCAGGGAGTAATACCTGATGAGTGGCGAGATGCTTGCATTGTCCCTCGATTCAAAAAGGGTGACAAAACAAAAGCAGTGAACTATAGACCTGTATCTCTTACATCCATATCAGCAGAATTACTTGAACACATAATACATAGTAGCATAATGGACCATCTTGACAAATATGACTTCTTAAATAATGCCCAGCATGGTTTTAGACAGCGAAGGAGTTGTGAGACTCAACTTATAACAACTCTCAATGATTTTAATAACTGTCTTAACAACAGACAGCAAATAGATGCAATTTTATTAGAGTTTTCTAAAGCCTTTGATAAGGTTGACCATGAGGGCCTGCTACTTAAATTAGAACACATCGGCATTGGCGGTTCTTTGCTAAAATGGTCTAGATCATTCCTCGTTGGGAGAACGCAGAAAGTTATATGGAAGGGTCGTCATCCCATTTTAAACCAGTCCTGTCAGGTGTACCACAGGGAACTGTTATGGGGCCCTTGTTTTTTTTAATTTATATAAATGACATAAGTAGAAATCTCTCTCCTGGAACTACTATAAGGCTTTTTGCAGATGACAGTTTAGCATATATAGAACAATCAGAAGCAAGAATGATACACACATTCAACAAGAAGATCTAAATGCTTTATAAGAGTGGGAAAGAACTTGGAAAATGGAATTTCATCCCTAGAAGTGCCAAGTGTTGCGTTTATGTAATAAACGCTCACCAACTAGATCAGAATACTCTATTCACAATGCTATTCTTAAAGAACCAATGCTTCAAAATATTTAGGCGTGATATAGTCATCTCAAATGGAAAGAACATTACAATTTAGTATGTAAGAAAGCAAACCACATCTTAGCTTTCTTATACAGGAACATCAACTGCCCCCAAAAGGTTAAGGACGACTGCTATAAAACACTGGTTAGACCAGTACTGGAATATGGTTGCTCAGTCTGGGATCCTTACAATCTAAAGGACATTGATAACCTCGAAAAGATTCAGAAGAGAGCAGCATGGTTTATAACAGGGAACCATATCAGAGAGAAGGGGAATACTAGGAAGAACATGAGGAAATTAGAATGGAAACACTTAGAGAGAAGAGCCTTTATTAAACTTAATACCTTCTTCAAAGGCAGAGCTAAACTAATTGATATCCCAATGGAACAACTAGTATTGAATAAAAGTAGCACCAGGAGTGGCGGTCAGTCTTATGCCATACCTGCATCAAATATTGACAACCATTTACATTCGTTTTATCCTAGTTCTGTAAGGCTGTGGAACTCACTGCTGGGTGCCATCAAGATTGCCACAAATGCAGTCTCTTTTAAAAATCAAATTGATAAGACAATCTTCAGATCTTCATATTGATTGACTTTTCTATTTTAACTTCCCCATATGTTTTATGGTTACCTAGGTCTTAACCTGGCCATTGTTTTTAACCTTTTAAATATCATGTGCGACCACCTGTTGCCAAATTTTGCTCCAGGGGCCAACAGGCTGAGTCACATTCTCTTTTTCTTTAACATGCGCGCTGGTGACCTACTCATTTTTGAGTGCACCAGCTTTTAAGGAAGAAGAAGAAGTGTGTTAAAAAGGTGTGACTTGTGCGAATATAAGTTAAAAAAAAAAACAAAAAAAAACCACAACAGTTTGCGTTCTTCTATTGCCCACAATTGATGACCCAAGTTCAGGATGAATCTGGTAGATTTTGTTTTCAGATTGCTCATCTCTTTCGCTTTGCCAGATCCCCAGTGCATTACCGCATTTTGTTAGTTGCCAGATTGATGGCAGTTTCATTATCATGGATGCTTGCATGACCCAAGCTAAAGCAATATTACAGCCCTTTTTCTTTAACAAAGTAAAAAAGTTTAGAAAGAGAAAAGCAAACGCTTAGAACAGTTCCAGATAAGAACTTTCACACATGTCATATTTTTAAAAATGCAAGGATGGATTACATTTTTAATTGTTCTGTGCAGAAAACATGTATGTCAGATGGAGAAGCTAGTGACACACTGAGCAGTGAAGATGATTGGCAGCCCAGCCCAAAGGTATTTGACTGTTTTAAGTGTGGTTTTTTTTATTCTAGTGTGCAGCAAAAGTGTCTCAAAGTACTAACTCTTTATCAACCCTGCAGAGGGTGGTATTGTCAGATGTCAAAATTGTTAAAAACAGTAATGTGAAAAAATGTATTGCTGTAGATTTAAACTAAAACAAATGTTCATTTTGTGTTAGACTATTTTAAGTTGCACAGTTTCTTGATTTTCCATGCAAGTCAAAGGCACTATTTAAAAAAATCTGGAAAAAGTTTTGGTGGATTATCCTTTGCAAGCCATCTGATAGTGGGTGATACCATCTTGAGGGTGATGTGAAAGATGTGGTGTACCTGAATGAGTGCATGACTACCTGATGTAGATTCCTCAAAGAAAGTGTGATAGATTTGTTAATTGCAGCTAGAGTACTTTGCATTTTTTTTTTTACCTCTAGGGTTTCTGTCTTTTCTGTAGTTTTGCAGATGAATTTTTCCGGGAATGATAAGAACACATAGAGGGATAGTCCTATCAATGAAGACGAAAGTAGGCTTTGCATTTGACTTCAGGTAATTGGGAATCAAACCTGCAATCTGAAGTCATCAGGGATGGGAGGTAGGAAACCCGGATAACAGCTCTATTCACGAATAGTCCTGTTGGAATGAATAAGCTGCACGCTGAACTGTTCCCCTTACTCATCCCTATAGGAGCAAGTCATGGAAAGAATGGCCTGCTTTGCTTCCTAGATCCCAGCCCAGATTACTAGTTAGTGCAGCAATCCTCTTGAGCCATCCAAGCACTCATGATTTTAGTCTTACAAATTGATATTTGAATTAATTGCTTTGCCTTGAAAAAAGTTGATATTTAAACTCACTGCTTTGTGTTTTAAACTGTGAAACCTGAAATCCAATCAAAAATCAGTCAATAACTGCATTTATGAAGATGTGTTGTCAGGTATCCTGTATTGTTATGAACTGTGACTTAAGGCGACCTTAATGTGAAATAATCCTAGAGGTTTGGCATAAAATTATTTGTCCTTCTGCCTTCTAAAGCTGACCACTATCTTAAAAGAGGGTCCTGTAATCTATTTTGTTTTGACTTGTATATAGATATCATATTTTTTGAACACATGTGGAGTTTGTTACTTTGGTCTGTTTTCAGAAGAGAAAAGTAAGCAGTGGCTCGTCAAGCACCGATGAAGAAAGGTGAGTAGTAGGATGAAGAAAACAAGAAGCGGTGCTAAACATCGCAGGTGCGATGTCACCGGGGTAGCCAAATGCAAACAACAGCAAATATATGGACAGCAGTTTTAATGAAAGGACTTATTAGACCTATCGTATGTGCATAATACATCTGCACATCTGCTTATATTGACACATGGTTTTTGCACTCGAGTGTGACATCCTGGACATAGCCAGATATGTGCAAGTTGAGATCTCCATGGTCGTGTTGACCACTAAGTGCTCTGCACCCATAACGGGTGACATTGCACAATCAGAACAGTATGTCAGTGTTGTGTGCTTTGGTGGCTTCATAAATATCTCACTGGATTCTGTAGAACTAGAAGCCTTCAAAGATAGCAGGTTCTTATCTTAGCCTAGAATACATGCAGATAAGATATATCTTTATTACCAAGTATACACGAGTCACAAGGCATGTATGTAAGGATAGTACACAAACAATGCATTACTCTCTCTCTCATCCCTCCCTAACTCCCCCCCCCCCCCCCCCCCCACAAAAAACACATATAAACACAGACTAAGGTGATCATACTAATATGAATCAAACCATGCATGTACACTTGAACATAATATGTCCATAAATACATTGACTTGTGGGTTGGCGATGGGTTAGTTGTGCTTTAAAAATGATCATGACCATCTGCACTGAAAGACAGAGCTTTGACTGCTTTTGGAAAGAAACTGTGGGCAGAGCGGTTTGTTTTTGTTTCCATAGTTCTATAATGTCGACCTGATGGAAGCATCTCAAAAGTCTGTAAGCTGGATGTGAGATGTCTTAACTGATTGGCTTTGCCTTTTTGTGCAAATTTATGCTTTCTATAGCTTTTATCTAGGTCACACCCAATGATCTTAGAGGCTGTTTTTACAATTCTGTTCAGAGCTAGGGTTTTTGCTTTTGAGAGATTGCCAAACCAGTTGATGATAGCAACTTTAGTGATAGGCGGTAGAATTGGACTAGGATGTTCTTGTTGACTCCGATTTGTTGCCAAAAAAAAAGTACAGGCGCTGTTGGGCTTTCATAACAATTTTTCTTATGTTTTTCTTCTATTTCAAATCATTAAAAGTTTTTCTTCATTTTCAAATCATTAGAAATGATCAGTCCAAGAAAATTGATTTTGCTAATGATCTCTGTATGTCTTTTCTGGTTAGGGGTAATAAAGCTAGTCTTGTTTTTTTTTCTGAAATCAGGAATCTTTTTTTTTTTTTGATACAAGTAGAGAATGTCAATATCTGCCTTCTAACCCACCCATCTTATTTTGCACGAAAACCCCCCTTTTCACAAACAAATCTCGTCCATCTCATGCTACTTTTTGCCAAAATTAACACCTTTTTTTGTAAAAAAAAAATTAACGCGCAAAAACCTCCAAAAATTGACGTAATCGTTATTTTAAAATGGGGGGGGTTTTCGTGCAAAACAAAAATTGGTGATTTAGAACATAGATATTGACATTCTCTCCTAGCTAAGCAAAGCACCTCAATCAACTAGGTCAAATGATCACATAGGGTCGTTTGACCCAGTTTACTGCACTACTTTGTAGGTCAGGTGATCACACAGGGTCATTTGACCTAGTTTACTGCTGAGCTTTGTAGGTCAAGCGATCACACAGGGTTGTTTGACCCAGTTTACTACCAACAGAATCACTATTTACCCTTTCTCTCTTCTGATTCTTGCGCAAACAAGAAGAATGGCTTGCTTAATTTTTTTAATTGGTGTTTATAATCTGGTTTAAAAAATGAAGCCCGGAGTAGTTGCAGAGCTTATTGATATATTCAGAATGTGGGAGTTGGAGGAAAGGAGCTGGGGGGTTGATAGAGAAGAGTTTGAAGAAGTGAATTACGGAGCTTTTTGAGCGCGTCGATATGCGGGAAAGCGTAAGGAACGCCATCAGTAAACTACCACATTCTTGGCCTTATTCAGTTATAAAGTTGTTTGCCATTTTAATTGATCAAATAGCTCCCGAAGATCTTGATCTGACTGCTTCTACTGACCCTGAAGGAGTAACTGTTACCTTTAAACCTGGACAGTTTTTAAGATTAGTAAAAGACTATGAGTAATAAATAACAGCTGAATTTACAATTATTTTTTTTATTTATTTAATTTTTAGGTTTAAAAATGACGGCCAAACACAGCGAATCTGATCTAATGATTTTAATAGAAAATTGTAATGAACTATTTGACGAAACAATGAAAGCGTTAAACATTGATTTTGGTGAATCTGGGTTTGAGAATGATGTAAACAATTTAATAAAAAATCATAGTGAACTATTTGACGAAGCAATCAAAGAGTTAAACATTGACTGTAGTGATTCAGAAAAAGCTTAAGTATTGGCAGGCGTTCTTGTAAGATTAGGGTGTCTTGAAGTATTGCAACGCTTGGGCGAAGAATAAAAGCGCGTTTACTTACTTTTACTTACATTTATTTTTTTAATTTACGTAAATATTGTGGGTTAAAAAATGAACCCCACAAGTAAATCCGAGGTTAGAAAACTATATACGTGGGAGGAGATATTTGACAGCAATGAACAATTAAGCAATACGTTTAGTGAAGTAGACATGGACATTATTAACCCCTCAAGCGTTCATGAAAGCGTAACACATGCCATTTCTAAAATCCCAGAGTCTGTTCAAATTGGCCCGCCAGTAAAAGTGTTGTTGGCCATTCTGATTGATTATATAACCCCCGATGATAAAAACATGCAAGTCTGGGTTTCAACTAAACAGAAAGAAGTAATCAGCTATTACGACTTTAATTCTGAATGGGCTGATTACATGCTTACACGGCTTAACCATGCAAGTGAAGAAGCGAAATTGCGCGGCTCTGGCTGGTCTGAAGGAACAGTCCTTGAAATCGATTAAGACAAACAAAGTTCTATCCTATAGTTGGCAATTCTTACATTCCTCTTCCAAGAGAGTTAGTGTTAAAACGAGCAGTCTTAAACATACAAAATTCTGACAATATGTGTTTCATGTGGTGTGTTTTGGCGCATTTACATCCTGTTAAAAAGCACGCAGACAGAGTTTCCAATTATGAACAATATATAAATGAGCTGAACTTTAATAACATAACCTTTCCAGTAAACATAGAAAGTTTATCTCAGTTTGAAGAGCAAAACAAACCAATCACTGTAAACGTATACACATGGTCTGTAGTAGACAATCTAGTCCCTCTAAGGATTTCTCCCAAAGCTCCTACTTTAGGCAATCCACTTAACAAACATGTCGACTTGATACTGTTTGCAGACGGTCTAAAGAGCCATTATGTGTTAATAAGATCAGTAAGCAGACTTATGGCTTATACTACAAAGGACAAATTTAAACAAGAGCTTTGTAGAAGGTGTTTGGTCAGAATCCCTAGTATAGAAGCAGCTGCCAGTCATAAAAATCATTGTAAAAGTTTTGTAGACTGTGAAACTAAACTTCTTACACCCAAACCAGGGTCTAAAGTTAGTTTTAAGAATGTACGCAAGATGCAGATGAGCCCATACGTAGTTTATGCTGACTTTGAATCAATCTTGCCACAGTACTACGGCCCACAACAACTAGAAAAACAAAAAACAACCTTATTATCCCACCATCAGATCTGTTCTTATGCTTTTGTTATTGTTAGGTCAGACGGTCAACACACAACGCCAGAGATTTACAGAGGCCCCAATGCAGCCTGTAGATTTTTGGAGCAGATGAAACAACTTCGCAATCAATTCTCCAATCAACTGAATCTCTCAGACATTAGGATGACTCCCGAAGACCAAAGGCGCTATGAATCATCTACACACTGCTGGATATGCGGCTCAGAGCTAACACCTAATAGTAAAGACGCGACAGCAGCGGAAGCAAGCCCAACAGTGAGAGACCACGATCACATTACTGGAAAGTTCAGAGGGGCCGCGCACAACAGCTGCAATCTTCAACTTAAGGTTGATCCCAAGACGTGGAAACTGCCAATTTTCTTTCATAACTTACGAGGCTATGATTCTCATTTCATCATGCAAGCAATAACTTCTGAATATAAGAGGGTCAGCTGCATTGCACAGTCTTCAGAAAAGTACATGACCTTTACTATTGACTGTTTATCCTTTTATGACTCTGCCCAACATCTGATGGCAAGTTTGGATAAATTATCAGGATCTCTACAAGACTTCCCAATAACTAAACAATATTTTGACCCATCTTTAGTACGTAAAGGTGTCTATCCTTATGAATACATGAACTCGTGGGAAAGGTTTGATGAAGACTCACTTCCTCCTAAAGGCGCTTTCTTTTCTAGTCCTAGAGGAAAGGACATAGCCGACTCTGAATATGAACACGCACAGAAAGCCTGGACAGAATTACACTGTCAAACAATGGGCGACTATCATGATCAATATTTATTGGCTGACGTGTGTTTATTGGCAGACGTCTTTCAGAATTACAGATCTACATGCATGAAACATTACGGTCTAGATTCATCACATTACATTTCTGCCCCTGGGCTTTCTTGGGATGCATTCTTAAAGTCTACAAACATTGAGATTGACTTAATATCTGATCTGGCCACACTTCAGATGATTGAGGATGGGCTGAGAGGAGGCATTAGCATGGCCTCTCATCCTTACTGCAAAGCCAATAACAAGTATCTAGATGACTATGACCCCACCAAACCATCCAATTATCTAATGTATTTAGACGCTAACAATCTGTATGGGTGGGCCATGAGCTGGGCACTGCCATGAGAAACTTTAAAATGTTCGTAGGACTCATGCGTTAATAAAATGTTGAGTTATCTACCGCGCCTCACCCTGATTATCCAATAGGATTAATCTTAGAGGTAGACTTAGAATATCTACAGAGTTGCATGACCTCCATATGATTACCCTAGCAGCAAAAAGCTTAAAGATGACCCACAGAACCGCTAAGCTGTGCCCAATCTTCGCCACAAACTAAGTACATATGTCATTACAGACTGCTACAGTTTTACCTAAGACACGGACTGAAACTTACCGCCATTCATAGAATTATAGAATTTGAACAAGGCCCTTTATGAGACCATATTATGAAGAATACTCAGCTGAGGACTGCGGCCACTGACGCTTCAGAAAAGACTTTTTAAATAATGAACACAGTTGTTTGGCAAAACTATGGAGAACCCACACAAGCGTAAAGATGTAAGATTAGACCACCGCCAGTGGCGAAAGTGGTTAGCATCGCGGACTCCCGGCTGGAGGTCGTGGGTTCGAATCCCATCAGAGTCATGTGGTTTTTCTGCCCGACCGGCTCCTACCCAGAGTTGAGTTGCTGCGGACTCAGTTTGGGGAGATGGACCACACAGTCGAGTTTCATCCACTTAATGATGCGTTTCTGAGAGTGTTGCTAAATTTCCTGACCAACAATGCAGGTGCCTGTATCTCTCGGGCCTGGATTGACAGCCGGGGATATATTATGAAAGGAAGCGTAGAGAACAAGCCCTGTCATGTAGTCTCAGACCGAAATGGAAATCCGTAGCATCATCTTAATCATCCTCATTCTCATCGATCAGCATAAAAAAAATTGTCTCAAATTCTGTGGCCCTCATGCCCTGCTCTCATGGTGACCTCAGTTTCGATGTCCTCTCCAGTCTTGGCCTTGGTTTGGTTCCGTCGGGGTCACCAGTATCGGCGAGTCCATGGGGGCTGTCGTTGGACGGACGTGGTGGCGCCCTCCGGAGGGAAACTCACTCACGCCGGCTCCGCGACTAAGCAATTATTGTCGTCAGTAGGGGGCTTAGTAGTGGTGTCCTGCGTATGTTAGATCAGAACAGGCGCCACTGAACACCACCGAAGTGACTCGGCAGCAGTGCAGTGTCTCCTCCGGTGGGTTGCCTCTTGATGTCTTGACATTGGCTGCTCCCTGTGATGCGGTGCTGGCTGCGGCGGGGCCGACCGGGCTGTGGCTGTGGACGGGTGTCGGAATGAGCGGCGTGGTGCACTGCTCTGAGGTGGCGCAGAGGTGGGACAGCAAAAAAAAAAAAAAAAAAAAAAAAAAATGTAAGATTAGTTACAAGAACAAAGAGCAATTAGGCGGTCTCTAAACCTAACTACCAAGACTCAGAAGATTTAGCGACAGCCTGGTTGGCGTTATGATGAAGAAACAGAATGTGAAGTTGGACAAGCCGGTGTTTATTGGTTTACTGTGTTAGAGCTGTCAAAGTTGTTAATGCTAGAATTTCGTATGACTACTTTAAACCGCTGTATCCAGAGTCCAGAGTTCTTTACACAGACACTGACTCTCTTATTCTGGATGTCCCAACAGAAGATTTTTACAAGGATTTAGAAGCAGAAGTAGCTAAAGGAGCCGATGGTGGTAGACCATGTGATACCCAAAGGACAGTCCTTTACATTCAACTGTAAACAAGAAAGTAATTGGAAAGATGAAGGACGAACTTAATGGGACAGTTATACAAGAATATGTTGGTCTGCGGTCAAAAATGTATAGCGTTGCTAGCCAGACTTCTGTAATGAAGAAGGCTAAGGGCATAAGTAAAGAAGTTGTAAAAAAAAATATAAGTCACGACAACTACAAGCAGGCTCTCTTTGAAAACAAAGTATTTCATCACACAAATGTTAATCTGCGCTCTACTCTTCATCAAGTAAACACAACTGCTGTTAATAAGAAATCACTAGTCTCTAACAATAACAAGCGAACTTACGTTAATCCCGAGTTTTCATACGCTATAGGTCACTGGAGAACTGACTTAAAAGATTAACTTGGCTGACTTAAGTTAAGATCTTAACTAGTACTTAGCTAGTACTTTACTTAAGATCTTAACTAGTACTTAACTAGTACTTAACATGACTTGCACTTTACTTACACTTTACTTACACTTAACTTGTTATAACTGACCTAACCTGTACTTAACAACACATTAAAAAATTAATTTAGTAAAAATAATGGGTTTACAGAAGGAGGTTGTGCTTTTTTTGCAGAAGCTGGTTCTTCTTCTTTTACTGTTTTTGTGGGGATTTGTGACTTTGTTGCTAAGTATGGGGTTAGACACTTGTATGCCAAAAGCCCTCCACCAACAACAATACCCCCAATACATAATAATACATTTTATAGTTTGATTGTGTTGTTGTTGGTGACGGTGGCGGTGCTGGTGCTGATGTTGTATTACTATCTAATAATTTTTGTTTTGCTGCTTGGTTTGCTTTTTGCAGTCTGTTCCATTCAGCTAGTTTACGGCCGGCCTCAACACGCCCAGGACTTTTAGCTTTAGTAACACTACTCACTTGTGGGACACTCACTTGTGGGGCATTCTGTTCCTGTGGAGTCGCAATCTTCTCCTGCTCGCTCACTTTTTTTAGTGTGATTAAAATTAATATGATTAAAATTAATATGATTGAAAGTAATTAATCCCATGATGAATGGACATAGCAACGTCCCAAATCTATAATACATGTCACATGCAAGAGATTCTAGGGACTTGGTTAAAACCGGATCTTGTGTTAAGTCATATTTTAAATCTTCTTCTGAATCAATCGGCGCTATCTTGCCTACTAACTTAGCATATAAACTAATCATTGTCTGTCCACCGATCTAACCATTTTTGATCCTAGCTGTGCTTCGTACCTAGCGTAATACTTCTCAACGTCTGATGTAGACAGTTGCTGAATCTGTTCGATACTTAGTTCAACGCCTAAATACTGCCTGGTTTTCCCACATGCAGCCAGAGAGTATAATCTTTCTTTATGACAGAGGTTTGGGTCTGCTGCCTCCTCACACTTTAATAACTCGTCGCAATCCATTTTTAAACTCTTTTTAAAACCAATAAAAAAAATAAAACCATGAGTTTAACGCTGGTTAATTATGCAGTGCCCATTGTTTGCATTATAGTTTACTCAACCCTAGCAAAATGTTTGTTAAGAATAAAACCGCCCAACATGGGAAAGATAGAAGATTCGCCGAAACTAGTTGTAACCTTATTTTTAGCTCTAGCAACAAAAGATTATCTGATTAAAAAGCACATAGACAGCCTTTCATATTATGATTATTTTAATTATTTTTTTAGTTAATAAAAAACATGAGCACTGCAAAGATCATCAATACTATTTACCACTCTGCTGTAATCAGCGGTCTTAGTATAGGATATAGCATGCTAGCAAAAAACATGTTTAAGATGAGGCCGGCTGATCTAGGAAGGTTAGACATTGAGGATGTTGTTAAGGTTATAGCTGTAATAACGGCAGGGATTGCCTCAAAAGACTTTCTTGTTACACAGGGAATTATCCCAGAAAACATCAATGCATAGAAAGATTGATTTATAAAAGATTCATTCTAAAAAATATTGATTTATAAAAAAGATTCATTCATTTATAAAAAGATGTCTGGATTAGTTCTGATGGTGGGAGAGCTATTGTTAATGCGTTGGCTTTCTCTGGCAGCAATTATATGTTTAGTAAATTGCGGTCTGATGAAGAGAGAGAACGCCATAACAAGGCAATGGAAGATTTAGCTAAGGCAAGAGACGCTTACGAGAAAAGGAGAATTGCTCACTTAGACTTTATTAATAAAAAGTTAAGAGAACAGGGACATGCAGAGCACACATTTACAGACGTTGATGAAGCAATGAATGAATATTACTTAGTGACAGGAAAGAAGTTTCTAACATCGTCACCGCCAGAACTGTCTGACTTTTATGAACCATCTGAGGATCAGAAAATGGTAGAAATAGGCTTTATTATAGGTGCTATGGGAGCAATCTTTCTTCTTGCATATTCAATCTGAAAACATAGTAAAAATGTAATTAAAAAAAAAAAACAGTCCCTTCTTATGGACGATACGAAGTACAAAATATATTATTCTCCTAGAGGGTATTGGAAAGGAAAGGCCGCTATTGATAAACTGAGTAAAGCTGCTAGGGTGTCTGAATCAGAAGCGAAAGACTGGCTTTCAAAACAAGCGATCTGGCAAATATATCTGCCTGCCCCAAAAAGAATAATAAGGCCTCGATTCGTTAACTCAAATCTTAAATAAATGTTAGCGAACCGCCCAGAGAACGTGGACAAACGAGTCACAAGACGAAACACAACGCGTTTCGACCTCTTAGGTCTTCATCAGGTGAGACATTAACGAATAAAACAATGAAAATTCACTTAGCTTTGATCGCTTCAGATCACTTCGCAGGGTTCAGCGCAAGGAAGAAGGCGTTGAATGAGAACGAGGCTGTTGGAAGGGAAATAGTGAGCGAGTCAAAGTCGTAATGAAGATAATAATATTACTGATAGGAATACTAATAATGGTCAAAATACTTTAAAAAAAATAAAATAAAAAAAAAAGGGACAAGATTACTACCAATCTTAGTGTCAATAAGTATGGGTATGGGAGAAAGGAGAGTGGGTTAGAGGATTCTTAAACAGCAGGGTTGCCGTGGCAACAGTCCCAGAGGCGAAGGCGATGGTGATGTCAATGCCAGTGGTAGTATCAATACTAGCAATAGTATTACTGAATGATACTGCTAACAACGATAGTGAAGGTTAAGGTAATGAAAGCATGATACAGAAATATATTTAGAAAATACATTTTTATAATAATCAAATAAATAAATGAAACATTAAAAATAATAATAAATTAAAAAATCAGTAAATAATAATAATAATTAAAAATAATAATAATAATAATGATAATAAATGCATAAATAAGATAGCTATAAGTTGTGTGTGAGGTGAATAGTGGGAGATAAGGTAGTATGTATGTGTTGTGGGAGGATATTATGGGCTGAGATTGAAGTGGTGGGTTGGTACATGTTACTTTAAGGTGTTGATGCTATGAGGGTGGAGGGAAGAAGGGGATGGGTTTACGTACTAACTGGAGGAGGGGGAGGGGCAACATATTCACACCTATACACAATCTCTCTCTCTCTCTCTCTCTCTCTCCTCTCCCCCCCCCCCCCCCCCCCCCCCCTCACGACCAACGATAAAGGAGCTAGCATTCTATTTATTATGTGTGTGTAGTGGTGTGTGTGTGTGTGTGTTCCATTTGTAATATCAGCCTTATTCATTGGTTACCCCCACCTCCACCCCCAGCAACCGCCATATCCACCAACACCCCTACACATCATTACTAGGGCAGGGGGAGGGGGGGGTAAGTCGATTGATGTAGCAAATGGAGAGACTCGGAGAGTGTAGGAAAAGGGAAGATGATGATAGCTGCAACCTATGTCTGAGGTAAACAGAGGGAGGTAGGGTGGTATGGGTGTGTGTAGGTGGGGGATATTTCAGGCTGGAGCTGCAGAGATGGAATGGTACATACTACTTTTGGACGTTGATGCCATGAGGGTGGACGGTGCCCAGTTTGGCAATGAGATGAGATTCCTGCATAAGGCGTTCCAAGCTGTCACTCTTAGATTGCCAAAGTGCCAAGACTTTGACATGGTTGATGTTGTATTGGGCATGGTTGAAGTGTAGAGCGACTGGTTTGGGCCGATGGTGGCGGATGTCGGCCAGGTGTTCAGAGATGCGCGTCTCAAGTGTGCGAGATGTCTCACCTACATAGATCTTACCGCACAGCTGACAGTGGATGGCATACACAATGTTGTGGCTCTGGCAGGAGAAAGTGCGTTTAATAGTGAAAGAGCCTGTGGGGCCATGTAGGATGGTGTCTGGTTTGGTGAGAGAGCAGATTTTGCAGTTGGGTTTTGAGGAGGGGAAAGTACCTGGTGGCTTAGGTGTTGAGATTTTGTTCAGCTTAGAGCGCACCAGTAGGTTGTTGAGGTTTTTGTCACGTTTGAAAGTGATCATTGGTGTGGTCTCAAAGGCAGGTTTATGATTTTCTACTATGTGCCAGTTAGACTTCAGGATCCTGCAGATGGGCAGATTGTGAGGATGGAAGAGAAGGCAGGCAGTGGGTCTGTCTGTCTCTTTGGGAGGTTTAGTTTCCAGAGTAGATGTTCTGGATTTAGCTGCAGTGCGGCTGAGAGCATCACTGATGACGGCACTAGGGTATCCACGGTTGGTGAAAAAATCAGACATTTTGGCTGCTTGTATAGTGAAATCCTCTTCGCTAGAGCACAGTCTGCGTAGGCGAAGGAATTCAGAATATGGAATGCTATTTTTAGTGGACTGGTGGTGGGAAGATGTGTAGTCCAGGTATGAGTGCGCATCAGTAGGTTTGTAGAAGACTGAGGTTTGAAGCAGTCCATCTTTGAGGGAGATAGTGATGTCCAGGAAATTAACTGACTGTGAAATGGTGTAGGTCAGCTGGATGGATGGATGGAAGGTCTGTGCAAAGTTGAGGAAATTCTGGAGGTCATGTTCTGGCATGGATGTGGCTCCCAATCCATCATCTATGTATCTTTTGTAGAGCTCTGGTGTTGGGCCTGTGTAAGAGGTTAGTAGGCGGTGTTCTAGGTGTCCCATGAAGAGGCAGGCATAGGATGGTCCCATTTTGGTTCCCACAGCAACACCACTGATTTGTGAGAATGTGTGGTTGTTGAATTCAAAAGTATTGAGGGTGAGGACTAATTCTGCAAGTCTGACCAGTGTAGCTGTGGGAGGGTGTTGTTGGTTGGGGGCTGTTTGTTAAGAAAGAATGCGAGGGCCTTCAGTCCATCAGCATGAGGGATGGAAGTGTAGAGAGAGACGACATCAAGGGTAAAGAGGAGGCTGGGTTTGAAAGTGGGATCTGTGTTGTATGAATTAATCATGTTGAGTGTGTGTGTAGTGTCTTTGAGGTATGTGGGGAGGCCTTGTACTATGGGTTGGAGGAGAGAGTCTAAGTACTGTGAAATGTGTTCTGTAGGGCAGCTGCATGCAGATACAATGGGTCTGCCGGGAGTATTGGTTTTGTGTATTTTAGGGAGCAGGTAGAAGGTGGGTTGTTTGGTGTCTGTCATTATGAGGAGTTTGGCTGTCTTCGGTAAGTTGTTACGTTTGATTTCTTGTTTAACTGTGGTTGAGATGAGTTTCTGGTGTTGGGGGAGGGGTGATGCTGTGAATGGTGTATAGAAATTTGTGTCTGACAGTTGTCTGTGTGCTTTTATGTACAACTGTTTGTCCCAGACCACCACTGCACCACCCTTGTCTGCTGGTTTGATGACAATGTCTTGTCTTTGTCTCAGTGATTCAAGGGCTTTTTGTTCATCCAGTGAGAGGTTGGAATTGCGGACAGGTTTGGATTTAACTTGAGAGATTTCTTTTCTACACTTTTTGATGTAGAGTTCAACTTCAGTGGATTTGTCAAGAGGTGGCTGGCGAAGCACTGGAGTTCGAAAAAGGTGGGTAAAAATGTCTGAGCTGTCTGGTAGAGGGGGCTTGGGCACACCGTCAAGTGCAGCCATCCATCTTAATTTTCTAAAGAATCTTTCAACATCAACGTGGTTTTGATATTTATTGGTGGCAGGCTGAATGGGAATAAATTTCAGACCTTTTGCCAGGACTGATCTTTCATCATTGGTGAGAGTCAGATTATCAGGAATGCAGCGAACAAGGTGGCGGTGTTGCTCATGGGTGATAGAAGGGTCAGTGTTGTGTGTGGGGGGATTCAACTGGTCTGGGTTTGCCTCGTGTTTGTTTCGTAATTTTGATAACTTGTCTTGCTTAATCTGGTAGCAGTGATTGTGAATGAGCTGGTTGTGTGTATGGATGAGCTGTCTGAGTCTTGAAGCAGTGGCTATGGGCATGATGATTGTGGTTTGTTGTTTGAAATGTTGAAGAAGACGGGAGAGAGATTCCAGGGATGAATTGAGTGTTTTGATATGTGCCAACATGAGTCTACGGCTGGCTTGGAATAGAATTCTTGTAGTGGTAGTGGTAAGAGCGGTGTTATGAAGATCGGATGGGGTGTGAGAAGCCGCGAGGGGTGATTCGCAGTCGAATGCATTGTTTTAGAAAGTTGAGATGAGATGCAGATTTCGTTTTCTGAAACTGTGTTTTAGCATATCCTAGTGCAAATGGCTGGATGATAGGTGGCAGAAAATGAATGGACTGGTGAAAACTGGCATGTGTACGGGAGAGGAATTGGGGGGCCGGCATTATGTTCTGATTTAGGTTCTTAGAGTTGAGAGGTCAGGAGTGCCTGATTGCGATCGCACGTACACGACTAAAAACATATGTTAAACGAAATACGGATCAATGATTAACAGTATACAATGATCGAAAGACGTATACACGATAACAATCACACACACTGATGACGTGAACAGAAATACAAAACAACGAAGGGTAGCAGTCGGTATGAATCAAAATAGATCTAGTTGCAAAGCGAGAGGACTGCAGGCGGAAATCTAAACAAATCTTAAATAAACGTTAGCGAACCGCCCAGAGAACGTGGACAAACGAGTCACAAGACGAAACACAACGCGTTTCGACCTCTTAGGTCTTCATCAGGTGAGACATTAACGAATAAAACAATGAAAATTCACTTAGCTTTGATCGCTTCAGATCACTTCGCAGGGTTCAGCGCAAGGAAGAAGGCGTTGAATGAGAACGAGGCTGTTGGAAGGGAAATAGTGAGCGAGTCAAAGTCGTAATGAAGATAATAATATTACTGATAGGAATACTAATAATGGTCAAAATACTTTTTAAAAAAATAATAATAAAAAAAAAAGGGACAAGATTAATACCAATCTTAGTGTTAACTCAGTTCCTAATGACACCCACCAGATGGACTTGTTGTATCTTCCACATGACAAAGTTAGAAGAAAAAAGTTTAAGTATGCTCTTACAGTTGTTGACATGACTTCAAGGTATAAAGATGCTGAGCCTTTAACGGATAAAAGCTCAACTGCTGTGGCTGTGGCTTTACAACAAATATACATGCGAGGTCCATTAAAGTATCCTAGGTTGATCCAGGTTGATGATGGAAAAGAGTTTAAAGGAGCTGTAAACCAACTGTTTTTAAGACATCGGGTTACAGTTAAGAGAGGGATTCCAGGCAACCATCGCTCCCAGGCTCTAGTAGAAAACTTTAATAAGAATCTAGCTGAGCGCCTGTTTACCTATCAATATCATAGAGACCTTATGGACAAAACACGCAACACAGAATGGGTTAGGAGATTGCCAGCAGTCTTACGCACCATGAACAACGAAGAATTTAAAGCAACAGGCCTTAAGCCAGTAAACGCGATCAAATTAAAAAAAATTAGCGTTACTGAAGACATCCAAGGCAATCAGAAACTCTTGCCTTTTGGATTAAAAGTAAGATACTTGTATGCGCCTGGAGAGGCAGAGGGCGATGTTAAAATTAGAGCCACAGACCCTATATGGAGCGTAGACGTATATGAAGTTGAAAGAATTATGAAAACAGCCCCTCCCGTATATTATTTAAGAGAAACTCTTTCTTCTAAAAAGCCCGCCCCTAAAAGATCGTTTGTTCGCGAAGAGTTGCAAGTTGTTCCACCAAACACAGTGCCTGTTAGTTAAAAAAAAAAATAGTATTTTTTTTTTTTTTGTTAAACTTATGATTTATTTATTTTAGTTCACATCCTATTTTTTAGTCTATTTTGGGTTTAACTGATTGTTTGCTTGTTTTTCAATGTTCTGTTTGATTGTCTCAGTGTCTACCTGTTGCGAAGTAAAAGTCTTTCTCCACTCCTTTTGAAGTTCAGTTTTTTGTCGTCTGTAATCCTCACCATCAGCCATAAGGCGCTCAAATTCTTCAGCTGTAATGTTTTCATCCTGCAATGCTTTGCTTATTCTCAGTCTTAATGAACAAAGTTTTGCTGATGCTAGGGCTACAATGGCAGTGTGCTTTTGTAGTTTAGGCGTTAATTTTTTTAAAACAGCACTCACAGTCACAATCATAGACATAGCACCTAAACCCAAACCAAGGCTCCCTAATGCTAAAGAGGCTGGCGCTCCAGCCCCAGTAGCTAAAAGAGCAACGCTAGACCCAGCACTTGCGCTCGCTACAGCTGATGAGCCAGTAATCACATAAGAAAGAGTATTTAAAACTTTAGCATATTTCTTTCTAGTAACCCTATACTTATCCAAGTCACTTTCTATTTCTTCTTGAAGTTCAGTTATTTGCTCTAACCTAAACTTTTGAGCCTGATCATCCATTTTTTTAATTAAGATTAATTTTTTAATTAAGATTAATCTTGTACATATCTTCTTATTAACTCTTCTGGCAGCACTTCATCAACAGAGTAAAACCCAATAAAATCAACATACTTAATGAAAATAAAATCAAGTGCTGTTAGTTTGTCTTTGTCTTTGTCAACCATCACAGTAACTTTGTCGGAAGATACAAAAGTGTTTATTTGATCCCCATTTTTAGTAATAGCAATAACAAGCCTGAGAGGCCCATTCAAGTTTTCAGACTTTATTTTTACACCTCTGATTAACACATCTTCTGGCAAACTAGGATCAGACTCCCTCGGAGTAATAAATAAGCGAAAAAGCATCGTCATTTTTCTAGGCAGTGGTTCTAGTTTTGGGTTAAATTCTAAGCCAACGATGTCATCCCCACTTCAGCTAAGGGCAGCTTTCTCCGCAGCATATATTCAGGGCCCTGCTTAGTTATTTCAATCTTCTTTTTCTGTTGTGTTCCTGGGACTAGGCTAATAAGAAGGTGTCCTTCATTCAAAGCTTTTCTAAAATTGTTTTTCTTATCAAAGTATACATAGGGGCTTCGTAGTTCAAACTTTAAATCCCAGTTAATGTCAGGAAGCAACGCCCAGGCATTCTCTCGTTTATGAAGTTTGTATTCGTGTTTGCCAAAATCATTTGCCCTTAGATTTCTTATCTCTTCCAGGGTAGGATATTGCTGCCGTTTTTTATCTTCAATTTCTATTCGTTTGTAAACGCCATCGTCGGTGTACTCAAATCCATAAACATTTCCTGCCACTCCTATTAGATCAAAGTCAGTTGTGTCTGCTAGATCTTTTAGCTCTACTGAAACGCATTTAGGAGCTAACTCCGCTTTTGATTCTGGCCCTCGAGACATTCTTTTTATTATAAACAATTTATTATAAATAATCTGTAATAAACAATCTGTAATAACAATGTGTTATAAGCAAACGTATTGAACTGGCGGGTCAGTCCGTAAGCATAGTTTAGCGTGCTTAGATTTTTCTAACTGCTCTTTTATTTTTTTTAGTTCATCCCTGTCCCTGATTATATAATTTTCACTTAAACATTCTTCAAAACTATCCTTGTCCTTAGTATAGAATAAGATGACTGATTTTAACTGCGATCTAAAGTCTTTTAAGACAGCATTGTATTTTTGAGTTAAGAGCCAAACAGAAACTAATGCGTGTCTTCCGCTAAAGGCTAGCTTAGACAGAGTCCTTTTTTTAACAATGTCTTGTTCGGCTGAACAGTCATCAATAATAAACAGCGTTTCAGTTCCCTCAAATAGCCTATAATAATGTTCTAAACAGTCGCTTAGCTTGTCAGTAGGATCAACTAGAAATATATTCTCGTCTGTCCAAACAAACTGCCTTTCTTTGTAAGACTTGTTGTGCTTAATGGTTGTGCAGAATATAACAATGTACTCGTAATGAAACCTGTAGACTGTTTGTAACAAATCAAGCACGAAGACCGTTTTCCCACACCCAGTAATCCCACAAATAAGCGAACAGTGCGGGTCTTTGGGCAAAAAGTTCAAACTATCCATCTGTTTTAATAGGCTATTTCTTTCAGTCTATTTTCTTCAATGTTCAGCTGGGCGTCATAAACCACAAAAACGTGCATTTGTATCTGGCCATTCTCCTCCTTTTCCTTATTAATCTGTATGAGTATGCCATCTGACCCTACCCTTCTTCCACTCCCATGCAGTCTATTCTCATACGTGGATCTAAAATCCAGCCATAATCCATATTTGTCTGTTAGATAATCTTTGAGTCTTACATCGTGAAGGTGAAGTTTTTTACACACATGATCGGCTGTGGGGCTTGTCTGTCTGCCTCCGGCAAATAACTTTCTTATTTCATCAAAGTGTTGGTCAGGTAAAAGTCCGGCTGAATACAGCTGAAAAGGCTTGCCATCTACTGTGCAAGACAACTGCTCAATTTTTGGGTTGTAAAACACCTCAGATTCCCTCTTAAAAAGGGTCGGGGGTTTAGTAAATAGCAAGAGAACCCCCTTTAGGGACCTTAAAGAATTGCTTATAGCTATTTTCCAGACAGTGTCTTGCTTGTTTTTAATCGCTAGACTGTGGTGTAAAACTCTTTCAAAGTAAACAACCGTCCTACTTTTATACTGGTTTAAGATTGTTCTAGCCAGTTCGGGGTTAGTAACAACGTCAAAATTAAGAGAGATGTTACTAACAGTGTATCTAGCTGTTGGGTCTTCGGACAGAATAACAGACCCGCTGTCATTGAATGTCAGTTCATAAGTAAGTTTGTCTCTTAGTGCGCCTTGGTAATATGGCTGATGGGTTTTTAACAGTTCAAAATCTAGAGGGATGCAAAATCTGTTCTTAAATGCTCGCGCTATTGCCTGGTCTCCCTCGTCTTCCTTTGCATCTGCAGCATTAAGCCTGTGCTTAAGACCGTTTGGGCTCTGGATCCCCTGAAAGATTTTGTCTTTTCTTTCCGTTCTAGGCAGCCACAGATCAGAATAGAGATTAAAAATGTCTGCGTTACTCAGCGAGAAGACTTCTCTACCCTCCAGTTTAATTACCATACTTTTAATGATGGCCCTGCCCAGGTTAGCAACGACAGTAGCATTAGGATCCGCCGACTCAATATCTATTTTGAATAATAGCTTGGCAGTGCATGGCATTATAACATCGTCAGGCCCGAGGTCACTAAATCTTACTGTTAACATTTCATTGGGCTCAATTGTTGATGGATTATTTACAACGCGCACAGTCTGTCTTATGCCTTTTATGCCATGGGGCTCCTTCGCTTTTCTGAATGGATCAAGGTCGCAACCGTATGGGTTCATTTTTTATAAAACAAAAAATATTAAATATATAAATATGGCTGATGAAGATTTTGACGCGATTGATCCTATTGAAGAAGATGAAGATGAAATAGAACCGGGCCGTTCAATACAAGATGAACTTGAAGGAGCAGAAGCGGGTTCTTTACTCCCTAGGCAGCGTCAAGAACTATTGCGACAACGAATTGAATCATTCTATAGAAGTATAGGACGAGGGCTGCCAGACGTGCTCGATCCTAACGATTTTGAGATGGGAAAAGTGGGTGGAGACGAGGAAGGTCATTTGTTTATAAAATATAAGAAGGGCAATAAACAAATGCGTAAACAAGTTACTGATAGCCGGGACCCCTCCGAGTTTTTAATTCCGAGCTCACTTGGGGAGATTCCTATTCGGGTCAGAAGGCGATTAAATATTGTAGATCCAAGGCAGTCTGCTCTAAGGTCTAAGGCTGTTAGTGCTTTACAGAACTTAAAGCAAAGGTTGCCAGCGCAGTCTGAAATGCAAAACATACCTCTTCAAGAATTAAGTCAAAGAGCAGATGAAGTAATAGCAGAAGTTGAGACAAGTTTTAATGAAGAAACACAGTTAAAAACAATTGCCGATTCTTCATCGCCTAGTCAAAGAGAAGATGAGCTGAGTCCTGATGAAGAAGCAGCTTTACAAACAATTGATGATCCTCCATTGTCTGAGCGTGAACTCGAGGGTCTTAAAGCTGCTCTGCGTGAAATCAGGGCTCTTGATGCTACTCTACAGAGAATAAATGGCGAGCTAAAAAACAACTTGGCAAAACTTGGTGAGCTAGATAGAGAGATAGAAGAAAAAAATAAACTGGCTGATGCAGATGATAACAATTTAGGGTTAGAAGTAAAGGCTAGAATACAGCAGAAAATACAGGATTTAATGTCACTAAGGGCAAACAGGTTAGAAACGCTGTCTACTAACAGAGAACAAATAGTATTACAAACAAACAGAATCAAAGAAACTATAAACAGACTCCTTCATGAAAATACTACGTTAGCAGAAAGAATAAGGACTCTGTTCAGAGAGCAGTGGATTACAATAGTTAGTATATTAACAGCCGTTGGGTTTGCTATCTCTACACTGGTTTATGCATTAACCGGCAGTGCGCCAACAGGGTCAGTAGCACCTCCAACGCCTCAGCCCGGTAAAAGTTGGATTAGAAAACAATTGCACCATCTGGCAAACCTATTAAAGAAGTTAGCTGTCAAAGCGCTTGATGCTCTGCCTGGCATAATAGGCAGTGTTGTTAGTTGGGTTTTGTCTACTATAGGCAAAGTGGCTGGTTATATGGCCGACCATCTGTGGACGTTAGGAGTGCTGGCTGCCGGTTTAATTTTTAGTGAAATAAAGTATGGCTAATCCAGTAAAAGTTAAAAACACAACAAGGGCTGTCTTTTCGCTAGTGTGTCTGTCGGGGTGAGGTACATCAACAGGTGGTGTTGGACCGCTTTCTGGCTGTGGGCTGCTTATAATTGGTGGGGGGTCGCTTTCAGGGCTAGATACTTTTTTTTAAATGGCTGGTGCGGGCCTTGTATTTAAACCTTGATTGTGTCCTAAGTTTTGGTCGTCTCCGGCTATGAGAATTTCATTATTATAATTCTGTATCATGCCAATCTGCAGTCTAAGGTCAGAAGGCAGCATGTATAATCCATGGCCCACAACAAAGTCAACCTTTGACCTAGCATGTAAAAGAACGTTTTGGTACCTTTGTATGCTGGAAGGCAAATCAACAGCAGAGTTAATAGCATCTTCTAAACTGGCTAGAAATTGTTTTCTGGCATCAAAGCCTGTAGATTGATCCACTATGCTAGACTTGGTCTGTGCTTGCGCTCCTAATAGACACCAAACGTACGTGCGTATGGAGTCATTAAGTCTTTGCACTCCTGGCATTGTTAGGCCTTCACTTTTATCTAAGATAAATGTTGCCCAAGCATTGGGGTGTTTTTGTTCTATTGATCCCAATCTAACTTGGGAGTTTGGCTTAAAAGAGGTCTGGCCGGGCCAGTAGTCAAAATTATATTCTCTACGCTGACCCCACAAATACAATGTGCCCAACCCGTGATTGCGGTCTAACTTTTGTCTAAAGTTATTTGAAGGGTTAATGTTAAATTCGTTGCAGATTCTTTCATATGCATTATTGTCCATTGAGCTGAGAAATGGATTAAACGCGTTGTCGTTAGGGAGGCGTACTTGTAGTTCAGTTAGTATGCGTCTATACTGGTAATAAACATGAAAGTTATATACTGACCTTACTAAGAGATTAGGGTGGTTTAAATGGTTTGTATATGAAACACCGCAGCCAGTGGTTGAGCAGTAAACTGCAAAATTTAACTGATTCTGGTAAAAATCCATGGGGTGAGTTGACCATGCTGATGGCACTCTATCACTCTTTATTGGGGGATTTAAATATCTAGTTAGTGGGTTTACAAGTCTAACTTGGAAGCCATATGATTCATCCACTGCGATGGTTAGGACACTGAAGTCCAAAGATTTGGGCTCATAAACCCCTCCTACGTCGTAAGTGGCACTTTCATTATATTTAAAAGGTTCCATTTTAAATAGATTTTTTTAAAAAGGATTTAAAAGGATGTACATTTATATAACCAAGCAAAACCAGTGCGTGTTTTTAAAGTATCCAATTAACAATAGGCGCGGTAATAGTAGGGTTGCTCTTAGAAAAATTGGTTTTAAAGTTAAGTGGTTTAATATATCTGAAGAAGCTCAGAATAACTGGATTAATATTAGTAATGAAGGGGGCAATCAAATAACTCATGAAAAAATACCAGAAGGCTATTACAGCTTTTGTTCTTTAAAAGAAGTATTTAACGAATTAGGCATATTGCTAAAAATTAACGAAGCAAACCTCAGAATTACTATGCATTTTCCACTAGAAGAAAGAAGAGAGTACACTTTTCCTAAAGGTCTTGCTAGAATCTTGGGCTTCCACAGTACTAGCAGATCTTATAAATTTAGTACAAGAGAAAACATCTATCAATTTGAAGGTAATGAACCATGTGATTTTCTCGTTAACCCGATGTTGTATGTCCATTTACGAGAGTTAAAAACAAATACTAATTTATTTGATGGCAATCCATCTACAGTTCTAGGAGTACTACCATCAATTAAGGCAGGGTTTTGCGATTATCAGTTAAGCACATTTGGTGAAGACAGCCGGTTTAAAGAATTAGTTGAAGGGCCTATAAATTCAGTGTGTGTAAAAATAACTAACCAAGACGGGAAACCAGTTGTTTGTTCTGATTTGTTAGTAGTGCTTGAGATAGAAGATTAATCAGAGAGAATGTCAATATCTATGTTCTAAATCACCAATTTTTGTTTTGCACGAAAAACCCCCCCCATTTTAAAATGATTACGTCAAGTTTTGGAGGTTTTTGCGCGTTAATTTTTTTTACAAAAAAAGGTGTTAATTTTGGCAAAAAGTAGCATGAGATGGACGAGATTTGTTTGTGAAAAGGGGGGTTTTCGTGCAAAATAAGATGGGTGGGTTAGAAGGCAGATATTGACATTCTCTCAAGTTCCAAGCTGTTTTGTCACACAAAGTGATGAATTCCGAAACTTTATCTCTACATGTAGACTCGTCACCATTTGTGATCATCCTTTCTAGAGTGTGGTTTCACTGGCAAATTTGAACATAGCATTTGATTCAAGGTGAGTTATACACTCATGAGTAAACAGGGACTACAGTGCCGGGGAAAGAACACATTGCTTGCCGATGTTAACTTTATTTACAGTTACTGCCAGAGCAGTTTATGCCATTTATAAATTTTAGACAATTTTGGCTGATTTTAAAAATTATTGTGATAAATAGTTCTTAAGGTTTGACTAAATGTTTGTCACATGAACTAGCTAAGTTCCCCTCATTTAAGCTGTTCAGAGGTTGGGTTGGGGGGTGGGGAGGCGGGGGATGTGTCCTATGGTGATTTAAGAAAAATCTGAAGCTCTGCATTTATAAGTTAGCTTTTTGTCCTCTCTGTGTGTTTATTCTCTTCAGCATTTTACTTTTTTGCTTGTTTGTTTGCTTGTTTCTTCATTCTTAACAAAAATGTGGTTGAGTTGTAGAACCATTCTGCCTTTTTCAGACGTGGACAATCAAGATCAAGAAAGAAGCCAATGAAAAGGGAAAGGTGAGTACAAGTGATTACCTTCTTGTCAGCAGTTCTGTTGACCAGTGTTGTCTCTGTTTATGGAGGGTGGGGATGGGGGGGGGGGGGGGGGGGTCGTCGGTGATAATCATTTTCTTTTAATAAGCTTTGGCATTATGAAATTCTACAAAATATTATTTGACTTGATCATCATTTCTTGTTTTCATTGAAAAACATTTGAAAGCTTTGTGACCTGATGGTTAAGATGCTGGCTTAAGAAATGATTGGAAGGTCGCCGATTCAAGTCCCTGCAAGTCCACTAGTTCTTTGGGAAACACACTATTTCCTCACTCCACCCTGGTGTATGAATGGGTACCATATCCTGTCCTGCAGGTGGCATTTGCTATCTGTCGCTTCACGCAAAGGAAACTGGAACAAGCTCTGACTCTATGGGTCTTCATAGGTGGAAAAGACATGATCATTTGTTATTTTATTTTTCAGTATTGGGCAATGGAGGAATCGTGATTCCTCACTTGGATAATATCCAGGAAAAATAATGGAGCTGTCTTGATTGTCTTGACTGGTACATGCAATATTTTTTTTTTTGAAAAGGGGAGGGGGGCTTGCAGTTAGGGGAAGTTACTAAGACAGATCAAAAGTTAAGGTAGTTTGGATGGGACTTCGTTGCGGCATTGTGGATTTTATCAAATGACGGTATGTGTGCAAACCCAAAATTGCATAGATGTTTATTTCTGAAATGTTCATATTTGAATCCACCTACATGATCTTATATGATGGAAGTTCCATATCCATGCCCCTGTGTCATTGTTTACATTAATTGTTTCAGAAGGGATCATGTCTATTCATGTCACCAGCGCCTTTGAAAATCTACAGCTGAAGAAGGTAGGTTTACAGCTGTTACTGTTTTTTTTGTTTTGCTTTGGTTTGGGTGGGGGGTTTTTTTGTTTTTTTTCCCCTGTTGAAGTTGTAGTAGATGTGGAAATAACACGTGTGCTCATGTGATGTAAGGGTAAAGTATGGGGAAAGAATAATAATCATTAAAAGCTAATTCTGTGCTGATAAGGACTGTGCCTGATTCACTTTTCTCTCCTTTCTCACACACCCCTATCCCCACCCCCTACTATACATCCCATTTCACACTAGGTATCAGTTCTTTGTTGACATCAACCTGTCCCCTACTCTATGTCACGTTTCACCTTAGGTATCAGTTCATTGTTGACATTAACCTGTCTCATTTCTTAACATCCCATTTCACCTTAGGTATCAGTTCATTGTTGACATTAACCTCTCTCCTTTCTTAACATCCCATTTCACCTTAGGTATCAGTTCATTGTTGACATCAACCTGTCCCCCTATTCTACATCCCATTTCACCTTTAGTATCAGTTCATTATTGACATTAACCTGTCTCCTTTCTTAACATCCCATTTCACCTTTAGTATCAGTTCATTGTTGATATTAACCTCTCTCCTTTCTTAACATTCCATTTCACCTTAGGTATCAGTTCATTATTGACATTAACCTGTCCCCCTATTCTACATCCCATTTCACCTTTAGTATCAGTTCATTATTGACATTAACCTCTCCCCTTTCTTAACATCCCATTTCACCTTTAGTATCAGTTCATTGTTGACATTAACCTGTCTCCTTTCCAACCGGCCAAACCCATTCTCTTTTCCACCCACCACCCACCCCCTCCACGCACACACACAAACACACACAGTAGGGACTCGCCCTGGCCTATTTCATATAAGGGAAATCTATATTTTTTATATGATAATGGAAGGTGATGTTAAGTAGCTATTGCTGCTGAGGTTACTGAGCAAAACTGTTTCCAGCAAGGCTCTGGATGTGCATATTTGGTGTTTTGGAATAGGGAAACTTAGTTTTTAAACTTGCCCATAGTAACATAATCTGGCTGCCAAAATGGTGATAACTACAGAGGAATCACAGAACTAGGCAGATCTTGTTTCGTTTGTGAACAATTCTTGCATTTTGTTCAGATTAAAGATTTAACGGTTATGTGCACCCATGAATATATTAGATATGAAGTTAATGTTGTATAGTTTAGTCAAGTAGTGATCTTGTTTGAAGCTCTTGCAGATAAGGGTGTGGTGGCATTTATTGCCCAGATTCATCTCCAGTATTTTTTGCATTGATGAACATGGCTAATTTAAAACTTCTGCAATTACCAGGAAAACTAGTGCTTTTGTTTTCCTCCAAGCTGTGGGAGTATCACCTCTTGTGAAAACCACCAGGGGTTCCTTGTAAACAGTGGTTATTATACTGGGTGGGCTTCTCCAATCACTTTCTGATGGGACATTTGACTTTGCTAATGTTGCTGGCACATTAAATTTGAAATACTATTTTATATTCTCTTTTTCTGTTCTTATTTATTTTGGTAGCCTGTCTAGATATTCATTTATCTATCTATTTGTATTGATTGATCTGTTTCTTTATTCTGTCTCACAGTTCCAAACTGCACTGGTGCTCATGGAGACTCTGCCATACAGCCACCTGAGCCTGATGTTAATCAGTCTGCTGACACAGTTTCTCCCTGCACAGCTGATGCCAAGAACCTTAACACCCAGCCTGCTGTTCATCGCACAAAGTCCACAAGACACAAGTGTCAAAAGACCAATGCAAAGCGTCACAGAGAAAGAAACGCTGTGTAATTGAAGGCTGTGATGCACTTGTGGTAAATCTTCATAGACGCATGGAACAAGTACATGTTGACATTCCTCGTTTTGAGGCTAAAAAGATACTCAGAGATAACAGAAAAGAACCCAAAAGACGCTTTCCAGTTTACAGCTGTGCTATTAAAAATTGCCAGTGGCAAGGAACTCGTCTAGAGAGACATTTGGTCTCAAAAGCTCACGGCATGGAAAAGGAATATGCAAGAAAAATGACTAAAACAATGAAAGTGTCAACCCTGCAAGAAGAGCCCATACGTGGTAGAAACATGCATACAGCCCAGTCTTTGGCACAATCATTTTCACAGTGGTTTCAGTCAATAGAAGGTGGTAATCATATCCCAGACTTCCTTGATCCTCATAAGCAGGCACAAAAAAAATACCAGAACCAGAAATGTAATCACATGGTTCAGACTGTCCTGGAATACTGTCTGGGTAAAGGTGAATTTCATGCTTCAGCTCTTGATCTTCAAACTGTTGGCAGGCCTTCAGAATGTGGGGGGATATCAGTTGTTGAAAAACTGCATGAGGACAGATCCTGGGGAACAATGAAAAATTATCTCAATGCATTTTCTCATTTTGTGGACTTTCTGGAGTCTAAATACCCTCCTATATTGCACCAGTGTACTGTTGCATCAATCCGAATAAACCTGGAAGGTCCCATTCAAACAGTGACAAAAATGGCTCTTGAAGAGCTACAACATTGGAAAATCAGTGACCGTGAAAGAGTGATTGACTTTGAAAACATTTTGCAGTACCAACGGACAAATTTTCCTCAGACACTGATGAAAATGCTGTGTGTGGATGATACAGAATCGGAGAAAGATAATGCATACAAAATACACAGGGTAGCAAGACACATGCTTTTGCAAATCGCTCTTCCGAATGGGAAACGGGCAGGGTTTTTTGCAGATTTGAAATGTTCTGATGTCAAAGAAGCTGTGAAGGAGGCAGATGGTTTTGAGATCTTAGTCGGGGAAGGGAAGACATTCAGAGTGTCAGGGGCAGCAGGGATTTTCTGTTCACATTCAGAATATGAACTTCTTGCCAATTACAGTGCCAAGTGGAGGCTGCTTCTCAAACCTCAGACAGATCAGGTCTTTTGTAGACCCTCAGGGGGGCGAGCAGATGTAGGAGAAATTGGTGATTACCTCAAATCGGCTTGGGTCGAGTTTGGTGCGATGGTATGTGAAGATGTTGGTGACATCACTTTCACACTCGTCCGAAAATCAATCGTGAGCAAGTCATGAAGTGAGGGTGTGTCAAAAGAGGTGAAAGAGCAAATGGCGACCCATATGGATCATGACGTGGCTACAGCTGACAGGCATTATGATGTGTCCACTGGTGCAAAGATGACTGCTAAGTTTTGTCACATTTTTTTTATCTGTTTTCATGACCCTCTTGATTCTGACAATACTGGTGACAATGCAGATATCCTTCCTTCTGACAGACTGGTGAGCAGTTGTCCTACCAATAGCAGCTACCAATTCAAAGATGTTAAATGTGTTCAAAGAAAAAGCCAAAATGCTTCTTTCTTTGAAAAAAATGAATGCAGCCAAGGTACTAGTGGAAGTACTTTTGGAAAACCAAATGTTTTCACAGATGAGGACAAATTTAGATTGTATAGGTGTTGTATTGATTTAATTGAGGGTAGGAGAAACAAGTTAGGAACAGGAGTCGCAAAATCTGAGATTCTGCATCAGGTTAAATCAGCTGGCCCAAACTTTTCTGACCTTTTGCACAAATATTCCATTAACCAAATATGCAACGGAATCAGATGTGAAATACGGAAACTGTGTCCAGTTCTCGGTCAGAAAAAGAGGGCAGCTTGATCAATGATGAGTTCTTGCTAGGCTGTACCTGGATGCGTCATTCTCCAGTGTCTTTGGGCCTGACTCTGGCTTTTGTCTCTTTGTAGTCACTGGATGTGCTGGCTAATCTGCTTTGCTGTCTGCCTTAAAGATCTTTGTAGTCACTGGATGAGCTGGCTATTCTGATTTGCTGTCTGTCTTAAAGACCTGTCAGTCTTGTCCCTTCCCCAGGCCCCACAATGTAATGATATCCATTGCTATGACAACCTGGTGTTCTGGTCTGGTATTGTTAGTGTCTCCCTGAAGTGTCATAAATTGTGTATTTCCTTAGTTATTTAAAGCCCTGCAGGAATGATATGTGGTCTGTCATGATGACCGAGTGCTGTTGGCAAAAAAAACCTGTTTCAGTTCCAGATTCTGTGTGTGTGTTTGCATATTATGAACATATGGGCTGAATGATCTGAAAGGGAAAGATCCCACTGTGTGTAGCACAGAAATAAGAAAATGTGGGGGACCAAATGGAATATCCATGTGTCTGTGGAAAGCGTTTCGCTACCACCCGTGGCATGAAGATCCACAGAACAAAGATGGGATGTGTGAAGACTCATCTGAATGAGCAGCAGCGCACTGCATCAGCAGATAAGACGTCAGAAGACCAAGGCCAGGATTTAAACCACAGTGCCAAGGACATCCACGCTGTTGGTTCGGATGAGGAATTTGCACAGGCCCTCGATGCCAGGCGCCTGAAACTCAACCTGCCACGAGCAAACGAAACTGAAGATTGGGAGAAACTGGATGCAAAAATCGTCCAAAGACTCGATGCACTGATAGGGAAAAGTACCCTGGAACACAAACTAGCCACATATGGGGACATTGTGTATGCCACATGTAGAGACGCCTATGGAGCAAAACTACCCAAAGAGAAAACACCTCCAAAGAAATCCAGACGCCAAGAAAAGATGGACAAGATCAGGGTCCAAAAGAAAAACCTCAAGATGCAAATGAAGACCGCACTGCCAGCTGAAAAACAAGGCTTGGAAAAACTGTGGAAAGACCTGAAAGAAAAACACAGCGCCCTCAGCAAAGCGGAATCTGTGAGGAAAAGGAAGAGCAAAAAGAAGAAGACACAAGAGCGCTTCTTCAGAGACCCCTTCCAGTTTGCCAGAACACTGTTTGAGCAGCCAAAATCTGGGACCCTAAGTGTGGACAAAGGAGTTCTTGAGCAGCATCTGAGGAAAACATACTCTGACCCACAGTGCAAAGCACCACTCGACATTCAATGTCTGGTGTGGCCAACCAACCCTGAGGAACAGTTCAATGGCAAGCCTCCAACGTTGGCGGAAATCAAGAAGGTGGTTGACAAAGCCAGAGCCAAATCATCACCAGGGCCAAACGGAATACCTTACCAGCTTTACAAGAAATGTCCCAAGGTGCTGGAGTGGCTCCACAGGCTGCTGCGATCGGCTTGAGAAACCAGAAGATCAGCGGCCAGTGGATGACGGCAGATGGTGTGTACATCCCCAAAGAGCAAAACTCAAGTGACATCAGCCAGTTCAGGCCAATATCACTACTGAACGTCGAAGGGAAAATCTTCTTCTCTGTCATGGCAGCAAGGCTGACCAAGTACCTGATGGAAAACAAGTACTTGGATGTGTCAGTCCAGAAAGGTGGCATCCCAGGCGTGGCTGGCTGTGTAGAACACGCCACAATGATCTGGGACGCAATCCAAAAAGCAAAAACAGAAAAGAGAGACCTGGACGTAGTGTGGCTTGATCTGGCAAACGCATATGGATCTGTGCCCCACGAGATGATACAGTTGGCTCTTGAGATGTACCATGTGCCAAAGAACATCCGCGACATGATCAAGAAGTACTTCAATGGCTTCTCAATGCGGTTCTCTACCAAGGAGTACACAACAGACTGGATCAACTTGGAAGTGGGTATTGCAATGGGCTGTGCAATTTCCCCAATACTGTTCGTGCTGGCAATGGAACTCATCTTGAAAGCAGCAACAAACAACGCGAGACAAACAGACCTTGGCGATGGATACAAGATGCCTCCTCTCAAGGCCTTCATGGATGACACTACAGTGATTTCATCCAGAGAAGACGAGACACGTCATGTGCTGGAGAGGCTGGACGACATAGTTGCCTCATCCAGAATGAAGTTCAAGCCAAAGAAATCACGGAGTCTCTCACTGAGGAAAGGAAAAGTGGCCGGATCTGTGGTCTTCAGTGTTGCCAACCAGGCCATTCCAACAGTCTCAGAAGAACCAGTCAAGAGCCTTGGAAGATGGTATGATGATACGCTGAAAGACACACAAAGAGCAAAAGAAACCAAGCAGATGGCGGAGGAAGGCTTGAAGACCATTGACCAGTGTGGGCTCCCTGGCAAATACAAGGTCTGGTGTCTGCAGTTCATGCTGATACCAAAGCTTCTATGGCCTCTGATGATATACGACATTTGCACCAGCATAGTGGAGGCAATGGAAGCCAAAATCAACAAGTTCACAAGGAAATGGCTTGGTGTCCCACCCTGTCTGACTGACATAGCGCTGTACTGTCGCCAAGCAAAGCTGAAACTACCACTGAAATCCATCCTGGAGGAATACAAAGCAGGGAAGATCAGACTTCAAAGCATGCTGGAGGACTCAGGAGACAAGGTGGTAGAAGCAATCAAGCCCCAGCTGAAGACAGGCAGAAAATGGAAAGTTCAAGAGGCGATGGATTCTGCAAAAGAAAGTCTCAAGATCAGAGAAATAACAGGACACACACAGACCAACAGACAAGGACTGGGGGTGACCAAAACTGAATGGTGGTCAAAGGCCAAAGGAAAAGCCAAAAGAGACATGATGATTCAGGAGATGAGAAAAGAAGAAGACCAAAAAAGACTCCAAAAAGCAGTCCAGCAGAGCCAGCAAGGGCAATGGACAACATGGGAGAATGCACTCCAAAGAAGTCTCACTTGGAATGACATTTGGCGCATGGCCCCTCTCAGGATCAGCTTCATTCTCAGATCTGCATATGACCTTCTGCCCTCAAATGCAAACCTGGTGAAGTGGGGGAAAACAGACGATCCTGCATGCCCCCTCTGCCATGAAAAACAAACAGTGGAGCATGTCCTAAGCTCATGTAAAGTAGCCCTGGCTCAAGGAAGGTACACATGGAGGCACAACCAAGTGCTCAAAGAGATTGTACAAGTAGTCTGGGCTAGTACCAACACCACAAAAGGGAAAATCAGGACTCCAAAAGCACCCGCAACATTCTTCACCGCAGGAGGCAGCAAATCATGGCCAAGAACAACAGTGCCACTCGAAACATGCAGGCAGAGTCTGCTGGACGGGGCAGATGACTGGGAGTGCACTGCAGACCTCCCAGAATGGAAGAGTCACCCAGAGATCATCAGCAAGAGTGGCATGAGACCAGCCATAGTAGTCCACTCTAAGTCAACCAAGCAGCTGATCATGATCGAGCTCACGGTGCCATATGAGAACAGAATGGAGGCAGCTCAAATCTACAAGACTGAAAAGTATGCTGATCTGGCAAACAGCCTGAGGAGAGAAGGCTATCAGGTCAAAGTCCTCACTGCAGAAATTGGAGCTAGGGGGTTTGTAGGAACGTCTGCATACAGCCTCATGAAACAGCTCTCAGTTGCAGGGAAGGAAAAACCCAGAGCCCTGAAAGCAATGGCAGAAGCGGCAGAGAGGTGTTCAAGCTGGATCTGGTCAAGGAGGAACAAAAGTGAACTTCATAAGGCTTAATTTCCCTACAAATATCAGGTGTCCCTGTGGCTCAGTGGTTAAAGCGCGAGTCATTAAGTGGAAAGTGAGCATGTCCAGAGGGTCATGGGTTCGAATCCCAGCCATGGCTCGTCCCAAGATGGGGAAAAAAAGGGGCAGCAGAGGGACATCCGGAGTCATGAACCGGGTGTGGCCCAACCCCCCTAGAGTGTCAGGAGATAAGGGCCAAAACACTTGCTTGAAGGGGGCTTCTCTTCTGAGGACTCTCTGCTGCCACGCTCTCCACGAGTTTCTTTCTACTAAATTCTCCAAATCCAGGGTGGTCATAAATCAGGTTGCCCCTGTGAGGAACAAAACGTTAGACATCAAGAGGGAACTATTCAACGCCATGAGGAAGTCCAAACTGGCTGGTGAGAAAGATATCAGCTACGTTGTTTACAACCATCTTCAAGCCTCCGACAAATCAATTTTGGCCCCTGACTGTATCCACCCCACTGCAAAAGGGGCAGCGTCATTGCAAGGACTCTGGGTCGTCATCTCAATGCATTGTTTTGGGAAAAACCAAAGAGGAGACGAGGTCACCCCCATCATCACCATGCTGGTTTCTACCTTCCACACTTCATACCTCCATGGCTGTTCTAGACTGCAATGACCGCAGCGATAACCTTCTCCCTGCAGGGCATCTGAGAGCGCAACTACTTGGGCTCCTTCAACATCAACGGGCCTTATTTTTGTATCCGTCATGATGTTACCTGTTCAATTTCCTTTCTTTCAAAAGTTATAACAAATTGTTTTGAAAAGCACTGATTTTTAAATAGTGTTGAATTAACTTAGCTAACAATTCTTTGAACATTTTACAATGGAACTGCAGATCAATTGTGAAAAACTTACTTCAATTAGAAAATCACATCTATTCTAATAAGTATTGCATTCTGGCCTTACAATCCTTAAATGCTAAACCTTTAAAGTTGCCTAAATTTTGTGATTTTTATGATCCGCCTTTATATGACTGCAGTGTGTCAACTAAACGGGTTCAAACTGCAATTTATGTCAGATCGGACTTGAATTACAGTCCTCTAAAGTTATTATTCAATCATTCAACTAATGTCATTAAAACCTTTTTTGCTACTTCCATATCGTTAAAGGTGAACAAAGATTTCAGTATAAACATACTTTCTGTTTACTATCCAAATGGGCCAAATGCTGACAATACAGATTGGATAAAACATCTTCCTAATATAAATAATGGATAATTTTGGTGATTTCAATGCGCATTCTCCATTTTGGGAACCTGATTGCTGTGTTATATCTTGCAATCGATTTGTTGAAAATATTGTTGAATCTAATTTTTTTTTTTTTTCTTTCCTCATTCTGTCGTCCATTCCACAGTTCCTTCTTTCTCTCTTCTCCATTCTTTCATCAACATGATCTTTCTCTTTGCTGTACATTTCCGGATGCAGATTACTACATATTTTTTGTTATTAATCATATTTGTACATGTTTGACAATATTGTAGTAAATAATCTGTGAAACATATTAGAACTGAGTTATCTTTTTTTCCGGTTTGAATGGATTTGAGTGAGAGTTCAATGAATGCGAGGAAAGTTTTTTTTTTTTTTTTTTTTTTTTGTTGTTGGATATACAAACACATACACAAACAAAAATCCTAGGCACAATCCTCTGAGTTCTTATAAACTACAAGCACATAATGGCAAACAAACGCACCCACTCACTCCACTTACACCCCCTCCCCTCCCCACCCACCCACCCACACCCCCACTTTCTCTCTTCTTTTGATTTAATGATACACATACACATGCACATACTAAATCCAGGTATCTTATAATTTTAATTATCAATTTTCAAATAATACTTCATAATTGATCCAGTTAGTGTTAAATTTTGGCAGATTCAATTGCACAATGGCTATGTATTTTTCAAGATTATATCTTCTCTTTAGTATTTTTAGAAATACTGTTAATGAAGGCTTACATTTGTTTATTTTACAGCTAAAAATGTCGTGTTTGGCTATCAGAATTATAAGATCGAATGTTGTATCAGTTGTGGAATTGTCATCTGCTCCAAATATTGTGTTTTCAGTCAGAGACAGATTATTCACTATTAAACACTTTCCTTTATTCTTGCAATGATTTCCAGAATTCATTGACATGCATGCATCTCCAAGTCTTTTTCCTCTTCACAGAAACTACAGTTATAACTTTCTACTATTCCCATTTCTTTCAGAACTACATTCGTTGCAATTATTCAATGCACTATTCTTATTTGCATCCATTTTAGCTTAATACCCTTAATTTGATGAACTTTTCTAAAGCATTTCTTCCAAGGTATCTGCCGATTTAGCTTCTCCGTCCATTTTGCACAACAGTTTGGTTCCCAGTTATCTTTTACTATAACTCTGTAATAGGTTTTGGAACCTTTATCTACAGAATATATTTTCTTTAGTGCTGTGTTGACTTCTGCTTCAATGTTATCTTTTATCTCATTCTCAAACCCTTGTTTTCTGATGTATTTTTTAATGGATAATATGCATCCACCATAAGATAGGAAATCTGTTTTAATGTTATACTCTGTTCTGAATTCCTCATGGGATAGTGAATCTCCATTGGCTTTGAAAAAATCAGATACTCTAAATACATTTCTGTTGTTCCAGTTTTTGTGTTTTAACAGTTTATTTCCTATTTTGATATGTTCATTGTAAAGAATTGGTTCTGCAAGTAGCTCTCTAGCATTTTCTGGTTTTATTTTTGTAGTAGAACTGCTTATATGACATGAATACATGTTTTCAGAAAACATTGTCTTGAGTGGTGTTGCAGTTGCACAGATGATTTGGAGAGTATTTCTCAATGCTCTCAATAATTGGGTATGAAAAAATCAACATGTCTCTCCATCTGTGTGTTGTTTGTCTCAGTCGTTTTATCCATGTTAATTTTAATGCAGTGATGAGAGCATTTATGTCAGGTAGATTCAACCCACCATCCTGTACATCTTTAATAACTGTTTTTCGACTAATTCTATCTTGTTTTTTATTCCATACAAACCAGTAGCATAAGTCTTGCAATTCTTTAACAAATGTGTCAGGTGGATTTGGAAGCATCAACCATAGGTAAGTTAGTTTTGACAGAATTAATGATTTCAAGACAGCAATTCTTCCTAAGGGGGTAATGATTCTCTTAAGCCAAATTTTAAATAGTGCCTTCACTTAGAACCATCATTCTATCTTTGTAGTTTCTTTTTTCCATGTGTGTTAAGTCCTGAGTTAACCAAATTCCTAATATTTTGAATTCTTTTGGATTCCAGATCATCTTTAAATGTTCCATATATCTTATTTCACTATGGTTTTGTCTTCCAAGCCAAATTACTTGTGTTTTCTCTTTGTTTAAGAATAAACCTGATGTTTTCCCAAACCTAGCAAGAATCTCGATAGATTTTTCAAATGATTTCTTATTCCCTGTGTTCATCAGTTGAATGTCATCAGCAAATTGTGATATCTTGTGTTGTTTCTCCCCGATTTGTATACCTTCAATACTATTTTCTTCTTTGATCATTACGGATAATATTTCTGCACATAATAAGAAGATATATGGTGAGACTGGATCTCCTTGCCTACAACCCCTTTCTATTGAGAACCATGATGATGTTTGGCCATTTACGATAACAGCAGACTTAATGTTTTTGTAGAATACTTCTATCCATTTACATATATCTTTACCTAGACCTACAGCCTCTAGCACTTTGTGCATAAAATCCCAATCAAACGAGTCGAACGCCTTTTCTAATTCTAAATTAATTAGCATCCCTGGGATATTTTTTATGTTAAGATGGTGTATTATATCATAAATTAACCTAATGTTACTACCTATATATCTATTTGGGACAAATCCTGTCTGGTCTTCACTAATTAGTGATGGGAAGATAAGGTAATGTTGCTTATAGCCCAGCCGACCGCAAAGGGCCACATCAGGGCTGGGAGAACTTTTTTAATTCTATTGGCAGTACAAGTGGAGCCAATTTTGTATATAAGGTTTAAAAGTGAAATGGGTCTCCAGCTTTTTTACATATTCTTTTGGTTTTCCTTCTTTGGGTATACAAATTATAATACCTTCTTTCTGGGTGTTTGATAGTTCGCCTTCTCTAAAACTTTCATTTAAAGTTCGGGTTACAAACAGCAATTTGTTTCCAAAAACATTTGAAAAACTCAGCTCCAAACCCATCCGATCCAGGGCTTTTTCCGTTCTTCATATTTTTCAATGCAATCCCTGCTTCTTCTATTGTTATTTCACCTTGTAATGATTTAGTCTGTTCTTCTGTTAATTTCAGTATCTTATTTACCAAATCTCACAATATTGCATTTCTCAGTTGATCTTTTTCAGTATAGATCTTCATAAAAGTGTTTTACTGTAACTTTTATGTCTTCTGGTTTGTCCAGTGTATTACCTTGTCCATCCAGTAGTTTTACAATTTGTTTGCTAATGAAGTTACGCTTTTCTAGACTGCAGAAATATTTACTAACCTTTTCCCCATCTGCAACCCATCTTGCTTTTGATCTTAGTAGTACACCATTCATAACCTTTTCTCTTAGTAATATCAATTCTCTATTACTCTCTTCAGTTGTCTTCAAATCCTCCTCTGATTTAAGTGCTTTACTCTCAATATCTTTAATAGTTTGCATAAGGCTCTTTTCTTTACATTGTGATTCTCGGTTTTTTAATTGTAGCATACTGGATGGATTTTACTCTTATCTTCATTAGTAAGAAGTCAAGAAAGACCCGATCAGACACTGTTAGTTTAGGGTCTGGGCTTTTCAACTGGTTTTCATCTTGGCTATTGTCAGCATTAATATCACTCCCCTCATCTTTATCTGTGTATTCGTCTGTTATTTCTTTTATTAGATTGTTGATTCCATCTACATATTCTTTATCTTTTAATAGAGATGAATTAAATTTCCAAAGAGTTTTGTGTTTAATCTCCTTTCCGAATTGAAGCTTTAGTGTAATTAGTGAATGGTCAGATCTATAGCCTGGTAAAATGTCAGTATCTTCAAAATACCAGATTAAATATTCTGACAGAAGGAAGAAGCCTAGCCTACTTTGTTGCAAGGGGGTAGGTCTACGCCATGTGTATTTCCTACAGTCAGGGTTGTTTTCTCTCCATATATCTGCAAATGACAAATCTTGCATCATATCCTCAACTGCTTTTTTAGCTTTGGGGTTATTTATATGTTTATAACTGTAACAATTAATTTCCTGTTCTAGTACTATATTAAAATCCCCCACCACAATAACGTTATTATTTTTGTACTTTTGTGATCGTATTTGTGAGTTCCTCATAGAATGCTGGGTCGTCTTTGTTTGGTCCATATACACTTACTAGCAACAGTTCCTTTTCATTTGTTGTAAATAATATGATTAAAGTTACCCTGCATGTCTGTTTCCACCTTGTTTATTTTGAATTCGAAATTATTATTAAATAGTATTGCTACTCCTCGAGCATTAGATCTGTATGAGGAGAAAAAGCAATCATACCCCCATTCCGCTCTACATACTTTTCTGTATCTGTTTCAAAATGAGTATCTTGTAGGCAATATATAGAGTACTGTTTTTTTCTTAAATAATGAAATACATCTCTTTTCTGATAATTCCCTAGACCTTGACAGTTCAATGATGAAATTGTTAACATGTTTGCCTTGTTACCTACTGAATCCATGGTGTTTTCCTTGTAGTCAAAAACATTACATAAAAGACCATCAAGTGCCACAGGAGGAATAAAAGCAACAAACAGGAATCCAGTTCAATGTCACAATGGGCAGGCAAAAAGGAATATGCTTTACAATGTTCAGCATGCATTTGATTAATCATTGTAATCACGGCTTCAAACTTCCTTTGGATTCAAAGACACAGCTCTCGACTGGATTATCTCTTACTTGACTGGACGGACTCAGACAGTGTGTGTACAGGGAAGATACTCAGACAGTTCTCCTCTTAGGTACGGTGTGCCTCAGGGTTCTGTACTTGGGCCAGTCCTTTTTGTGCTGTATGCTAGTCCTGTGTCTGACGTCATCAGTGGTCACGCCATGTCGCATGAGAGCTTTGCTGACGATACTCAGCTTCATCAGTCGGCTCCCATTGCTGAAACTGACTCACTGATTTCTCGGATGCGGGGCTGCATTGCAGACCTGAAGGACTGGATGACAACCAACAAACTACAACTAAACGACGACAAGACGGAACTCATGTTCGTGACAAAACAGCCTAACCATCCTTCTCTGCCTTCAACTGTCACTATCAATGACTGTGCTGTCTCTGTCTCCACCTCTGTCCGCAGTCTAGGGGTCATACTTGACCAATCCCTCTCCGTTGAGAAACAGGTTTCAAATATTTGCAAGATTGCCTATTTAGAACTAAGAAGAATCAGCTCTGTACGTCACCTTCTCTCTACAGATGCTACAAAAACTCTCATTTGTGCATTTGTCTTATCTAGAATAGATTACTGCAACTCACTTTTGGCCGGCCTTCCAAAATACCTGATAGAAAGATTACAGCGAATCCAAAATCATGCAGCCCGAGTCGTCTGTAGAGCAAGAAAAGATGCTCACATTTCGCCTCTCCTCCACTCTCTTCACTGGCTATCTGTCTCAAACCGTATCTCGTACAAAATCTCAACTCTCACTTTCTCTGCTCTCTTTGAAAATGGACCTTCTTATCTCTCAGATCTCCTTAAAATCTACACCCCCTCTCGACAACTACGCTCCTGTGCTGACGACCGCCTTCTGCGAATGACTCGCTTCAGGACTACTACTGGTGAAAGATCTTTCTCTTTTCAAGCTCCAGCAACGTGGAACAGACTGCCAGACTGTCTCAGACATTCAAATTCTCTCTCTTCTTTCAAGTCTAAACTTAAAACCCATCTATTTTCTCATAATTAGTCAATGCTGTGGGGAGAGGTGGGGGGGGGGGGGGGGGTACAACCTAACTCATAGCCGTCTGGGCCTTTTCAAATGTAGCGTATGTGTATGTTCTCTATTATATGTATTTGTTGTATGATTGAACGTTATAGGATTAAGTTTTTGTAGTGATATTTGAAGAATAAGTGAATGTCACATTGGTAGGATTAGGATTTGTTAGTTATTGTAGTAATAGTATTTGTAGTTGGGTGTAAGGTGTATTATTGTATATGAGAAGGGTGAATGTAGTATGACTTTGTAAAGCGCTTAGAGAAATTCGTTTGATTAAGCGCTATATAAGAAATCATTATTATTATTAATCATGGCTTGCGTAATTACCCCGATGTGGTTTAGTACTGTCCATTTTGCTGTGAGAACATATAACACTATACCATGTAGCTAGTACAACCAGTTTAACAGCTCTGTCCCTCAGCAGCAACTGTTCATTATTTGAACAGAGACGTTGTTTTGCTCACAGCACAGGGCACCCCCCCAAAATATATTCTACTTGCCATATTCTATCTGCCAGCACCGGGCCTTGCTGGTCTGAGAAGTGTTTTTGCCCCTTTGGAGAGAAGGGGGAGGTGCACTATCTGCCAGCACCGGGCCTTGCTGGTCTGAGAAGTGTTTTTGCCCCCTTTGGAGAGAAGGGGGAGGTGCACAATCTGCCAGCACCGGGCCTTGCTGGTCTGAGAAGTGTTTTTGCCCCCTTTGGAGAGAAGGGGGAGGTGCACAATCTGCCAGCACCAGGCCTTGCTGGTCTGAGAAGTGTTTTTGCCCCCTTTGGAGAGAAGGGGGAGGTGCACAATCTGCCAGCACCGGGCCTTGCTGGTCTGAGAAGTGTTTTTGCCCCCTTTGGAGAGAAGGGGGAGGTGCACTATCTGCCAGCACCGGGCCTTGCTGGTCTGAGAAGTGTTTTTGCCCCCTTTGGAGAGAAGGGGGAGGTGCACAATCTGCCAGCACCGGGCCTTGCTGGTCTGAGAAGTGTTTCTGCCCCCTTTGGAGAGAAGGGGGAGGTGCACTATCTGCCAGCACAGGGCCCGGCAAGTCGTCTGGTGCTGCCGCTGTGCCGGCAGAGGGCTGGGCGGAATTCTGTCCTGGTGCTGGCAGCCAAGGGTTCTGTGTCGTGTTGGGACATTCTCTGCTACAGCCCTGGACCACTGCGTCGTCGGCGTGAAAGTTTATTTCCAGCACACACACACACATTCTCTCTCTCTCTCTCTCTCTCTCTCTCTCTCTCTCTCTCTCTCTCTCTCTCTCTCTCTCTCTCTCAACAAAACGGAAGAAAACAAAACCTGTATGAAGAAGCCCATAAGCTCCCGCACCCCTGTGTATCGATCGAAGCTTTAGAATTCTATAGAAGCGTGTGAACTCCAGAACTCTCTTGCTTACGTTAAGTTTTGATGAATGCCTGTTCTTTGCCCGTAACAGTCAGACTACATTTAAAGACATCCGAGGCTGCTTCCAAACTCCTTTATTATTGTCGCATTAGTTTTCCTCCCCCCTCTCTCCTTCCTGCCCTTTAAATGTAAAGAGCCCGTGTCGGAGCTCTGTGGCTTGTTTCTTAGCCCGGACACCTGCACCCAGTCTTCGGGGTTGATGGTGTTTAATTGTTGTCCCGGCAGGAAGATTCAGCCTCCGTGTGGCTGGGGTGAGAATTGAGCGGAAATGTTCGTTGAACCTCCCAAGGAAATGGTTATACGGTCTTGCTGATTCTTCCAAGAAGGGGTTCTGTTTCCGAGAGTGCTTGTGACGGCTCAATCTGAGCGCGTTTCAGGGGCCTTCTTTTGTTCCCACCCCCTCCCCCTCCCTAGATTGGATTGTTCAGGGGAGTTAAATTCAAAAGTCGTCTCCCTTGATGCAGTGAAACTCTGTGTGTGTGTGTGTGTGTGTGTGCAGTGCACATTAAAAGGACTTTTGTTTTCTTTTTGTTTTTCCTTTTTAAGATAGTGTATGTTTGCTACAGGTAGTATTGTTTTAGAGCAGGGCTTTCGATAATAACAATAACTGATATCAGCACGGTGGATCAGATCTTGATGCATTTTATGTATGCTGCAAATCTTTATATGAATGTAATGTGAATATGAATATGAAAACAGAATATCGTTATATTGCTCAGTGTGTGTAAAGATTACACGAAGGGGGAGGAAGGGAAGGGGCGGGGGGGGGGGGGGGGGGGATTAAGCATTCTGTGCAAATGACTGTAAAAACAGTTAGGCCACAAGCCAGCTAGGCCTCCCGTGCACACGCCCCCCCCCCCCCCCCCCCCCCCCCACCACCACCAGGAGTTATCATGACTGGTGTCAAAATGTTCCTTGGAGTGTCCTGAACACGAATCTAAAATGTTTCCATCAAAAAGTTGGGATGCACAGGAGTTACAGCCCTTGGCGTAAGGGTACCCTCTAACACTCACTTGCGCTATTCAAATGTATCTTGAAATAGCTCCTGTAAATAAACAAGAAATCAGCTTTTGCTTATGCTAGTTTTATTACTGTACTTATCAGTGTGCCTAGTGGTAGCTTGATCAGTCTTTTCTCATTCATTGTTTGGGTGCAGTAGTGGGTAACTTTTATGTACCGATATTTTCACTGCATCGGCGGCATGTCAACTGTTATCCACAAAACCAAAAGGCCAAAATCAACTGTTCTGATGAATCATATTATACTACAATGCCTCTTGGTAGTTTCTGACTGTACCTGGAACCACATGAGTGATGCATAAAGTCACAGTTTCACATTTATCTCCCCTACGGGGGGGGGGGGGGGGGGGGGGGGGGTGCACGGGAGGTAGCTGGCTTGCGTACTAAATGGCAGTCTTAAAAATGAGAGGCACAGTACGATTGTAGACAAATTTGTTTATTCACGCAATGAAAAGAAGGAAACGTTTCAATATTCCAACGGTTACGATTAATTCAAAGTGGGAAATAACACGGCAATCATTTGATCTTGTGCCGAATACGAGAGGATGAGTTGTTTCTCGTTCTTCGTTTTCACTGTCCTAAATGTTACTTGTTTTTGCCTGAAGAAGACCCAAGAGGTCAAAATTCATTGTGTTTTGTCATGTACTTTGTCTGTCTATGTCCTTGGCGGTAACTAACCACCTCTCTTTCTAAATTTTGCTTCATTTTCCGCCTTCAGTCACTCCGTTTTGAAACTAACGGCAATCAATTTCATTAGCATTTTGCAGGATTAAAAAAAAAAAAAAGGTACAAGTGCAACTTGTTACATTGTTATGCAAAATGTCTACACGCCATTTATAATCCACGGCTATTTAACCCATTCCCCTCTAACCCGCTCCATTCCCCCTCCCATGCACACACCAAAACACAGCCTACACACCCCTTGTGCTAGTGTAAGTACCTATGGCCGATAAACAACAAACATTTAAAAAATCAGACCCCCCTCCTCCGCCCTCCCCCCCCCTCTCTCTCTCTCTCTCTCTCTCTCTCTCTCTCTCTCACTTTGTCTCTTCCATTGTGTGAGTATATGAGTATACGTAGGTATGTGCATGCGCGCGTGCGCGCGCGCGCGTGTGTGTGTGTATGTGTGTGTGTGTGTGTGCTTGCGTGCATAGCATTTTAGTATGCCCATATTTTTTGTGTGAGTTGTATGTCTAGCCTACACACACGTATTGCTTGATTATAGATTCGTCGCTGAATTAATTCGTTATGAATAGAGAGACAGACAGACAGACAGAGAGAGAGAGGTGGGGGGAGGGCACGGGGCAAGGAAAGTCAACGGTATGTGGAAAACTCAGGACAGGATGAAAGGAATTCTCTCTCCTCTCTCTCTCTCCTCTCTCTCTCTCTCTCTCTCTCTCTCTCTCTCTCTCGACCGTCTGTCTGTCTGCCCGTCCGTCATTCTGTCTGTTTGTCTGTCCGTCTGCTTGTCTGTCTGTCTGTGTGCCTGTCCCTATGAATGCGCGCGTGCGTGCATATTTGTGAGTGTGTTTGTGTGTGTGTGTGTGCGCGCGCGCGCGTGTGTGTATACGAAAAGGGCTTGTTTAATAAAGGTACTTTTGGTTTACGCTTTTGTTGTTGATATTTCATTCCAATGGTGTTTGCGGACAAAGTAAGGCTTCCAGTGCTAACGATAACTTATATGAATACAGTATATCAGTTCCTGATGAAGTTTTGTATATGCTGCAGATCTCCAGTTGAATTTGAAGAGAGTATGCTGTTTGCTCAATGTGTATTAATATTAATGAATATAATTCAAATGAGAAACAAAACCAAGACTGGAGCCAGATTTATCTGCCTATGGCCAGTTTGGCCGCTTTGGCAAGAGTTACTATAAGTGCACATTGGAAAATGAAGTGGATATCAATTCGATGAACGGATTAAATTTTTTTTTTTAATTACAAGACTGAGTACAACCTGAAATTTCTGTTTCTTACTGGTTGGAATTTACACCTTTGTACTGAACGTCGACACGCCATATATAATTCAACCGTTTTTCAACTCTTATCCTTCTAACCCCCCCCCCCCCCCCCCCCCCTCTCCTCAAAGACACACAAACGCAATCTATCCAACCCTCTGATAAACAATAAACATTTCACTAATCTAAAATCTCTCTCTCTCTCTCTCTCTCTCTCTCTCTCTCTCTCTCTCTCTCTCTCTCTCTCTGTCCGTCCGTCCGTCTGTCTGTCTGTCTCTTCCCGTGTCTGTGTGTGTGTGTGTGTGTGTGTGTGTGCACGCGCGCGCGGGCGTGCGCTTATGATGTGTGATATTTTAGTATGCCCATGAATTCGTTTATGTTTTTTGTCTCGCCATTACACAATAACCATTTTGAACAAATATCTGTCGCTTAATTAACTGGTTTAGAGAGAGAGACGGAGAGATTCAGATTCAAATCTTTTATTCATATACAGCCCTGTGCCTCTTTTGAAGGGGTACAATAAATGGCAACAATAGGAATGATACCTATTATCTGGATCAGAATGCGCAATATTGAGAGAGAGGAGGGAGGGAGAGGTATGTTATTTATATTATAATACCTCTCCCTCCCTCCTCTCTCTCTCTCTCTCTCTCTCTCTCTCTCTCTCTCTCTCTCTCTCTCCTCAGTATTATACACAAATACATTACAACAATAGAAATGATACCTGTAACCTGGATCAGAATGCACAATATTGAGAGAGAGAGAGAGAGAGGGGGGGGGGGAGAGAGAGAGAGAGAGCGCGCGAGCGAACGGGGCAAGGGAAGTCAACGGTATGTGCATCAACTCACGACAGGATGTAAGGAGTCTCTCTCTCTCTCTCTCTCTCTCTCTCTCCCCCTCCCCCCCCCCCCCCCCCCCCCCCCCCCCCCCCCCCCCCCCCCCACTATCTATCTAACGAATTAATTAAGCTCTTATCATTACTAACATTATTATTCATTTTTATTATTTCGATTATTATTATGATTATCATTATTATTATTATGATTTTCATAAGTAATAGTAGTATGATTGCTATAGTTATCAATATCATGATTAGGATAATTACAATCATATCATTTTTTCTTCTTATAACTATAATTGTAATTATCATTATCATCATTATTGTTAGAATTATTATCAGTAGTAGTAGTAGTATGATGATGATGATTATTATTATCATTGCTACAATAATGACTGTTATGATAATGATTATGATTTTTATTGGTATTGTTATCATTATCATTATTATAATTAAAATGTTTATTATGTGTATTGTTATGTTTATCATTATGTTTAATATTTTTAGCAGTAGTAGTAGTAGCAGCAGTAGTAGTAGCGTTACTATTATTATCATTGTTGTAATCATTATCATTATCATTACATCTTTATTATTATTATTTGTGACGGGTCTCGGACGTGCCCCTCGTTATTGTAATATGATTATCATAAGCAGGGGGGTATGGACAGAAGCATTCATGTCTTCACAACCAAACTGCGCTCTCGCATAGGTACACACACTCTTTCACTCACATCAGGCCCACACAAAGGTGACGGGAAACCAATAACATTTCAAAGAAAAAAATGAAACTTTATTTAACTTGATCCTGAGCCCCCACCCGTTACTACTCGACACGTTTATCTATATCATACCACAAAAAAAAAAAAAAAAAAAAAAAAACCCACCATCTTACAGACTATCCAATAATGGCATCCTTTTTCTTCATTTACTATTGATTGACCAGAAGAGACAAGATTCCAGTATTCTGGTTAAACATATAAGGAAAATAAGCATTCAGAACTTGTCAGCGTTCCATTGGTTGACCAGTCAATTCTCTAATCACCCAGTGCTGCCACGATTCCTGAAGCTGCCACACTGTTGTGTCCGCCCGATTGGCCCCATCCCAGTTGGGGGACACTGGCAGCACAGCTCTAGTTGCACAATCAGACCGAGTCTCCCGGACTCCACTGCACTTCGCCCTCTCCACAGAAAGGACTCCTGTCGGTCTCTCCCACAGCTCTTCTGTTGCTGCAGACATCCCGCCATTGGCTGGCAGCTCCCTATCTAGGCCCCAACAGGCTGACACATCTTGCTGTCTACCGCTAGATCTATATATGTGTATGTGTGTGTATGTATAATATACTCGGAGAGAGAGCAGGTGCCAGTAGATGGAAGCTTGCTTGCTTGTCTTCCTTTAATGGTTGTGTTCCAAAGACAGACAGGGTGGACAGGCATAGTGATAGCGCTTCTGGCTGTGTAGAATCCCACAGCGCATACCAAAGACAGTGATCCTTTCCTGATTGGCTGTGTGTCTGCCTCCTATTCTTCGCTGGCTGTTCATCACTCCACAACCCTCAAATTCCCACTCATGTGTGCCCGCGGGCACATGCTACACGCAGGATATAGGGCGACCTGGCGGAACAGTGTTGATGAAGATGCTGGTATTGATGTTTACGGGTAGAGGGCGATTAAGCCAAAATGAGCTATGCTCTCATCTGTCACCTGCGCGAGTGAACAGGTAACGAAACACCTTCCGTGACTGCCAGGGTGGTATACATGTCAGATACAGAGCTGACGGTGGGCTGTTCAACCTCAGGCGACTGCAGGCTGTTACAAAGGTGAAAGAGACCGTCATCAGGGACTTCTTGTTTGCTGATGACTGCGCCCTCAATGCCAGCACAGAGCAGATGATGCAGCACGAAATGAACTGCCTCTCACGAGCCTGCGACAACTTGGTCTCACCATCAGCACCAAAAAGACCGAAGTGATGTATCAGCCTGCGCCAGGTAAACGCTATCAGGAACCGCACGTCACGGTAAAGGGGCAGAACTTACAGGTGGTTGACAACTTCACCAATCTGGGCAGCACACTCTCACGAGCTGTGAACATTGACGCAGAGGTCAGGAACAGGATTGATAAAGCCAGCGCTGTGTTTGGGAGACTCCATGAAAATGTCTGGGAGCGGAGAGGACTAAGCCTTACCACCAAGCGGAAGGTCTACCATACAGTGGTACTAACCACTCTCCTGTATGCCAGTGAGACCTGGACTGTCTACAGCAGACACGCCAAACAGCTCAACCATTTTCACCTCAGCTGTCTCCGCAGACTCCTACACATCAAGTGGCAGGACAAAGTCCCAGACACTGAGGTCTTGGAAAAGGCCGGCATCCTCAGCATCTACACTCTCTTTCAGAAATCCTGAGCCAGATGGTCTGGCCACATCGTCAGAATGCCAGATATTCGACTGCCGAAACAACTGCTATATGGAGAACTGAGTCAGGCCAAGCGCAAAGTTGGGGGGCAGAAGAAACGTTTCAAGGACTACTTCAAAGTGTCCCTCAAAGGCCTGAACATCAACCTCAACACCTGTCCTGGACCGCCCAACCTGGCGAAGCAGCATCACGAAGGGTGCGTGTACATCAGAGAAGAGACGCACACAGAAGCTGAGAGAAAGCGAGCCGCGCGCAAGGCCAGAGCTACCTCCACCTCCACTGTGGCACCCACCCACATGTGTCCCACATGTGGGCGTTCCTTCCGGGCCCAGATTGGCCTCACCAGCCACCTGCGGACCGCACTCAGCGATCTTCCATCTGAGATTGAAGTCATGGTCATCTTCAAAATCGAAGGACGAACAACAACCTGCGCGAGTGAACAGGTAACGAAACACCGATCCTTCACCCTCTCCATCTTTGCCCAAAGTTATGCTACTTGTGGTACAAATAGACTAGCACGCATGCAGACGCGAGGCAACAGAACAAGCACTTTGGTATAAAAAGAAGTGCCAAGCTTGTCCCTATGCCCCAAGCTGTCAACATATAGAAAAGTAACAGCAGCAGAAAAAAATGATCTAACTGAAATTCTGTGCACGACTCTGTGGGTTCCTTATGCTGACTGCTTGCAACCGTCCAAACAGATCATTCTGCGCTTATTTCTGGTACTCTTGGCTATTTATCACCAACATGTGTATCGTAATTCACGCACAGAGTATGGAAACCACCGTAAAGATAGGATATCTAAGAAGAAAACATACTTCTATCATCAAACAAAGTAATGCTTTCTCCCCCGCCTGATGAATGAATGCATACCATGACATCGTCTACTGAATGAGAGGTGACCAAGTGCCATGCTAGGCACAATCTCTGGTAACAGCTATTATTGCGCCCCCCTCACCCCTCTCTTTTGCGCTGCTGTTGGTTCTCAGTGCTGCAGTACGCAGGTTGCCAGCTGGAACTCTCTCTGTTCCTGACCGTTCATGCACTGGGCTTGAACAAGGACATTCGGCAAAGCAGTGTACAGAGCTGTCAATGCAATGGGGCCACAAACGTATTCCTTTATTTTTCAAGCATTGCTAAGCCTGCACAAATCACACAGCAGGATGGACGAAAATTGGGGCCTATACCTACTGAATTTGCCTGATTCTAAGGTGAAAACTGAACTGTGCATACTCTTCAATGTTTATGGATGCACTGGTAAATTAAAAACAAGATGCAAAGCATATAAACGTACTCTCAGTTTATCCTGAATACGCGTGAGATATTCCATAAAGAGGAAAAACCGTCTTGGGCTGCTGTAACCGTTAGTAATGGCTATTCTGGTAAACATCGGCCATCGTCTGTTACCTTTAATGAACATACTAACAAATTTTCAGAAAGATCGGCCAAGAACTTTCTGAGATTTTCCATAAAGAAGAAAACCATTATGGGCCGTTAGTAACGGCTATAACGGTAAACTTAAACATCGGGCATCATCCGTGACCCATAATGAACATACCTACAAATTTTCAGAAATACCGGCCAAGTACTTCCTGAGATATTCCATGAAGAAGAAAAACCGTTAGGGGCCGTTATAGCCGTTAGTAACGGCTATAACGGTAAACTTAAACATTGAGCATCATCCGTGACCCATAATGAACATACCTACAAATTTTCAGAAAGGTCGACAATGTGCTTTCTGAAAGATTCCATAAAGAAGAAAAACCGTTATGGGCTGTTATAGCCGTTAGTAACGGCTATAACGGTAAACTAAAACATCGGGCATCATCCGTAACCCATAGTGAACATACCTGCTAATTTTCACAAAAATCGGCCAAGTACTTTCTGAGATATTCTATAAAGAGGAAAAACCGTTACAGCCGTTAGTAACAGTTATAACGGTAAACTAAAACATCGGGCATCATCCGTGACCCATAATGAACATACCTGCTAATTTTCACAAAGATCCGCCAAGTACTTTCTGAGATGTTCCATGAAGAAGAAAAAAAGTTACAGGCCATTACAGCTATTAGTAACGGCTATAACAGTAAACTAAAACATCGGGCATTATTCGTGACCCATAATGAATACACCTACAAATTTTCAGAAAGATCGGCCAAGTACTTTCTGAGATATTCTATAAAGAAGAAAAACCGTTACAGGCCGTTACAGCCGTTAGTAACGGCTATAACGGGGTAAACTAAAACATCGGGCATCATCCGTGACCCATAATGAACATACCTGCTAATTTTCACAAAGATCAGCCAAGTACTCTCTGGGATATTCCATAAAGAAGAAAAAACCGTTACAGGCCGTTACAGCCGTTAGTAACGGCTATAACGGTAAACTAAAACATCAGGCATCATCCGTGACCCATAATGAACATACCTACAAATTTTCAGAAAGATCGGCCCAGTAGTTTTGTCCGGAGCGAGTGGAACACATTTTGACCACGGACACACACACACAAACACACACACACACACACACACACACACACACACACACACACAAAACACACACACACACGCACCACACACAGCATTTCTTCGTACCCATTCTAAAGTACTCCCTGTTCTATAAGAACTGGGAGTGCAAAAACAACAACAACATTGGGCTCGAGAGGTGTTACAAGGCAGGAAGTAGTTGCACGGCATGCTTCAGTTCAAACCTTTATTCTGCTGTAACAGAAATGTATACAATTATCCCTTTCTCTGTCGTTACTATTCTTTTATCAACTAAATCAGTGCACATTTCTTATTTATGAAGCGTCAAAAAAATATCCAAAGGAAATGTTAAGCGGTACACAGTCATTCTAATACGATGCACATATTTCCCCCTTTTGTAGGCCAAAACATGCTTCGTATATGCAAATCACTTTCTTTACGTCTTGTCTGTGTGGAAAATTTATTTTGCTTCCATATGTGTTGACGATCTCCTATCGGTGACAAAGGGCTCAGGGCTGACAACGGTCCATGGCAGTGAAAAGAGTGAACCGTGACAGTCTCGCGTTTAACACCACCGGTCGACTAGCGGTAGTTGATACATGTCAAGGTTTTTGTCTTAAAAGACAGTTGACTACGCATGAATTATGCATGATTCGCGACCATTATGACGTAAGATTGGGATATTCCTGCACGTGGAACAGTTGATCTGGTTTAGTAAGTGCACCGTCTGTTAAAATTTAATTCGTTCACAAGTGTGCCTTCACTTCCACAGCTTGCAGGAGCCTGAAGGCTAAACGGTTCCAGTCACACTCCAGTCAGTAAGAATCAGATACGTCATTTTAGTGAGTGCCTGTAGAGGTTTATGTAAAAGTTTTTTTTCTTTGAGACCTTGAATTTCTCCAGCAATCTTGAAACCTCAGTTTGACAGAAGTGGCCTGCGACAATCTTTGTGACACGACGACCTCGTTCTTGAGTCATCACAGGCCCTCAACACATTCTCAAAGGACTTTTTAAGGCAAAACTTGGTCACGTACAAAAACTTGCTCACTTACCCACGGAGCTTCATTTTTGAATGTCCAACTGGCATGCTTTTTTAACACTATTTGTTTGCTCTTTTTGTTTTGGGTTGCTGTTTCTGATAGTGGTGTTATATCTTTTAGCTCCGTCTCATAGCTGGAAAGGACAGCTTTCAGTGCCCTGGCTGTTCTCATTATACGTTTGCTGCGCTGGACCAAGGCACTAGGAAGAAAGATATCCTACGCTCAACCATTAGGAAGCTGACTGCTGATCTGTCACTAAGGTTAGCTGGCACAAGAATCTCGGAAGTGGAGGCTCTGGGGTATGTGTCAGACGACGCAGACTATTTTGACGTGAATTTTGCATCCAGTTCTTTTATTTTTTGTCGAGATTATTGACTTCATTTATTTTCCTTTTGGGCCATAAAGACAAATTCCATTATAAATTTTGTCACCATATCTAAGCCCATCACTTCCACCACTGAAAAATTTAACAAGATATGTGACTGATTACAAAGAAACTTTTTTTACGCAGACAACAAAGCCCCATTGCAAACACAATTGTACATACATTAGTCAATGAAAAACATGGAAAACAAGTACTTGGATGTGTCAGTCCAGAAAGGTGGCATCCCAGGCGTAGCTGGCTGTGTAGAACACGCCACAATGATCTGGGACGCAATCCAAAGAACAAAAACAGAAAAGAAAAACCTGGACGTAGTGTGGCTTGATCTGGCAAACGCATATGGATCTGTACCCCATGAGATGATACAGTTGGCTCTTGAGATGTACCATGTGCCAAAGAACATCTGCGACATGCTCAAGAAGTACTTCAATGGCTTCTCAATGCGGTTCTCTACCAAGGAGTACACAACAGATTGGATCAACTTGGAAGTGGGCATTGCAATGGGCTGTGCAATTTCCCCAATACTGTTCGTGCTGGCAATGGAACTCATCTTGAAAGCAGCAACAAGCAACGCAAGACAAACAGACCTTGGCGATGGATACAAGATGCCCCCTCTCAAGGCCTTCATGGATGACACTACAGTGATTTCATCCAGAGAAGAGGAGACACGTCATGTGCTGGAAAGGCTAGACAACATAGTTGCCTCATCCAGAATGAAGTTCAAGCCAAAGAAATCACGGAGTCTCTCACTGAGGAAAGGAAAAGTGGCCGAATCTGTGGTCTTCAGTGTTGCCAACCAGGCCATTCCAACAGTCACAGAAGAGCCAGTCAAGAGCCTTGGAAATGGTATAATGATACGCTGAAAGACACACAAAGAGCAAAAGAAACCAAACAGATGTCGGAAGAAGGCTTGGAGACCATTGACCAGTGTGGGCTTCCTGGCAAATACAAGGCCTGTTGTCTGCAGTTCATACTGATACCAAATCTCCTATGGCCTCTGATGATATACAACATCTGCACCAGCATAGTGGAGGCAATGGAAGCCAAAATCAATAAGTTCACAAGGAAATGGCTTGGTGTCCCACCCTGTCTGACTGACATAGCGCTGTACTGTCGCCAAGCAAAGCTGAAACTACCACTGAAAGCCATCCTGGAAGAATACAAAGCACGAAAGATCAGACTTCAAAGCATACTGGAGGACTCAGGAGACAGGGTGGTAGAAGCAATCAAGCCCCAACTGAAGACAGGCAGAAAATGGAAAGTTCAAGAGGCGATGGATTTTGCAAAAGAAAGTCTCAAGATCAGAGAAATAACAGGACACACACAGACCAACAGACAAGGACTAGGGGTGACCAAAACTGAATGGTGGTCAAAGGCCAAAGGAAAAGCCAAAAGAGACATACATATTGTTTTTTTTTTTTTTTTCCCTCCACCACCCCCGCCTTTACTATATTCTTTTTAATTTTATTTTTTCCTTCTTTGTTTCTTTTTTGTTTGATTTTTTTTCTTTTACTTTTTCACTTTTCTTCCTTTATTTTTTTTTTTTTTTTTTTTTTTTTTTTTTTTTTTTTTTGTAAAGGCGGTCCTTTTTTTTTTTTTTCCCTTCCCTTCAACTCTCACGCACCACGCGGGTCTGTATGATGTATTACTATCAATGGACATGAATTTGCTGGTTTTAATGTTTTGGCGTTTGTTACAGCGCGTCAGGGTTTATTTTTGTACTAGTGTTTGGTGCAGTGACACTTTCACACTGTGTTTCACAAAAAGATACAAGGGTTATATATATATATATATATATATATATATATATATATATATATAAAAGAATAATAAAAAAAAAAAAAAAAAAAAAGAGAGAGAGAGAAAGAGAGGCCCGGACATCTTTCCGGAAACCATCCTTGAAACGAAAGACGAAAATAAGTATGCAAGGATGATACCAGAAGTGCGCGAAGGAGAGAAGGGAGGAACAGAAAATAGAGAGAGAGAGAGAGGAGAGAGAGAGATGTAGTAAAGAAAGCACACAGCTCGTCTCGCAAACCGGCCTATTCCCCCGAAGGCTATCCTTATAGTGAAAAAGAGAGACCACAAGGGAGACACAAGGACATCCTTGCAGCGAGACAGTCAGTATCAATGAGAGAGAGAGAGACAGACAGACAGACAGAGAGAGAGAGAGAGAGAGAATTTCTATCGTATTTTTTTCCTGCTGTCATTCATTTTCTTTTTCCCCTCTGATATATTGACTCATACTCACCATGCATCGTGTGTGTGTGTGTGTGTGTGCTTTTTTTTTTTTTTTTTTTTTTAAGTAATGGACATTCCATTGCGGATCTTAATGTTTTGGCGTTTGATACAAAGCGTCTGGGTTTATTCATGTACTGATGTGTGGTGCATTGACACTTTCATTCTGCTATGTTTGCTGCATAGTATACTTTTAATTGAATTAAACACACACTTGCCCTCCCCTCCCTCCCTTCCCTCATATCCCACATCCACTGTTGGT
>CM065737.1:45634164-45644164 GCA_033310375.1 Conus canariensis | reverse complement strand
CATGATCCTAATCATCATCATTTTGATCTTCATCATGATCATGACCATCACCATGATGTTGATGATCATCATCATCATCATTCTGATGATCATGATCATGATGATCAGGATCATGGTGATGATCATGGTCACCCGTGTTAATGATCATGATTATCATGATCGTCATCATGATAATTATGATGAAGATGGTGTTCCTCGTCCTGATTACGATGATCATGTTCATCACCACAAAATGACAATAATAACAATAATGATAATAATAATAATAATAATGAAAAAATAATAATAATAATAAATCCTAGTGCTTCAACTACTACTGCTACTACTACTACTTGAAATATTAATAATGATGATTTCTTTTTTAAGTAAGGAGAAGAAGAGGACGGAGAATCATTAATAAGATAATAGTAACAATAATAATACTAATAATACTGATAATGATACTGCTACTACTACTAATAATAATGATAATAATTATTGTAATTATAATTATAACAATACGAAGGATTATGAAAAAAAAATGACAAGAAGAAGAGTAAGAAGAGGTTGAAGAAAAAGAGGAAAAATATCAATGAAAATACTACTACTGCTACTACTTCTACTACTACTACTACTATTACTACTACTACTACTACTACTACTACAAATAACAGTCCAAAATAGCAACAACATTCGGACCAATGATAATAATAATGATGTGACGGTCACACACGTAATATTCTCATCCGCACCTGATGCATTTGTTCGAGAATGTTCAAGTAGTTTGGCTGTTCGGATGATCCCTGTAGTGTTTGAGCCAGGGTACGACAATAGGAACAACAACAACAACAACAACAACAACAACAACAAACAAGAACAACAATGATCATAATAATAATGATGATAATAATCATAATAATAACAGTAACAATAAGAATAATAATATTAACAAAAATGACGATAATAATAACAATTATAATAATTACAATAATCATAATAAGAACATGACAACATTAACAATGAAAGAACTATACTGACAAAAACAAGACAAAAAGAACTATTAAAAATGCTACAACTACTACTAATACTACTACTAGTATAGTAACAACATAAACATAACAATGATAATAATAATACCAAGATACTAATAATAATGATAATCATAAGAAGAAGAAGCAGAAGAAGAAAAAGAAGAACAATGACAACAGTAACAACGAAAGGACTGTTATCGACAAAATCAACAAGAACTACAAAAATGCATCGATTACCACTATTACTACTACTACTACTACTACTACTACTACTACTACTACTACTACTGCTACTACTCGTAGTACTCTAGTAACAACAATAATAATGAGAAGAAGAAGATGATAATAATAATAATATAAATCTTCCAATAGTAATAATAAAAAAAATAATAACGATGATAATAATAAGAAGAAATTATAACGATGACGATGCTATTGATAAAAATAATAATCATAATCATAATCATAATAATCATTATCATAACAATAATAATAGTAATAATAATAATATTGATAACAACAATAACAAGAAGAAGAAGAAGAATTATGATAACAATAATAAGAATAAAAGTAACCTTTCTAAAATAGTAATAATAATAAATTTAATAATAACAATAGTAACAGCAACAACAACAACAATAATAGTAATAATAATGATAATAATACTGATAATAATAATAATATTAATGATAATACTTGAAATATTAATAATGATGATTTCTTTTTTAAGTAAGGAGAAGAAGAGGACGGAGAATCATTAATAAGATAATAGTAACAATAATAATACTAATAATACTGATAATGATACTGCTACTACTACTAATAATAATGATAATAATTATTGTAATTATAATTATAACAATACGAAGGATTATGAAAAAAAAATGACAAGAAGAAGAGTAAGAAGAGGTTGAAGAAAAAGAGGAAAAATATCAATGAAAATACTACTACTGCTACTACTTCTACTACTACTACTACTATTACTACTACTACTACTACTACTACTACAAATAACAGTCCAAAATAGCAACAACATTCGGACCAATGATAATAATAATGATGTGACGGTCACACACGTAATATTCTCATCCGCACCTGATGCATTTGTTCGAGAATGTTCAAGTAGTTTGGCTGTTCGGATGATCCCTGTAGTGTTTGAGCCAGGGTACGACAATAGGAACAACAACAACAACAACAACAACAACAACAACAAACAAGAACAACAATGATCATAATAATAATGATGATAATAATCATAATAATAACAGTAACAATAAGAATAATAATATTAACAAAAATGACGATAATAATAACAATTATAATAATTACAATAATCATAATAAGAACATGACAACATTAACAATGAAAGAACTATACTGACAAAAACAAGACAAAAAGAACTATTAAAAATGCTACAACTACTACTAATACTACTACTAGTATAGTAACAACATAAACATAACAATGATAATAATAATACCAAGATACTAATAATAATGATAATCATAAGAAGAAGAAGCAGAAGAAGAAAAAGAAGAACAATGACAACAGTAACAACGAAAGGACTGTTATCGACAAAATCAACAAGAACTACAAAAATGCATCGATTACCACTATTACTACTACTACTACTACTACTACTACTACTACTACTACTACTACTGCTACTACTCGTAGTACTCTAGTAACAACAATAATAATGAGAAGAAGAAGATGATAATAATAATAATATAAATCTTCCAATAGTAATAATAAAAAAAATAATAACGATGATAATAATAAGAAGAAATTATAACGATGACGATGCTATTGATAAAAATAATAATCATAATCATAATCATAATAATCATTATCATAACAATAATAATAGTAATAATAATAATATTGATAACAACAATAACAAGAAGAAGAAGAAGAATTATGATAACAATAATAAGAATAAAAGTAACCTTTCTAAAATAGTAATAATAATAAATTTAATAATAACAATAGTAACAGCAACAACAACAACAATAATAGTAATAATAATGATAATAATACTGATAATAATAATAATATTAATGATAATAATACTAATAATAACAAGACTAATATTGATGATGATAATAAAACAATGACAACAGTAAGAATGAAAGTACTATTACCGACAAAAACAACAAGAACTTAGACTATATAATATTAGTTTCTTGATGTTCAAATTTTCACATCTTTTGTAAAGTGGAAAAGAAATTTGTTTAAACCAGAACTTAAAAAATGCTACAACTACTACTACTACTACTACTACTACTACTACTACTACAGTGGATCGTAGCACACACTGACTGGGGCGCTGATAAGAAAACTTTGCTGCACCTCTGCAGAGCCTTGGTCCGTTCCAAACTGGACTATGGTTCTGCAAGACCGTCTTACCTAAAACTCTTGGACCCTATCCACCATCAAGGGCTTCGTCCCTGTCTTGGAGCATTCCGCACCACCGCAGAGGCAGGTGAACCCACACTGTCAAACCGCAGGCTGAAACTATCTTTGAATTACCACATCAGACTGTTCTCTGAACCGGAGAATCCTGCCTATGACTGTCTTCAAAGTAAATTCAAAAACAACCCTAACTGAGCTCTGGTGCTCCTTCTCAAATACTGTTAGAAAATATTCCTTCAGATGCTTCTGCTTACTCTCCTGAACTTACAGGTCACTGTGAATAATCTCACAATCTAAGAAGAGGGACTTTCTGGTTCTGTCAGATTCACTGTCAGCGTTGGAGACCATAGCTGGCCGCAACCTTCAGCATCCAGAACTTTTACACTTCTTTGAACTTTTGACCAAGTTGAAAGCGGATTGTTACATTATTCTGACTTGGGTTCCTGGTCATGTTAGCATCGAAGGGAATGAAATGGTTGATCGTTTGGCCAAGAATGCCACAACAGAGAAATTGTCCAACATATATATTCCCTGCTCAGATCTGAAACCCAAAATTAACGATTATGTTAGAGACCTCTGGCAGAAGGATTGGAACACACAGACGCCGTCCAAACCTTAAGGAGTTCCTCTTATCTACGTCTGGTGGTCGTAAAGAAGAAACAGTTCTGTGCCGGCTGCACACCGGCCATTTGTTTTTTTACCCATTCATAGCTTTTAAAGAGTGAAGAAGCTCCGAGGTGCGTTCCAGTGTCATGTGCCACTCACAATGAAACATTCTTTTAGGGTGTTGGGACTTCCACGATGTGAGACACAAACATTTTACAGTCCATGAAAATCCTGTTAAGAGATGTCCCGCCTGATGTGATCTTTGGGTTTTTGAGAGAGATTAACATTTTTCATCTGATTTGAGATTTTACGGAACAAAGATTATTAACGAAGTTTCTGGTGCATTTCTAGAACATGTCATTTAAAGATATGTGTGAAGAGTGTGTTGCTTTTTTTTTTTTTTTTTTTTTTAATGACTTTTTGTGAGTTGATTTTTAACGTGGTGACAAGCCCTGATGTGGCCCTTTGCGGTCGGCTGGGCTATAAGCAACATCTTATTTTATCTTACTGCTGCTACTGCTGCTACTCCTGGTACCCTAGTAAAAACAACAATAGTAATGAGAAGAAGAAGAGGAAGAATGAGGATGATGATGATGATGATGATGATGATGATAATAATGATTATGATGATGATGATGATGCTGATATTAATAAAGATAAAGATAATAATGATAATAATGATAGTGTTAATAATATTAATAATAATAAAAACGATAACAAGAATTAAGAACGGCAACAACGCCTACAGCAAGAAGTACAACAAAAACAACTATTACTAATAAAAACACTAATAATAATACTTGTTACACTAGTACTACTATTACTTCTTACGATTAATAGTAATCAGTTAATCATAATGATCATAATGAGAAATACATTAATAATAATGAGCATATAAAAAAAATGATAATGTTAATAATAATAAGAACAAGAAGAAGACGAAGAATCACAACAGTAACAATGAAAGCACTATTACCGACAAAATCAACAATAACTACAAAAATGCATCTTCTACTAGTATTACTACTATTATTTTGCTACTACTACTCCCGGTACTCAACAATAATAATGGGAAGAAGAACGATGATGATGAAGATGATGCTGATGATGATGATAAGGATACCAATACTAATGATAAAAATAAAAATAATGATGATAATAATAATAAAAAATAATAATACAGATGATGATGATGATAAACAACAACAACAACACAACAACACATAATAATAATAATAATAATAGTAACAATAATAGTAATAATAACAATATTGATAACAACAACAACAACAACAACAACAACAATCATCATCATCATCATCATCATCATCATCATCATCATAATTGTAATAATAACAATAATTATAGTGAAAATAACAGTAATAATTATAGTGAAAATAATAGTAATAATAATGATATTAATAACAGCAACAATAATAGTAATTATAATGCTAATAATAATAATGATAATAATAATGATGATGACGATGAAGATAATAATAACAACAAGAACAATAATAATAACATTAATAAAAATAATAAGAAGAAGAAGAAGAACAAGAAGTAGAAGAAGAAGAATCATAATAATAAAAATATGAATAAGAATAAGAAATTAATGATAGGAATAACAATAGTCCTTGGCTTTGTGTGGCCAATTCACATTGGCTAGAACACCAGGGCTACATCCAAATGTTGTCATGCCGGGATTATCTTCGGTTGTGACAAGCTCCTAGAATTACATTATCAGTCATAAAATCCCCCCAAATCGGAGTGTTGCTGTGCATGTGGTGGGGTAATCAGAAACGGTCACACACGCAATGTTCTTATCCCCAACTCATGCATTTGTACGCTAATGTTCAAGTACTTTGGCTTTTCGGATAATCCCTGAAGTCTTTGACCCAACAACAACTACAACAACAACAACAACATAATGATGATGACGATAATAATAATAATAATAATAATAATAATGATAATGATAATGATAATTAGAAGGAAAAGAAGAAGAAGAAGAATTATAATGATAATAATAATAATAACAATAATAATAGTAATAATGATAACAATAATGACAATAAAAAAAATTAACAATTCTATTAGTACTACTACTAATAATGAAAAAATAATAAAAATGATAATAATAGTACTGCTACTAATAGTAATAAGAATGAGAATCATAATAATGATGATAATAATAATAATAATTATGACGATGATTATAATAATAATAATAATGATAACAAGAACAACAAGAACAATAGAAATAATGATAACAATGTTTGATAACAAAGTACTTTGGAGCCTGTAGTGTGGCTTTTCTGATCATCCCTGGAATCTTTGAGCCAGGGAACGGCGACAACAACAACAGCAACAACAACAACATATTAATTATAATAATAATAATAATAATGATAAGAAAAAGAAGAAGAAGCAGAAGAAGAAGGAGAATGTCAGACACCAAGCCCCATTCTGTCTTTGAGACAAACCCATACTTTGTGCTTTAGGAACACGGTTCTGAATGAAGTACGTAACAGGTTGCGTAAAGGCTTCACTCAGAACTGTAATATGCATCAGAGTATTCCAAGAGCTGTGTCTGGGGAGGCCAGGCTCAGTCAGTCCTCTTCAACACCCTGATTGGTCGCTATGTGTAGGGAGCTGCTAGGACACTCGGAAAAAGGGTTAGAAGGATTTCACATGGCCGTAGTAGCAGCGCAATTCTAGGCTCTCCAGAGTGATAAGGCTACAGATCCTGACGGAGTCTCCCTGTCAGCACACGACCTCCTGGAAGCTAGTACTCTCTGGTGGACTCCATTCAGGAGCAACAAAAGTGTGGCGCAGCAACATCCTCGAGGACACAAACACCGAGGCGGGACTGGCCATCTGCCCAGTCCCTACCGACGCACCACCTCTACCCACGCCAGGACTTCACCACAGCCAGGAACGGCCAGGAGGATCCATCCTGCTGACAGAGGAAAAAAGACCCGAAGGACTATTATTATTTTACAATTGTTATTATCATTATTATAACTATTATTATTATTATTACTACTACTACTATTAATATGATTATTATTATTATGCATACTATTATTATCATTGTTGTTTTTTTTTATCATTATCATCGTCAATATTATTACTATTATCGTTAAAATCATTATTATTCTCATTATTACGTGTCTCATTATTATTATTATTATTATTATTATTATTAGTGTTATTATAATTATTCTTATTCTTATTCTTAATATTATTATTATTGCTATTATTATTATTATTATTATTAAGATATTGCTTTTATTATTATTCTTTTTCTTGCTGCTGTTTTTTGTTTATTTGATTTTGATAATCATTATTATTATTCTTATTACTGTTATTAATATTGTTGTTTTGGTGGATTCATTTGACAATTGTTATTATAATGATGATTATTATTATTCCTGTTATAATTATTATTATTATTATTATTATTATTATTACTGTTATTATTTTATGATTATTATCATTTAAAAAAAAAAATTATTACTATTAGTATTAATATTATTATTATTGTAATTATTAATTTTTCATCGTCGGTATTATTAATATTATCATTAATATGATTGTCATTCTCATTTTTATTAGTAGTAGTTGTCTCATTCTTATTATTATCCGTAGTAGTAGTGTTATTATCATTACTATTTCTATTAGTAGTAGTAGTAGTTAGTAGTAGTACTATGATGATAATTATTATCATTATCATTGTTATCATGATTTTTATCATTGTTTTTGTTGTTGTTGTTGCTGTTCTTGTTATTATTATTAATGTTACAATTATTATTTTGAAATTGATAGTAGCAGTAGTAGTAGTAGTAGTAGTAGTATGATTACCATTATGATGATTATTTTTACTATAATTATCATTACTATTATTATTTTTATTATCATTGCTCTTGTTCTTGTTGTTGCCGTTGTTATCGTTATTATGAATATTATTATTATTATTTTCTTTAATTGATATTATTATTATTATTATTATTATTATTATTATTATTATTATTATTGTTATTGTTATTATTGTTATTATTTATCATTAATAATATTATTACTGTTATTAGTATTGTTGTTATTATTATTCATATTGTTGCTGTTCTTCCTGTAATTATTTTCACATTGTTACCATTATCATTATGTTTGGAAGTGTTATTATTATGATGATGATGATTATTATTATTGTTATTATTGTTATTATTATTATAGTAAATAGTAATAGTAGTAGTAGTAGTAGTAGTACTGCTACTACTACTACTACTATTATTAATATTAATAAAAATGGCAACAAAAATGACAATAATTGCAGCAACGGCAACAATATTAATAACAATAACAACAATAAAAATTACAGTAACAAAGAAGATAAGAAGAAGAAGAAGATGACTGATGATAATGAGAAGATGAAGAAGAAGAAGAAGAAGAAGAAAAAGAAGAAGAAAAGAAAAAGAAGAATGATAATAATAACAGTAATAATAATAATAATACTAACAGTAACAATAATAATAATAATAATAACAATATCAATCTTCATATAATAATAGTAATATGAACAATAACAATAATGACAGCAACAACAACAACAACAATTACAACAATAATAATGACAATAACAATAATAATAACGAAAAAAATAATACTGAAACAATAACAATAATATTAATAACTATGAGTCTACTACTACTAATAATAATGAGAATGACAACGATATTAATGATAATAGTAATAAAAGTGACACAATATCAACAACAACAATAATAATAATAATAATAATAATAATAATAATACAAACAGTAATAACAATAACAACAACAACAATAGTATTAATAATAGTAATAGTAACAACAATATCAATAGTAATGATAATGATAATAAGAACAGTAACAACAAGAAAAAACAATATTGATAATGATAATAACTGTAATAATAGTAATAATAATAATAATAATAATAATAACAATAAAAAAAAAAAAAACAACACTGCTTATAAGAAGAAGAATCAGGCTACTACTACAACTAATAATAATAAGAAGCATAATGATAATAACAAGAACAAGAACAATAATAATAGTTATCATCATCATAATGATAATAACAATACTAATAATAATAATGATAAAAATAATGACAATAATAAAAACAGCAACAACAGCAACAACAACAACAACAGGAACAACAACAACAACAATAATAATAATAATAATAATAATAATAATGATTATTATTATTATTATTATTATTATTATTAATGAAAATAGAAATAATGATGACAATGATAATATTAATAATAACAAATATACAACAGCAATAATAATAACAGTAGTAAAAATAAGAATAATAGTAGTAGTAGTAATAATAATAATAATAAAAATAATAACGGTAACAATCGTATTACTAGTAACACTCAGAGTAAAAATCAAGATGATGATGATCATGAGAATAATAATAATAATAATAATAATAATAATAATAATAATAATAATAATAATGATAATAATTGGATTAAGAAGAATCATATGATTATAATCACAATAATATTAATAATAATAATAATAATATTAATAATAGTAATAATAATAACAATAATAATAATAGTAATAATAATAATAAAAATACTAACAAAAATAATAATAATAACAAATGTAGAATAATAATAATAGTATCAACAGCAACAGTATCTATAATAATAATTATTATTATAACAACGCTCATAACAATAGTAATAGTAATAATCATAGTAATCATAATAAAAATAATCATAACATAATGATAATCATATTAATGATAATAGTAATAATGATGAAGCCAATATTAAAAATGACAACATCAACAATAATAATAATAATAATAATAATAATAATAATAATAATAATAATAATAATAATAATCGTAAGAATAGTAATAATAATAAGGAGAGAAAAAATGATGATGATAATAATAAT
>CM065737.1:45619164-45621664 GCA_033310375.1 Conus canariensis | reverse complement strand
CAACAACAGCAATATGAATAATAATAACAACAATAATAATAGCAACAGAAACAATGATAATAAAATAGTAAAAATAATAAAAACAAATATAATAACAACAACAACAATAATAATAATCATAATCATAATAATTATAATAATAAATATAATAATCGTAATAACAATAATGATAATGATAATGATAATAATACCAATATCAACTTATGAAGCAATAACAATAATAATAATATAATATAATAATAATAATAATAATAATAATATAATATATAATAATAATAATGATAATAGTAATAATGATAATAATAATAATAGTATAATAATAATAATAATAATAGTATTTGGATTGGTAGCAATAAACAAGAATAATAACAGCAACAACAACAACATGAATAATAATAACAAAAATAATAATAATAATAACAGTTACAATGAAAATAATAATAATTGTACTACTACTACTACTGCTACTACCAATACTAGTAGTAGTAGTACTAGTAGTAGTAATAATAATAATAATAGTAGTAGTAATAATAATAATAATAGTTGTAAAATACTACTACTACTACTACTACTACTATACTACTACTATACTACTACGACTACTGCTACTACTACTACTACTACTCAGTACTACTACTACTACTACTACTACTACTACTCCTAATCATAATAATAATCATGCTAATAATATTCATAATAAATAACATTACGAAAATAATAACAATCGTATTAATAATGTAAATAATAATAGCATCAACAACAACAATATTAACAAGGATAACAACAATAATAATAGCAACAGCAATAATGATAATTAAAATAGTAAACAATCGTATTAATAATGTAAATAATAATAGCAACAACAACAACAATATTAACAAGGATAACAACAATAATAATAGCAACAGCAATAATGATAATTAAAATAGTAAAAATAATAATAACATTAATAACCATCATCATCATCATCATCATCATATCATCATCATCATCATCATCATAATCATCATAATAATCATCATAATAATCATAATAATAACAACAATAATAATAATAACACTTTCAATGAAATTAATAATAATAGTAATAATAATAATAATAATAATAATAGTAATAATAATAATGATACTACTACAATGGTATCACTAACGAGAATAATAATAGCAACAACAACAGCAATATGAATAATAATAACACCAATAATGATAGCAACATGAACAATGATAATAAAAATAGTAAAAATAATAACACCAATAATAACAACGACAACAATAACAATAATCATCAAAATAATAATTGTGATAATAATAAATAAAATAATCGTTATAACAATAATAATATTAATAATAATAATGATAATATATAATAATAATAATAACAATATCAACTTCTGAAGCAATAACGCTATTAATAATAATAATAACAACTACAACAGCAATGATAATGATAATAATTATAATAACCATATTAATAATAATAAAATAATAATAATAACAATAGTAATAATAACAACAACAGTAATAATGATATAATGACAATATAATAATAATAATTATAATATTAATAATAATAACCATAACAAAAACAACAAGAAAAACAATAATAATAATGATAAATAATAATAACAGCAACAACAACAACATGAATAATAATAACAACAATAATAATAATGATAACAGTTACAATCAAAATAATAATAATAGTGCTACTACTACTACTACTACTACTACTACTACTACTAGTAATATAATAATAATAATAATAATAATAATAGTACTAGTAATAATATTAATAATAATAATAATGATAATAATAATAATAGTAATAATAATAATAATATATAATAATATAATACTGCTACTACTATACTACTACTACTACTACGATTACTACTAGTACTACTACTCCTACTACAACTACTACTACTACTCATAATAATAATAATGATAATAATATTCATAATAAATAACATTAGGAAAATAATAACAATCGTATTAATAATGTAAATAATAATAGCAACAACAACAACAATAGTAATAACGATAACAAAAATAATAGAAACAGCAATAATGATAATTATAATAGTAAAAAAAAATAATAATAAAAACAATAATAACAATAACAATAATCGTCATCATCATCATCATATAATCATCATAATAATCATAATAATAACAAATATAATAATGATAATAATAATAAATATAAAAAATGAAAATAACAATAATAATAATAATAATAATAATGCTAACAATAAAGTAATAATAAATAATAATGATAATAATAATAATATAATGATAATAATAGTAATAACAACAACAATAATATTTGGACTAGTAACAATAATAAGAATAATACTAAGAGAAATACCAACAAAAACATAAAAAATAAGAACAACAATAATAATAATACCAGTTATAATGAAAATAATAGTAATAATAATAAATAATAATAATGATAATTTATAATAATAATAATAATAATAATAATAATAATAATA
>CM065737.1:45611664-45614164 GCA_033310375.1 Conus canariensis | reverse complement strand
GATCGGCAGTCTGTGAAGAAGACAACCTTCTGTGATGGGTTGGCCGGTTCCAGAAAGATCCTCACTGCGTGGAGCAGTGCTATTGCCTCCGTTCTGTAGTTGGAGGAGATCTTTCCAGTAGGAAAGGCCTTGTGTGTCAATCTTCCATTGGTGTGTCTGATGAAGAACCCTGCTCCTCCATTCTTGACTGCTCCTTCTGAGGATCCATCTGTGAAGACGTGGGTCCACTCACTGGGGTTGTATTGGTTGGCGATCATCTCCTGTGCCAGAGCTTTCATTACTTGAGGGGCTTGACGGTCCATTCTTTTAATGCCAGGAACTTCGGTGATGATTGCGACATCTTCCAGGTGATTGTCTGGTTCCTCAAAATTTGGAAGCATCTCCATTTCGGCTGGTGAAACAGGCAGCAGGTCTTCATTGCTGCGATGCAGGCTCTTAGACAGGTGGTTGAAACTTGTTCTCTTTAGCCTGTTTTTGGTGGGGTTCTGCATCTCGGTGTGCATGGGGTGGGTAGGCATACGCAGTAACTTTTCACTGTGGATGAAAACCTCCTCGCGTCTGTCTTCGAGGGAATGTAGACTAGTAAGCTTCTCCATGGCTTGGATTGGGGTAGTCTTCATCCCACCAGTGATCAGTCGCAATCCTGCATTCTGCACTTTGTTCAGGCGACTGGTGTTGGTCTTGGATGCAGTGGCCCATGCAGAACTGCCATACTCCAGGGTTGGTCTGACGGTACCCACATACACCTTATGCAGGATACTGCTGTTTGCGCCCCAGGATGTACCGGCCAGCTTCTTCATGATGGCGAGCTTCCTGACTGCTTCGTTTTCAATGTTCTTGAGGTGCGGATTCCAAGTAAGCCGCTTGTCCAGCTTGGTGCCTAGGTATGTTGGGTTGTCTTCTTGTTTTAGCTCTCTTCCATTTATTTTCAGGCTGTTGGTTTCTCGCAGTGGCGACAGCGAGAAGACTGGCCACTGTCTTGGTGGCATTGACTTCTACGCCCCAGTCAGAGGCCCATCTTCCGACGTGTTCCAGTGCTTCCTGCATCCTGTAGCTGGCTGTGGTTAAATGTTCTGCAGCACTCCAGGCAGCAAAATCGTCGGCGTGGAGAGCTCTGGAGATGTGCTTGGTGAGCTTCTCAGCGATGTCATCAATGAAGATGAGAAAGAGTGTAGGGGAGATGACTCCTCCTTGTGGTACACCTTGTTGTAGAGTGATTCGGTGGCTAATTTTCCCGTCAAGCTGAACTCTTGCTGTGCGGTACTGGAGGAAGTTGCGTATCCAGCGGTACATATTCCCTTCCACTTTCTTGTTTAGCAGCTTCAGGAGAACTCCTTCCTTCCATACCTTGTCGAAGGCTTTGGTCAGGTCCACAAAGACAGCGAGTACCTTTTTCTTCTCCTGAAAGGCGTTTTCGATCTGTTGGGCGAGGTACACAAGCTGGTCTTCCGTACTGTGGTTTTTCCTGTATGCTGACTGTGTGTTGCTGAGCAGGTGATTTTCTTCCAGGTGTTTCAGCAGTCTTGTGTTCACCATTCTTTCCATCACCTTGCCCAGACAACTGAGGAGGCTGATTGGTCGGTAGCTGGATTTCTTGGTTTTGTCTTTTTGTTTCTTTCTGATGGGGATGATGACTGTTTCTCTCCATCGGTCTGGGAATTTCCCTGAGCTCCATGACTGGTTGATGATCAGAAGGAGCTTCTGTTTTGCTGTGGTTCCAAGTCTCCTGATCATGTCATTGGTAACACCATCTTTCCCTGGGGCTTTCTTTGGCTTTAGTTTTTTAATGGCTGCATTGAGTTCAGTCATGGAGAAGGCTGACATCATGGACGGTGTAGGGTTCTGGTGTTTCAGCTTCTCCCTGGTTTCCTTGCTGACTTCCTGCACTCGGGCAATGGGTATTGTTGCTTTGCTTTCCTCTTTGTAAAATTCTGCCAGGATGTTTGCTGCTTTCCTTCCCGTGTGGTGTGTACCATTTTCCTCGATGACGGTTTTGCTGTGTCCCGCTCTGGTGTCTTCATTCAGGGCTTTTGTCAGATTCCACAGCTTGCTGGTGTCCTTCTCCATGTTTGGGCTGCTGGTCTTCTCGTTCCAGCTCTTTTGGAGTTCAGCTTTGTTCTGTTGGTTGAAAGCTTCTTTGGCGTTGTTGTGCCTCACTAGGTTCTCTGGAGTGGGGGTTTGCTCCATAGCTTCTCTCGCATTGTCCATTTCAGTGTGAAGCTGTTCCAGTGTGTCACTCCAGTATGGCAGGTAATGTCTTCTTTTGCCCCTTGGGATTGCCTGCTTTGCTGCCTGAAGAATTGCATCAGTGAAATTCTGGACGTTCTTGTTCAGGTCATTTGCACAGCAAATGTTTTTGGTGTGGTGGTCAGCCTTTTCTGCAAAGAAAGTTGGCTCGTTTGAAGTTCCAACTTGGTTGCATGTTGCGCTCAGTACATCCTAAGCTGGAGATGTTGAGAATGACTGGCAGGTGGTCACTCCCTCCAAGCTGGGTGCTGAC
>CM065737.1:45586575-45606564 GCA_033310375.1 Conus canariensis | reverse complement strand
CTACAATTTTATTTAAGACATGGTTTGAAGTTGACAGCTGTTCATCGTATAATTGCTTTTGATCAAGAACAGTTCATGAAACCATACATAATGAAGAACACTGATCTCAGAACTAAATCCACAGATGCTTCAGAAAAAGACTTTTTCAAGTTGATGAACAACAGCTGTTTTGGAAAGACTATGGAGAATCCGCACAAGCGTAAAGATGTTAGATGGTTACCAGAGAAAACGATGCAATTAAGTTGACTTCAAAACCTAATTATCAGGACTTCAGAAGATTTCATGATCAGCTTTTTGGCATAATGATGAAAAAAAAGAAAGTCAAATTGGATAAGCCCATTTTTATTGGGTTTACTGTTTTAGAGCTGTCGAAGCTTTTGATGTTAGAATTTCTTTATGACTACTTTAAGCCCTTGTATCCAGAGTCCAGAGTTCTGTACACAGATACAGATTCCTTTGTTATAGATATCCCTACTGAAGATATCTATAAAGACATGGAATTAGAAGTAGCTAAAGGGCATGCGGGATGGTACGACACATCTGATTATCCTAAAGATTCGCCTTTGCATTCAACTGTTAACAAGAAGGTTTTAGGTAAGATGAAGGATGAATTATCTGGAGGTGTGATCAAGGAGTTTGTTGGTTTGAGGTCGAAAATGTACAGTCTTTCAAGCCAAAAAAAAGTTGTTAAAAAAGCAAAGGGAATATCTCGTAGTGTTGTGCAATCAAGCATATCCCATGACAACTATAAAAAAGCATTGTTTGACAATAAGACTTTTCATCATGACAACGTAAAACTACGATCTAATCTACATGAGATCAACACAACTGTTGTAACAAAGAAGTCATTAGATAGAACAAACACAAAACGTGTGTTTGTTAATCCAGAGTTTTCATATGCAATCGGGCATTGGAAAACAGCATAATTACATACCTTCTTCATCCGCGGGTTTATATTTTTCCTCAAATTTATCTAGAAGCTCAATCATATCAATATCCAATTCAGACAAAATTTTTCTCATGTTTGCTTGATGTGCACGAATTTTTTTTATTTTTTCAAGATATTCTTTATCCGTTATTCTGATAATCAAAATTTGGGATCGTAGGCGATCAGGATGCGTTGCTGTGTACCGATGAATCCACTTAATTGTTTCCTTAATAGCTGAACACGTATCATATGATCTTGTATTAATTTTAAGGTCTCTTTTTTTATCATCATTTTAGTTTCATGTAAGATTTCTTCCTTTTGAGCTTCCATTTTTAAACTCAAATATATTTACGTAAATTAATTAAGCGGAACTGTGTCTGGCGGGATTATTTGCAGTTCTTCTTTCACAAAAGATCTTTGAGGGGCTGGTCGTTTTGTTGTGTCAGTTTCTCGTAAATAATACACGGGCGGATTCATCTTTACAATTCTTTTTATTTCATATGAGTCAACACTCCAAACTGGATCGGTTGCCCTGATGCGGGTGTCCCCTTCTGCTTCTCCCGGTAAATAAAGGTACCTTACTTTCAAACCAAATGGTAATAGTTTGCTTGATGAACTGGCGTCTCCTTCAACAACATTTATTTTTTGTTTTTTGATTGCTTGTACTGGTTTTAGACCTTTAAATTCTTCATTATTCATTGCACGTAGAACTGAGGGCAGTCTTCTAACCCATTCTGTGTTGCGAGAATTGTCAATCAGCTCTCTGTGATACTGGTAGGAAAAAAGCCTTTCAGATAACTGTTTGTTAAAGTTTTCAACCAAACCCTGTGATCTGTGAACTCCTGGAATGCCTCTTTTAATGGTAACTCTATGTTTTAACAATAATTGATTTACTTGACCTTTAAATTCTTTTCCATCATCGACTTGAATCATGCGAGGATAAGTTAACGGGCCTCGTTGATATATCAGTTGTAAAGCGACAGCAACAGCAGAAGCACTCTTTTGTGTTAATGGTTCAGCATCTTTATATCTTGAAGCTATGTCAATGACTGTAAGTGCGTACTTAAATCTTTTTTGTCTAATCGTATCATGGGGTAAATATAGAAGATCCATTTGATGGGTGTCGTTCGGTATTGTGTTGACAAAGTGTGGTCTTTGTATTCGTTTAGGCGCTGGTAAATAAATTTGCCAAATCGCTTGTTTAGATAACCATTCTTTTGCTGTTTGTTCACTGACTCCCGCTGCTTGGCTAAGCTTTTTAATTGCTGTTATTCCCTTCCAATATCCTTTTGGAGAATAATAGATTTTGTACATTTTTATTCAGCCAATACTTTGTGCAACAAAATACACAGCGGTCATGCCAAAGACAATAAACAATATTTCTTGCATCTTTTGTTTTTCTGATGGTTGATAAAAGTCGCTAAATTTTGGTGGGGGCAATGTTTCAACTTGTTTGCCTGTTACTAGAAAATATTCTTTTATTGCCTGGTCAACATCTTTAAATGTGTAAGCTGCATGTCCCTGTTGTTTAAGTCTGTCGTTAATAAAATCTAACTGCTCCATTCTTTGCTTTTCATAGGTGTCTTGTGCAGCAGCTAGTTGCTCCATAGCTCTGTTATGTCTTTTTCTCTCATTGTTATTTTGTAGTTTACTAAATGCGTAATTACTTCCGCTAAAAGCAAGTGCATTAACCACAGCGCCACCAATCATCATTACGAGTGAAGCCATTTTTATAAATGTATTTTTTTAATTTTACATATTAATACTGTCTGGAATTATTCCTTGCTTAACTAGAAAATCTTTCGTAGCAAATGAAGCTGTAATAACAGCAATCAGCTTTGCTGAGTCTTCAAAGCCTAGTTTGCCAAGATCTGCTGGTTTTATTTTTAACAGGCTTTTACCAAGCATTGTGTATCCTACACTTAGGCCTCCAATAACAGCAGAATGGTATACAAGGTTAGTAATAGTTTTTTCGGTGCTCATTTTTAAAAAATAAAATAATTATAATTAATAAAAAACATGAACAGCGATGATCTACTTCCTGAACTTATGATTACAAATGATCAAGTTGATGACCAAGCTATTATGCGCCAAAAGGAAAGGCTGTATTCTTTAGCAGCATGTGGAAAAACAAAACAGTACGTTGGAAATGAATTCAGCATAGAACAGATTCAACAAATGTCGCCACAAGACATTGTAAAGTATCACAACAGGTATGAAGCGCAACTGGGGTCAAGAATGGTAAAAAGTGTTGGGCAAACGGTTCTTAGTTTGTACACTAAACTAGTTAGTAGATTTGCTCCCATTGATTCTGAACAAGATTTTATGTATGATTTAACGCAGGATCCCGTTTTAACAAAGTCATTAGAGTCTCTAGGATGTGATCTATATTACAGATTTGGAACATTGTTATCGCCATTAATCATGGGATTAATTACTTTTAATCATATAGATTTTGTTTCCCTTCAAAATGACCGAGCCAGAAAATCAGCAGAATCAGAAAACATTGATGGAGAAAGTGACCAGTAAAAAGCCTCCTCATCCTGGGCGTGTTGCAGCAGGAAAAAAGATTAGCAGAGTGGAACAAACAAAAAAAATTAATGTTCCGAGCACAGAATATAACTCATAATGAAAACATAACACCGCCAACGCCAACAGTTGTTTCAATGCCAGCTGTAAATACACAAGTTGATTCAAGACCTACAACAACACCAAAGTCGTCATGGAATATTGAATTTAAAACAGTTGCCATTTTTGGCGTCATTGCTGCTGGGGTGGTTATTACGGTTATAAAATATATAAACAACGCCAGCAAAAACCAAAGCAGTCCAAAAAATCTCAGCCACTAAATACAGAAGCCGAACAAAAAAGCATGCCAGAACTGCCAACAACAAAATCTCATTTTGATCCATTTGATATGCAATAATATGTTAAGAACTTAATAAATAATTATAAGTGACTTAAATAAGAACTTGATAACGACTTGATGACGACTTGATGAAATCTTAAATAAGAACTTGATAAGAACTTGATGACGACTTGATAAGAACTTAATGACGACTTGATAAGAACTTAATGACGACTTGATGACGACTTGTTAAGAACTTGAATAAGTACTTGAATAAGAACTTGTTAAGAACTTGATGATGACTTGTTAAGAACTTGATGTTGACTTGTTAAGAACTTAAATAAGAACTTGAATAAAAACTTGTTAAGAACTTAAATAAGAACTTGAATAAGAACGTGATGCCGACTTGAATAAGAACCTAGAACGACTTAATGACGATTTTTTTTTCACAATTAATTGTTACATTCTTTTCCGGGGAGACAACTCCTCTTCACTTCTGCCTTTATGTAGTATCTAGGTCAGACATGTCTAGCCACGGCTTACTCAACTGCACAATTTGCATGAGTCGAAGCGCCGCACTGTTTCCGGGTTCGTGTCAAGTTACACATAACGGATGTAAGGGCGTCGTTTACTGCAGGCCGCCACGCGGCATTGTATAAATTTAGACGGCTAAATTCCCCACCGGCGTCGTTTAGTGCAGGCGTTAGACGTCATTGTATAAATTTAGGTGGCTAAATTTCCAAACATATCAAAACATGTTTCTTACCTTCCCCGCAATCACAAGACCAAGAACGTTCCCGTGCGAGCGGCTATTTATAGGAACTTGCAACATTATTACATCAGCAAATGTTCCCGAACATTCTCGAGAGAATGCGAGGCTGCCACGTGACCGGACAAGAGCCGGCCAGTTTAGCCATGGCTTCCAATGCAGACGGGCGTGTTTTGTTCACAGAGGAACAGCTTCTTGCTATAGATGATCATGTGTTTTATTACGGCTGTATGGTGGAGTATCTAAACAAAAGAAAATCAGTCCCAAGCCCAGGATGAAAAAAGAAAAGGCGTGTGGAGAGTTAAACTCTTTGTGAAACTCTTTGTAAAATAGGTGGGAGGCCTGTGCTGCGGCAAAACTAGCCTTGCTGACTGTTACTATAAATAGCCGTTCACGCGTGAACGTCCTATTTTAGCAGCATGAGTCTAACAGGATGTAGTGGCTCTCGTAACTAGGACAAACGGGCATGCATGAACGTTTGACATAGATATAGAGTTGCAAGCCCCTCTAACTGTGTCAAACGCGCATGCATGAACGTTTGACATAGATATAAAGTTGGAAGCCCCTCTAACTGTGTCAAACGTGCATGGATGAACGTTTGGTCTAGTTAAGAGCAGTAGAGAACTATAAAATAGGCATTCTGGGTAAGCCGGCGGAGCAACAGCGAAACCGGCTTCAGCCGGTTGGAGCTGGCGGAGGTGGGTGAGCCAGAATGCCTATTTTATAGTTCTCTGCACACAAAACAAAGTGTGAAGTAACGCAGTTTCAATGCACGACACAAAACAGGGCAAGAAATTTTCGGCAACATGCCTTCCTCAGCGACAAAAAAATAAAAACAGTACAGACATCAACATGTGCAATACTCCCCTTGTGAAGCCAAAGTGGTGAATGAAGTTGACAGAGGGATAGTGGGAGAGTGGGTGAGTAGAGTTCGAGGAATAGAGAGAACTATAAAATAGGCATTCTGGCTCACCCACCTCCGCCAGCTCCAACCGGCTGAAGCCGGTTTCGCTGTTGCTCCGCTGGCTTACCCAGAATGCCTATTTTATAGTTCTCTAATAGTAAACACTTTACAAACATACATAATGTGTAGGATTATCTGTTTTTAACACTAATTTAGAAAACTTTTGAGACTTAAGTTTTTGCTTAATCCTTCGTTTTTCTTGATCGTCTTCAATAACATCATTTCACGCATACATTCATCAAATGCGTCTCTGTCTTTCATGTGAAATAAAACTACAGTCTTTAACTGTTCTCTAAAGTCTTTTAAAACTGAGTTATATTTTTGACATAAAATCCACACACTTATCCCAGCATGTCTTCCACTAAAAGCCAGTTTTGATAAAGTATTTCTTTTTCTAACTATATCCTTTTCTGCTGAACAATCATCTATAATAAATAGTGTCTGCGTTCCCTCAAACTGTCTATAAAAGTGTTCTAAACACTCACTCAGTTTATTGCTAGGGTCAACTAAATAGATTTCATCATCCGTCCATATAAACCTTCTGTCGTGATATGCTTTGTTCCATTTAAGTGTTGGGCAGAAAATTACTATATGATCAAAATTATAACGATAAACTGTTTGTAATAGGTCGAGGACAAATATTGTTTTTCCACAACCAGTCTGTCCACAAATCAATGAACAATGAGGGGTTTTTATCATAAAGTTTAACATCGGCATTGACACCAAAGTCGTCTGCTCCATAGTTTTAAAACATAATTTAATCTAATCCAGTTATTGTTTTTATCATACTCTCTGTTAAAACTTGTTCAGTATAATAAAAACCTATAAGGCCCAAATGTGTAAGATTAATCCAGTTCAGTTCTGTAAGATCGTTTCTATTTAGACTAATATCAATTTTGTTGCTTGTTGTTATGACCTTAATATCCTCGCCATTGTAAAGAACAACGACAGTAACTTTAAGTTTGTCAACGTCTAAGTTTTGCCAGCTAATAAGAATTCCTTTCATAAGATTGTCACTGACGCCCAGAGCTCCATTTCTCGCCTCATCTTTTAAGACAGAAATTTTAAATATCATTGTGAACGTGTCTCCTAATTTTGTGCGTGGAATGAACTGTAATTTTGTAGAAGCTTTCTTTAAAACCGATTCTCTTCTGTGGAGGATGTACTGTTTGTCCCCAAACGGCTTTATTTCGATCTCTTTCCGACTGTTGTCCTCTGGCATAAGACTTACATGTAAAGGGCCAGAGTTCAATGCTTTTCTGAAACTTTTTTGATGGTCAAAAAATGTAAATGGGCTTAAGAATTCAAATTTTATGTCCCATTCTAAATATGGTTCTAAGTGCCATTTGTTGTCAGTTTTTTCGAACTATTTTTATATTCATACTGACCTGTATTATTTGCTTCTACATTGCGTAGTTGTTCTAGTTTAGGAAACCTTTTGTTGTCGTCAACCTCTTTGCGTTTATAATAACCATCTTTAGTGTACTCAAAACCATATAAAGTGCCTATCTCACCGTTTTGTTCAAAGTCCTCAACGTCTGCAAGGTCTTTTAATTCTAAAGTTACACACCTCTCAGGCGCTAATGTGACCCCCGAATCGTCTGGTCCACGTGACATTTTTTAAAACAACGTATTATTTTATTTCCAAAACAATGTGCAGGCTGTCACATTTGACGACTTTTCCTGTTTGGTCTTTGATTTTTATATTAAATGATCTGACCCTCCCACAAGCTAATCTTTTAAACTGTAAATTAGGGAATTGTATAATTTCATAATCGCAATATGCAGCTTTCCCTGATGGAAGAGCTCTTAAAACAGTTGAGGGCCTTCCATCATATAAGTTTTCATCAGTGCTCAGCTCGTCCAAATGAACATAGAATAATGAATGTAATGCAAGATCGAGCGGGTTTTCTCCCTCATAAGTAGTTTTGTCTGGTGTAACTATAAATTCATGAATGGCATAATTGTCATTGCAAAGCCTAACATTTTAGCTAGCTCTCCATCAAAAAGGTAACTTACTTCTTCTTCTTCAGGTTTGAATGTCAACATTATTTTCAAATTTGCATTGTTAAGTTTGAGAGTAATGTTGAAGTTACTCATTGCTTCTTTTAGCGAGCAAAACCCGTAATAACCATCAGGTATGGTTAACTGGCTAACTAAGTTTCCTCTATTGTCAAATTTTGAAATCTTATTATTCCTCTTGGATTGACTTATATTAAACCATACGACTTTGTAGAATATTTCATGGAGTGCGACCCTTTGGGTTCCGCAGTTATTATCAATAGCATATTCTAAAAACGAAGGACTGTCTTGAGTTGTTATTGTTACAAACATTTTTAAAACAAATTTAAAAATGAGTGCTTTCAAATATACTAATGCAAAATATTCTGTCGGGCCGCACTACAATCTTAAAAATATAACAACTGACACCCTTGACATTTCTGTGACTCAGTCTGACGCCTTTCAAGTAAAGGTTAGTACTCCATTGGATCGTTATCTTAACCCTCCTATTAAAAACGACTACATCCCGAAAGTGTGGTTCAGTCATCCGATGCAGTTTTATCAGAACCAGTTAAACTTTGCTGTGTTTTGTGCATCAACTGGGTGTGGAGTGTCGTATGCTGATCATTTAAATCATCCTGATCCTTTGGTGAGGTCAGTGTATAGATTTCATTTTTATTACACCTTCAGACGTATTTTATCTGAACTGCAAGCGCCATTACCAAATGACAAAACGTTTAATCCATTCAGCAACAGAATAGATTACAAGGCTTTTGAAAGGATCTGTAACGAATTTGATATTGACCCAAAGACAGACTTTAGACAAAAGTTGGATCTTAATCATGGTTTAGGCACCCTTTATTTTTGGGGCGTGCATAGAAAGTATAACTATGATTGGAATCCTCCTTACACATCTTTCTCTTCAGGCACAACTGTTCACCTCGGGTCCATAGAGCAAGAGCATAAAACAGCATGGACAACATTTATTTTGGATACTTCTAAGGGTCTAACAAAAGCGGGAATAGAACGAATAAACGACTCTATTCGTACTTATGTTTGGTGTTTGCTAGGTTCGCAAGCACAAACGAGATCGAACATAACTGATCCTTCTACTGGCTTTGACGCCCAAAAACAGTATTTAGCAAATTTAGAGGATTCTATTAATTCTGCAATTGATTTGCCTTCAAGTATTAAAAGGTACCAAAATGTTTTGCAATACGCAAGATCGAAAGTAGACTTTGCTGTCGGCACTGGTTTATACATGCTGCCTTCTGACCTCAGACTCCAGATAGGAACAATAATAAACTATAATAATGAAATCCTTGTGGCTGGTAAAGAAGAGAAGGTTGGAAAAAACGACATAAATTCTAAGCCAGCAATAGCAATAAAAAAAGAATCCCCACCAATCCCCAAGGCCCCAAAACCCCATCCAATACTCCCCTCAAAACCCCACCCCCAACCAATCCCCATGGTGAATAAAAGCGACCCCCATGAATATGAAAAGACAGCACTTGTTATTGGATTAACTGCCCTAGGATTACTTGGTCTTTATCTTACTATAAAGTAACCCAACTATTAAGACAACTAATGCCCATAAGTGCTCAGCCATAAAGCCAACTACTTTACTTGCGGCAGACAAAAGCCAGCTAACTATCCCTCCTATTATACCAGGCAAAGAATCTATTGCCTTACTGGCTAATTTTTTTAATAAACTTGCAAGGTGATCGAGTTGTTTTTTTACCCATGATTTATCTGACGACGGAGTTGGCGGGCCTGGTGGCACTGCTCCCCCACCACCACCGCCTGTAATAGCCAACACCAGTGTACTTATTGCAAATCCTAAGGCTGTTATAACACTTGCTAATGTGACACCTTGCTCTCTAAACAGTGTTCTTATTCGTTCTGCTAGTGTTGTGTCTTCATATAAAATTCTTTGGATAGTTTCTCTTATTCTGCTCACTTGAGTTCGTAATTGTTCTCGGTTAGTAGACAACACTTCTAGTCTTGCTGATCTCTCTTGTTCAAGATCTTTTAGTCTTTGTGTTATTCTTTCTTTAACACCAGGTCCTAAGTTGTGGTCATCAGCCTCAACTAGTTTTTCTTTTTCTCTTTTTATATGCTCATCTAGTTCACCCAGTTTTGCTAAATTGTTTGTTAATTCGCCTCTGATGCTTTTCAAAGCATGATCAAGGGCCGTTATTTCTCTCATAGGTAGCGGCGGATCGTGCATGGTTTTTAATACTGTTTCTTCTGAAAAACTGGTTTCTGCTTCTATTATTTCGTCTGCTGTTGGCTTAAATCTTTAAGTTCCATGTTTTGTATTTGGTTATCTGTTGGGAGTTCTTGTAGTGTGTTTTGAAGTTTAGCAACTGCCTCACTGTCTAATCTTCGCGGTTTAGCAATGCCAAGGCGATTTTGATCGCTCACACTGAGCCTTTGTCTAATTGTACTCTTTTTTAAAAACTTTGATGAGTCTGGTTTAGTTGTAAGCTGAACAAGTTGTCCTTCGTCGTTTTCTCACAAACAAATGGTCATCTTTTGTTTCAAAATCATTAGGGTCTATAAAATCAGGAGGTTCTTGGCCTAAACTTTGATAAAATGATTTGACCTTACTTTCTGTTAATTCACGCCGCAATGATTGTAATGGATGTGTCAAAGGTGTCATTTCACTCATGTCGTCTCCAGGATCAAAAACATCATAATCTTCTTCTGCCATGTTTTAAATAATTAACTTTTTATTTTGTTTTATAAAAAAAAAATGTCACAAGCATATGGCTCGATTCTTGACCCGCATAGAAGACTGAAAGAGCCCTTTGGCGTGAAGGGAAATAAACAGAATATTATTGTTCCAAATAATCCATCTACTATTGATTCAGATCAAATTCTTACTGTTAAATTTCCAGACCTAGGAGCAGATGAAGTGATTGTGCCGGATCTGCACGGCTTACTTTCAAAATAGAACTTGATTCAGCAACAGACGCAAACAGGACAGTTGTACAGAATCTGGGACGGGCAATCGTTAAGAAAATTTCTATAAAACTTGAGGGGCAAGAAATATTTTCTTTACACAATGCAGACATATTTCTAATCTATTCTGATCTATGGCTAACCGATAATGAAAGGGCCGATCTTGCGTTTCAAGGAATCGAAAATAACGAAGCACTAAAACACAGAATAGACGCCGAAGACGCTAAAGACGGTAACAAGTATGAAGCTGTAAGTTTTGCTTATGGAAATCGCTTTTCTATACCCTTAGATTTTGAGTTGTTAAAAGCGCATGCGCCATACTTTCAAGGAGCATTAAAAGACAGATTGTCATATGAACTAACTTTTAATGAATACAAACGTGTCATTAAATCTACAGACACTGATTCCAAGTACAGCATTTTCGACATCTCGTTAGAGTTTGACATTGTTAGCAACCCTAACTTAGCAAGGCTGATTGAGCAACAATATCAGTCAAAATTAGCAATATATTACGAAAGAGTGATTCATCATTCAAAATATCCTAAAAGCAGAGCAGACACTATATGGAACTTTAGTTTTAGCGCCGCAGCAAGATCCCTTAAAGGTATTTTATTGCTGTGTGAAGATGAAGAACCATTCAAAAGACAAAGTGAAAAGTTTATCAATCCTAAAATAACGAAAGTACAATGTTCAATTGAGGGTAGTCCTAACCAAGTCTACGGTAGTGGGCTTAAACCTTATCATCATTTTGATGAAATAAGAAAATTGTTTGGAGGCGGGAGGTCTAGAAGTCCAACAGTAGACCTTGCGTCTAAAGATCTACACCTTCACAGTGTTAGACTTGATGAATATTTAACAACGAAATACGGTTTATGGATTGACCTAAGGTCAACAGAGGATAATCAGTTGCATGGGAGTGGGAGAACAGTTGAAGACGTAATAAACATTCAAATTGATAAAGAAAAAGAGAGTGATAAACCACTTAATGTACATTTGTTTTTAATATATGATGCGCAGCTGAATATTCAAGATAACAGATTGAAAGATATCCAATACTAAATTATTTTTATTTTAAAAAAGCATGTCTGTTACGACTTATCCAAAAGTGCCCAAAGAAGAGATAGTAAGCAATTCTGTTGCTGTAGACATAAAAACTTTCAGATTAACAAACATAACACAAATGCAACAAAAACTAGAGCAGGACCTTTCAAAATACAGCAAAACCAAACGAAGGTATTCTGCTGTCTTTAATGCTGTTACATATGTTAATACTGGAGCATCGATCACTAGTGCTCTATCAGCAGGAACAAGTGTAGGTCTCTTAGCAACAGGCGTAGGTGCACCGGTAGCTATACCTCTAGGTGGTTTGTCTTTAACTCTTGGCCTGTGTTCATTGGCTGTAAGTGCTGTCAGCAAAAAAATAAAAGCTAAACTCCAAAAGCACACAGCTATGGTTCAACTAATAACAGCTAAACTTAGTTCCTTCAAACTGACAATAAATAAAGCACTTGCCGACTCGAACATCACGGATGAAGAATTTAGTCGCCTACAGGCTGATTTTGAGGACTACAAAAGACAAAAGTTTGATCTTCAAAGAAAGGCAAGAGCAACTTTTTCTCAACAGCCAGACACCGACCAGATAAAAAAGGAATGTTTAAAAAAAGTAAACGAAACATTAAACTCTGTTCTAAACAGCTCACATTAACAACCCCAAAGGGCGTTTATACTTTAGTTTATGAGTCCAAGCACAAAAAGACCGTTGATATTGATTCTGATTAAGTATTTTTTTTTAATTTAAATAAATATTTTGAGTTAGAAAAGAAACTCAACATGGATAAGATATATGAAGGTTCAGATGAATTGTTTGAAGCAATGCTCGAGGAAGAGCGTTTGTCAAAAGCTTTAAATGAGGTCGTTTTAGAAGTTATTGATCCAACAAACGTGCAGGCAAGCGTTGTACATGCTATTTCTCAAGTTCCAAGTAAACTAACAATAAACCCCCCAGTTAAAGTAAGGATAGTTGTTTTAATCGACTATATAACAATAAACGAAGAAAATCTAGAAGTCTGGGTCTCAACTAAACAGCAGACTATTCTTTCTCATAATGACTTAACACCTGGTTGGGCAGATCAACTTCTTACACAGTTTAATGAAGCCTCTGAAGCAGCTAAAATGAGAGGCTCTGGTTGGTCAGAGGGTGAAGTCCTAGACATCAGATTAAAACAGGCTAAGTATGAGCCGATTGTAGGCAAGTCTTACATTCCACTGCCTCCAACATTAGTTGCAAAGAAAGCAGTTTTGAACATAAAAAATTCAGATGACAAATGTTTTATGTGGTGCGTTCTTGCTAGGCTGCATCACGTTGCCAAAAATGCAGAGAGAGTATCTAACTATTTACAGTGGGCCAATGATCTTAACTTTAACGGCCTTGAATTTCCTATGGCTGTAGACAAAATTGATCAGTTTGAAAAACAAAATCCACCAATAACTGTTAATGTCTACACATGGTCTGAAGAAACCAACCTTCTGCCAATTAGAGTGTCAAAGAACAGTCCAACAATAGGCGAACCAACCAAAACTCATGTAGACTTACTCCTGATGCAAAGCCTTAATGGGTTGCACTACACTCTAATACGCACAATGAGTAGATTACTAGTGCATACTACAAAACAACATAGCAAACAAGAATTCTGTAGAAAATGTTTAACAAGAATTCCGTCCGTTCAAGCTGCGAGCGAACATATAAAACATTGTATTAGCCCAGTTGACTGTGATACAGAACTAATTACGCCCGGAGAAGGCAGTAAAGTTAGTTTTAAAAACTGGAAACGGTTGCAAACTAGTCCATATGTTGTTTACGCAGACTTCGAATCACTCATTGTTCCTTATGAAGGACCAACCCCACAGAAACTTCCTAAAACAGTCTTAATGAGTAATCATCAGATTTGCTCATTTGCCTTCATCATTGTTAGGTCGGATGGCGCCCATTCAAAGCCAGAATTATACAGAGGACCAAATGCTGCAAAATACTTCTTAAAACGCATGCAGCAAGTGCGTAATGCCTGTTCTAATAATCTAAACTTATCTGAAATCATAATGACGCCTGAAGACCAACAACAGTATGACTCAGCCACTCACTGTTGGATTTGTGGGGCGGCCTTGGTTGCCACCGCAGAGAATCCAACAGTAAGAGACCATGATCACATTAGTGGAAAGTTTAGAGGAGCAGCACATAACAAATGCAATCTTCAACTAAAGTTTGAACCAAAGACATGGAAGCTGCCTATATTCTTTCACAACTTGCGAGGTTACGACTCTCACCTTATAATGCAAGCAGTAACTAGCGACTTCAGGGTGTCATGCATTGCACAGTCATCAGAAAAGTACATGTGTTTCACTTTAAATAACATGTCTTTCTACGACTCTATGCAACACATGATGGGTTCATTAGAGTCACTGGCTATGTCCTTAAAGTCCTGCCCAATAACAGAAGAATATTTTGACCCAACTCTTGTTAGAAAGGGCGTTTACCCTTATGAGTACATGAACAGTTGGCAAAGGTTTGACGAAGATACACTTCCGCCTAAAGGCGCGTTCTTTTCTAGTCTCAGAGGAAAGGACATCAGTGATTCTGATTACCAGCATGCTCAAGATGCGTGGCAGAAGTTAGAGTGTAAAACAATGGGAGACTATCATGATTCCTATTTAATGGCGGATACCTGTTTGTTGGCGGACGTCTTTGAAAATTATAGGAAGACCTGCATGAAACATTACAGCCTGGATCCCGCGCATTATATTTCTGCGCCCGGGATGAGCTGGGACGCTTTCTTAAAATTTACTGGAGTACAAATTGATTTATTGTCTGACCTGCCAATGCTTCAGATGATTGAAAACGGATTGCGTGGGGGAATCAGTATGGCGTCGCACCATTACTGTAAAGCAAACAACAAATACTTGGACGACTATGATCCAAGTAAAAGGTCTAACTATCTCATGTATTTAGATGCAAACAATCTGTATGGATGGGCAATGGCGCAGTCACTACCGTTACGTAACTTTAAAATGTACACAGGACTCAAAGACATTCAAAAGTTTTTAAAATGGCTACCTACTCTAGAAGCTGATCGTAAAAGAAGTCTCATTCTAGAAGTTGATTTAGAATATCCTCATGAACTTCATGATTACCATAATGACTATCCATTAGCGGCAGAAAGTCTAAAGATGGCAATGACAGAACCGCCTAAACTTGTGCCTAATCTTCGTGACAAAAAAAATTATGTCTGTCATTACAGACTTCTTCAATTTTATTTAAGACATGGTTTAAAGTTGACAGCTGTTCATCGTATAATTGCTTTTGATCAAGAACAGTTCATGAAACCATACATCATGAAGAACACTGATCTCAGAACTAAATCCGCAGATGCTTCAGAAAAAGACTTTTTCAAGCTGATGAACAACAGCTGTTTTGGAAAGACTATGGAAAATCCGCACAAGCGTAAAGATGTTAGATTGGTCACCAGAGAAAACGTTGCAATTAAGTTGACTTCAAAACCTAATTATCAGGACTTCAGAAGATTTCATGATCAGCTTTTTGGCATAATGATGAAAAAAAAGAAAGTCAAATTGGACAAGCCCGTTTTTATTGGGTTTACTGTTTTAGAGCTGTCGAAGCTTTTGATGTTAGAATTTCTTTATGACTACTTTAAACCCTTGTATCCGGAGTCCAGAGTTCTGTACACAGATACAGATTCCTTTGTAATCGACATCCCTACTGAAGATTTTTACAAAGACATGGAATTAGAAGTAGCAAAAGAGCATGCCGGATGGTACGACACATCTGATTACCCTAAAGATTCGCCTTTGCATTCAGATATTAATAAGAAGGTTTTAGGTAAGATGAAGGATGAATTATCTGGAGAGGTGATCAAGGAGTTTGTTGGTTTGAGGTCGAAAATGTACAGTCTTTCAAGCCAAAAAAAGTTGTTAAAAAAGCAAAGGGAATATCTCGTAGTGTTGTGCAGTCAAGCATATCCCATGACAATTACAAAGAAGCATTGTTTGGCAATAAGACTTTTCATCATGACAATTACAAGCTGCGATCTAATCTGCATGAGATTAACACAACAGTTGTAACAAAACGGTCTCTTGACCGCACTAACACAAAAAGAGTATTTGTTAATCCAGAGTTTTCATATGCAATTGGTCATTGGAGGACATTTGGTCAAGCGCAATTAGATACTCAGTAATTTCTTTATCCAGTATAGCTGGATTATTTGTGGTTGTTGTTTCAAGATTTTTGATTTTTTCATAAATATTAGGATCAATGGGTAGTTTATTCTTTATCATTGTTTTAATAATAAATCTATACGCAAATAATTTTTTTTGAGCTTCCATTTTAACTCAGAAATGTATTTGCCTAAATTAACTAAGCGACTGGAACTGTGTCTGGAGGGATTATCTGCAGTTCTTCCTTCACAAAAGATCTTCGGGGGCTGGTCGTTTTGTTGTGTCAGTTTCTCGTAAATAATACACGGGCGGATTCATTTTCACAATTTTTTTTATCTCATATGGATCAACACTCCAAACTGGATCTGTTGCCCTGATGCGAGTGTCCCCTTCCGCTTCTCCCGGTGAATAAAGGTATCTCACTTTCAAACCAAATGGTAATAGTTTGCTTGATGAAGACTCTCCTTCAACAACATTTATTTTTTGTTTTTTGATTGCTTGTACTGGTTTTAGACCTTTAAATTCTTCATTATTCATTGCACGTAGAACTGAGGGCAGTCTTCTAACCCATTCTGTGTTGCGAGAATTGTCAATCAGCTCTCTGTGATACTGGTAGGAGAAAAGTCTTTCAGATAACTGTTTGTTAAAGTTTTCAACCAAACCCTGTGATCTGTGAACACCCGGAATGCCTCTTTTAATGGTAACTCTATGTTTTAACAATAATTGATTCACTTGACCTTTAAATTCTTTTCCGTCATCGACTTGAATCATGCGAGGATAAGTTAAGGGTCCTCGTTGATATATCAGTTGTAAAGCGACAGCAACAGCAGAAGCACTCTTTTGTGTTAATGGTTCAGCATCTTTGTATCTTGAAGCTATGTCAATGACTGTAAGTGCGTACTTAAATCTTTTTCGTCTAATCGTATCATGGGGTAAATATAGAAGATCCATTTGATGGGTGTCGTTCGGTATTGTGTTGACAAAGTGTGGTCTTTGTATTCGTTTAGGCGCTGGTAAATAAATTTGCCAAATCGCTTGTTTAGATAACCATTCTTTTGCTGTTTGTTCACTGACTCCCGCTGCTTGGCTAAGCTTTTTAATTGCTGTTATTCCCTTCCAATATCCTTTTGGAGAATAATAGATTTTGTACATTTTTATTCAGCCAATACTTTGTGCAACAAAATACACAGCGGTCATGCCAAAGACAATAAACAATATTTCTTGCATCTTTTGTTTTTCTGATGGTTGATAAAAGTCGCTAAATTTTGGTGGGGGCAATGTTTCAACTTGTTTGCCTGTTACTAGAAAATATTCTTTTATTGCCTGGTCAACATCTTTAAATGTGTAAGCTGCATGTCCCTGTTGTTTAAGTCTGTCGTTAATAAAATCTAACTGCTCCATTCTTTGCTTTTCATAGGTGTCTTGTGCAGCAGCTAGTTGCTCCATAGCTCTGTTATGTCTTTTTCTCTCATCGTTATTTTGTAGTTTACTAAACGCGTAATTACTTCCGCTAAAAGCAAGCGCATTAACCACAGCGCCACCAATCATCATTACGAGTGAAGCCATTTTTATAAATGTATTTTTTTTAATTTTACATATTGATACTGTCTGGAATTATTCCTTGCTTAACTAGAAAATCTTTCGTAGCAAATGAAGCTGTAATAACAGCAATCAGCTTTGCTGAGTCTTCAAAGCCTAGTTTGCCAAGATCTGCTGGTTTTATTTTTAACAGGCTTTTACCAAGCATTGTGTATCCAACACTTAGGCCTCCAATAACAGCAGAATGGTATACAAGGTTAGTAATAGTTTTTTCGGCGCTCATTTTTAAAAAATAAAATAATATTTATTTATTAATAAAACATGAACTGCGATGATTTACTTCCTGAACTTACAAATGATCAAGTTGATGACCAAGCTATTATGCGTCAAAAGGAAAGGCTGTATTCTTTAGCAGCATGTGGAAAAACAAAACAGTACCTTGGAAATGAATTCAGCATAGAACAGATTCAACAAATGTCGCCACAAGACATTGTAAAGTATCACAACAGGTATGAAGCGCAACTGGGGTCAAGAATGGTAAAAAGTGTTGGGCAAACGGTTCTTAGTTTGTACACTAAACTAGTTAGTAGATTTGCTCCCATTGATTCTGAACAAGATTTTATGTATGATTTAACGCAGGATCCAGTTTTAACAAAGTCATTAGAGTCTCTAGGATGTGATCTATATTACAGATTTGGAACATTGTTATCGCCATTAATCATGGGATTAATTACTTTTAATCATATAGATTTTGTTTCCCTTCAAAATGACCGAGCCAGAAAATCAGCAGAATCAGAAAACATTGAATCAGGTGGAGAAAGTGACCAGTAAAAAGCCTCCTCATCCTGGGCGTGTTGCAGCAGGAAAAAAATTAGCAGAGTGGAACAAACAAAAAAAATTAATGTTCCAAGCACAGAATATAACTCATAATGAAAACATAACATCGCCAACGCCAACAGTTGTTTCAATGCCAGCTGTAAATACACAAGAACAAGTTGATTCAAGACCTACAACACCAAAGTCGTCATGGAATATTGAATTTAAAACAGTTGCCATTTTTGGCGTCATTGCTGCTGGGGGTGGTTATTACGGTTATAAAATATATAAACAACGCCAGCAAAAACCAAAGCAGCCCAAAAAATCACAGCCACTAAATACAAAATCTGAACAAAAAAGAATACCAGAACTGCCAACAACAAAATCTCATTTTGATCCATTTGATATGCAGTAATATTTCAAGAACTTAATAAATAATTATAAGTGACTTGAATAAGAACTTGATAACGACTTGATGACGACTTGATAAAAACTTAAATAAGAACTTGATAAGAACTTGATGACGACTTGATAAAAACTTAATGACGACTTGATAAGAACTTAATGACGACTTGATGACGACTTGTTAAGAACTTGAATAAGTACTTGAATAAGAACTTGTTAAGAACTTGATGATGACTTGTTAAGAACTTGATGTTGACTTGTTAAGAACTTAAATAAGAACTTGAATAAAAACTTGTTAAGAACTTAAATAAGAACTTGAATAAGAACGTGATGCCGACTTGAATAAGAACCTAGAACGACTTAATGACGATTTTTTTTCACAATTAATTGTTACATTCTTTTCCGGGGAGACAACTCCCTTCTGCCTTTATGTAGTATCTAGGTCAGACATGTCTGGCCCCGGCTTACTCAACTGCACAATAGCCGAGTCGAAGCGCCGCACTGTTTGCTAGTTCGTGTCAAGTTACACATAAGGGCGTCAGGCCGCCACGCGGCATTGTATAAATTTAGACGGCGTGTTCAGTACAGGCGTTAGACGTCATTGTATAAATTTAGGCGGCTAAATTTCTAAACATATCAAAACATGTTTCTTACCTTCCCCCAATCACAAGACTAGATAGAATCAGCTGATTAGTAACAGTGACGACATTTCCGCCCAGCACTTGTGTTGTTAGCAACTAAACCTAGCTGTCTTGTCATTTGCGGGTGTGCAGTGCAGTCGTGTTTTCAGTTAGAAAGTGTTGTGTTATGTCGCAAGACAGTATCTCTTCTGAATTAGAGATAGAACTTCTTGAATCACAAACCGTTCATCAAGAATTGCTATTTCATTGAAGTCTACTCCATGAGAAAAGAACTAAAAGCAATGTTTTCATATAGTGAGGAGATAAGGCAGTATTGGTCCACTCCCATTCAACTACCAATGCAGCTTGAAACACGATCTTCTCAAGAGCCACAGCAGGGAACGGCCGCGCTCTAGCTAGAGCGCGTGAAATGAATATTAAACAGGCACACGTCACAGCCTATAGCAGAAAGCCACGCTTTAACGGCCGCGGTCTAGGTGGACCGTCGCTTTGTCACGTCCTATTCAACAGGCTGCCTATTCAGGCGGCCGCCGGGTGTACTTTATACAATTGTCTTGTTTGTTGAATCAAGCTTTTAATAAGTGCACTTGGTGGCTGCTTAGAATAATCTTCAACAACGTGCCACGATTCTACGCTTGTGTGAACACACATCCCACCCCTTTCAGACACTCCCTATTCAGATAGCTTTCAATAGCCAGTCATTCCTCACAATAGAATGAAATCCCAACTTGGTTGACAAATAGCCCTCCTAAGAATAAAGGCATGGTTAACCAAGTCCCCATTGTTTTGTTTGTTTACTTCTTAACGGTCCAGTGACAGAGAACTATAAAACAGATAATCCTACACATTATGTATGTTTGATGTTTGATGAATGTATGCGTGAAA
>CM065737.1:45494075-45581575 GCA_033310375.1 Conus canariensis | reverse complement strand
TCGCTCAGCGATAATTTTTCACGAACCAGTTGCAGTATTTCCCGGGAAATACTGTCGCTGCGACACGATTTTATGAGCGACAGTATTATATACGAGACCGGCCTTGTAATTTAAAATCGACCTGCCTACAAGGTTTAACATGTGTCAAAACTATAAGGTCACATGCTGTCGGGGAAAAATATGCACGAGCACGAAGAGTTAGTGGGTCAGTGAACTGTGCCGAGTTAAAACCGGATGTAATGTTCCATCTCGTCCCCCTCTCGCGCAGGTCCCCCGTGGGACCTATTGGTGTCCCAGATCGTCCCTCGGGGGACCTACTGGGAATTTCTGGGCAGTCCCCCCCCCCCCACCCCCACCCCCGTGCTCCTGAATTCACCATCATGCCTGTCTCAGAAGGTCCCCCCCCCTCCCCCCGTAGTACTCTTGTAGGTGCACGTCTATCTCTCTCTCTCTCTCTCTCTCTCTCTGTCTGTCCGTCTGTCCGTCTCTCTGTCTCTCTAGATCTCCGTGTTGTGCCTCTGTTCCTTTTCCTCTCTCTCTGTCTCTCTTTCTCTCTCTCTCTCTCTCTCTCTCTCTCTCTCTCTCTCTCTCTCTCTCTTTCTCTGTCTCTCTCTGTGTCTGTCTCTCTCGCTCTGTCTGTCTGTCTGTCTTCTCTCTCTCTCTCTCTCTCTCTCTCTCTCTGGAGCGTGACGTGAGTATCGCCGTGTGAGGCCGCGATTTTTGGTCTCTGTCAATTAACTCCCAATTAAAACGAACTCAGGAGGAGTTACGTACCAAAACTGTACCAGAGGCTTCGTAACTGACCATGCCTTCGGCGGCAACTGTTTTTAGGGCCTGTGGTGGCCGGTTCTACTGGATATACCAGGCCTTCATGTCGAAGTGGGCAAGAACCAAGAAGAATCTTTATGTCGCCATTGTCAAACTGAGACGGAGGAGTGACGGTGTAGCACTAGGTTTGCTCCTGTCGTACGTCTTCTGGGGGAGTCTTTTGCTCCGCTGTGGCGATGTGGAGAGTAACCCGGGGCCTAGTTCTTCGCAGAGCAAGGACAGCTTGAGGCAGACACGTTTGAAATCAGGCGGATCCAGAGCCAGTATGGATCGTGCAGACAACCCCTCAGGCAGAGTTCCCAGTGAAGCAGTGAACGAACCCACTCTGCCTTACGTTGTTGGCATGATACAGAACATGGGCTCGAGGATGGACACTCGTTTTGCGGAGGTGAAAGAAGATCTTCATGTCTTACAAGACGAGTATGGGGCCATGCAGGAGGAGCTGAGGGCACTCCGAGGCGAAGTTACGGGTCTGCGTCAGCAAAACGAAGACTTGCAGAAGAAGAACGAGGAGCTGACGAGGAGGTTGGACGTCTTGGAGAGGAAGACGGATGACCTTGAGGGACGGTCCAAGCAAAACAACCTCATCTTTTACGGCCTGCCTCGGAAGGATAACGAGACTCCAGCGGACTGTGAAGGTACGGTGAAGGACCTAGTCAGAAACAAGTTAGAACTATCTGATGACATACAGTTTGATAGGGTGCAGCGTATCAACTCCAAGCCTGACTCGCCAGTTATCGCCAAGTGTGCCTTTTATAAACAGAAAACATCTGTGCTGAAAGCCAAGGGCAAGCTCCGAGGGACAAATGTTTTCGTGGGTGAGGACTTCTCTGCTCAAGTGAGAGAGGTGAGGAAACGGTTGACACCACATCTGAAAAGAGCCAGGGGAGAGGGTAAGAGAGCCTCAATGGTGTTCAACCACCATCTCATCGATGGAAAGAAATTTACAGTGGACCGTGCTGACAGACTTGTAGAATTAAGATAGGGTGACAGCTGGCCCACAGTTTATCCGGGGAATCTTACTATATCAGTAAAAGGAACAAATTTTGAGACGACACCGTCTTTGTTGCCACAGTGCAGTGCCGTTGACACGCTCTCAGCACGTGTTATACGTGATACAGATAACAACGCGGTGTGTTCTGAGTTTAGTTTAGCCGTTGACCGGGTGCAAAATGTAAATAATGTCTTAGATGTTGCTGTATCTGTGTTGCAAAACCCGTCTAACTTGTTTTCCGAGGATGGGTGTACTGTGTCACCGGATGTTGTTGATAATAATGTGTCAATGTGTCCTAGATCGTCCCCCGGGGAATTTCTGGGCAGTCCTCCCCCCTCCCCCCCCCCCCCTGCTGTTCTGACCCCCCCCCCCCCCCCCCGAATTCACAATCATGCCTGTCCCAGAAGGTCCCCCTCCCCCCCCCCCCTCCTCTCCCGTAGTACACGTCTGTCTCTCTCTCTCTTCTTAGTGCACGTATTCGTGTCTGTCTCTGCTGTCCTCTCTCTTCTCCTCCTCTGCTCTGTCTGTCTGTCTGTCTCGTCTCTCTGTCCTCTCTCTTCTCTGCCTCTGTGTCTGTCTCTCTCTCTCTCTCGTCTCTGTCTGTGTCCTGTTCTCTCTGTCGTCTGTCTCTCTCTCTCTCTCTCTCTCTCTCTCTCTCTCTGTCTCTCTCACTGTGTCTCTGTGTGTGTGTGTGTCTCTCTCTTTCTCTCTCTCCCTCTGTTTGTCTCTTTCTCTCTCTTTCTGTCTGTCTGTGTGTCTGTCTCTTTCTCTCTCTCTCTCTCTCTCTCTCTCTCTCTCTCTCTCTTCTGTATGTGAGAGAGTGTCTGTGTATGTGTGTTTGTGTGTGTGTGTGTGTGTTTGTGTGTGTTCGTGCGCGCGCGTGTGTGTGCATGCTTTCCGATTTCTTATTACTTTTTGGTACACACACACACAAACACACACACACACACACACACACACACACACACAGTGCGTGACAGATACAGAAACGGAGAGAGAGAGAAGAAGAGAGAGAGAAGAGACAGAGACAGACAGACAGACAGACAGACAGACAGACAAACAGACAGACAGACAAAGCACAAGTTCACAGTAACCAATACGACATAAACAATGCCAAACAAAATCAAATGACTACACATACACGCTGTGTGTATGTGTGTGTGTGGTGTGTGTGTGTGTGTGTGTGTGTGTGTGTGTGTGTGTGTGTGAGAGAGAGAGAGAGCATCATTTCACAAAAACTAAACAAAATAATCAAGGGAAAATGCATTCACGTGCGCGCGCGCGTGTGTGTGTGTGTGTGTGTGTGTGTGTGGTGTGTGTGTGTGTGTGTGTGTGTGTTGTGTGTGTGCTTGAGAGATAAAGAGATAGGGAGAACATTGCAGTAGAAGATGAGAAAACAATTTTAATGGCTCAAGTAGAAGATAATCTGACTTGAATGAGCGGTTTCGAATTTTTATTAGTTTGTTTACTGTATAATGTGCAAACCCTAACAAACAAGTGACCAAAAGACAGCGCCTGCAAAAATCAAAGGGGGGGGGGGGGGGGGATCGTTAATTCCTTAACAAAATTCGGGTCTACAGATCGCAACCTGACTGAAGGATTTTCTTCAACCATCACATATCGGCAATAAAATGTTCCAACAAAGAGTTGTAAAGAAGAAAGGTTATGTTAACGACCAATCTGTCGCCCCTGCCCAGTTTGTCGCCCGGCGACAGATTGGTCCTCAAAATCAGGACCAATTTGTCGCCCAGGCGACAGATTGGTCCTCAACACCAGGACCAATCTGTCGCCCATTCTAAGTTTTTGAGGGCGACAGATTGGGTCGCACTTCACTGTCCAATCTGTCGCCCCTTGGCCAATTTGTCGCCAACTTACCTTGCTCTCAATAAGTTGATGTTGGGCCACAGTTTCTCTCATTCCCACACTTTCTCTCACTTTAGGAGAAAGTGTGGGGGCTCACTTTCTCTCACTTAAGAAGAAAGTGTGGGATTGAGAGAAAGTGTTGTCCTTCCCCTTTCACACTTTCTCCCAAGTGAGAGAAAGTATGAGGGCGCCCCCACACTTTCTCCAATTGTGAGTGAAAGTGTGGGAAGTGCCCCATATTTTTCATTTATTTGATTATTTTCAATTTCATTATTAGTTTCTTGTCTTTCCTTAACATCAAACTAAGAGCCAAATGATAATAAAATCTAATAAAAAGTGATGGAATGAGACAGGAGTTTATTGTTGTTTTTCTATGGAATGGTCACGTTTTGAAATCGTCAGAGTGCATAATCAATCAGAAAAATCAAACATCCAAGTGTCAAGTAGTTAAATCAACTAGTTATCAAATCCAAATAATATAATTCACGCTGGAAAGTAGGCAAACACACAAAAAATGTTGCTTATTTTATTTTGGTAAGTTTATATGGACATGGTATTAAACATTGGCCATAAACGTTACCTGTCCAATACTCTCCCTATCGAATGGGGTGACCACGAAGTAGTTCAGTTTATTGTAAAATCCAAATGTTCACTATTTAGGCTGCGTATGCTCTAATGGTAATTTTATAATATTCACAACCTAGATAAGTACTGGTCAGTGCCAAAAACAGTGGTCAGCTTCATGAAAATTTCACGTTTTCACTATTTCACTGCATATTGGTGTGTTATAAACGCTTCTGTACAGTTTACAATATAGATGTCTGGTGGTCAACAAGATTGACCAGTGGTCAGTTTCATGTAAATTTAATATTTCCCTGAGTTCACTCCATATTGATATGTTTAATGCTTTCTTTTTTAATGTAGAAGACCAGTGGTCTGCAAGACTAGTGGTCAGTTTTATGTCAATTTCATATTTTCACTATCTCATTCTGTATTGATGTGTTATAGGGTGTATATGCTTCTTAAAACGTAGTATGACTAGTGATTAGCAATAATGACCAGTGACCAGTTTGGAAAACGTAACTGCTTACTGTTTATTATATGAATATTTCTGTGCTTCTTGCAATTTAGATGACCAGTGGTCAGTGACAGTGACCAGTGATCAGTTTGATGCCAATTCCATATTTTTAAAAAAGTGTTTGACAGACAGAATATTGTTGTGGTATGGGCGTTTCTCTGCTCCTTACAACGCAGATGACCTGTAATCAGCAAGAATGACCAGTTTTCATTGTGATGTAAATTCCATGTTTTCTCTATTTGATTGCATGTTATTGTGTGATGAGCATTTTGGTCCCTACCTTTCATGACGTAGATGACCTGTGGTCACTTTGATGCAGTATCTATCTATCTATATATATTTTAATATGCACGTCTCCTCGTAATATGATGTAGGTCAAAATAGGTTGTATAGATTCTGTATCAAAGAGATCATGAACACCACTGAACTGAGCATGTACAGTAAAACCCGTTTAATTGAAAGAGCCTTTGAACCACCTATGGACTTTTAAATATCCGAATTTAAAATTATCCGCGTGTTGAGTTAACCTAAATTTTTGCCCAATCTAAAACAAACTCAAAATAAACCTAACAAATTAACTGAGCAAGTCAAGGAGTAGTCCCAAGGAATTTCAATTAACTGGACTTCGTTGCAGCATTGGCATTACTAGGAACCGAAAATGACGAGAGAGAGAGAGAGAGAGAGAGAGAGAGAGAGAGAGAGAGAGAGAGAGAGAGAGAGAGAGATTTGACCCCAATACCCTGGAGTTACAGGGGCCGCAATTCTTTATTACCCTGCCACAGAAGTAGAAACACTCCAACTTCAAAAGTAGTTCGCTGTGAAGCTGTGTTTTTCTATCCGCTCAAATATTTCCTCTTCAATCATGATGTCTTCCCTATAAGGTCTATCCCATCAAAATATGCAACACCCAGGCCCAATCTATCGCCCGGCGACAGATTGGGCCTGGTGTTGAAGACCAGTCTGTCGCCTGGGCGACAGATTGGTCCTGGTTTGAAGACCAATCTGTCGCCTGGGCGACAGATTGGTCCTGGTTTGAAGACCAATCTGTCGCCGGGCGACAAATTGGGCAGGGGCGACAGATTGGTCGTTAACAGGTTAGCTTCCATAGTGTGGCCAAGGAAGCAGGAAGCGCCCACCACATTGCTTCAAGACTATTCGTTTACAGCGTAAGAAAAGTATTATGCTGTCTGCCCTATACAGACTGGATTTGCAATTTCGAGGTTTTCAAGAACTTCACATTTTTCTTTTCTCCCTGAAATTTGTGTACGGTGCCTTTTTTGTCACTCGCATTGCTGGGGGATACACATAAGTTACAATAAATACTCTTAAAACACTATAATTCGGACCTGCTCTTCAAGTTGTGTGTGTGTGTACGAGCAGGCGTGCGTGTGTTTTCATGTATGTTTGTTCGTATGTGTGTTTGAGAGATAATGCGAAAGAGAGAACACTAAAGTATAAACAAGATGAGGAAATGTACACTGCAAATATGTAGTATTCATTTCAGGAATATTCATATACACTTAAATTCAAAGTCTCTGTGTCTGTATGTGTGTGCATGTGTGTGTGTGTGTGTGTGCGCGCGCGCGTGCGTGTGTGTGTGAGAGAGAGAGAGCGAGAGAGGGGGGGGGGAGGAGAGAGAGCGAGAGAGAGAGAATGTATTTACCTTGTGATAGGTCTTGTGATCCAAAATGGCCTCCTCCAACAGGGTTGGAATGGGTTGCTTTCAGGAGAGCGGGAACCTCACTTCTTCTTGCGACTTTCGATCCTTTGTAGAACAGATCGTTGTTGTGTAGAAGATACTGCTTTGACCGTTTTCTCAGTTTCCTCTTTTCATCCTTGTTTTCCTGTCTACTGGGTTCCAAAAGCACCGATTTGGGATAAGACCCAGTTGACAAATAGTCTGTTATTTCCTGATAGGATTCGTCATCCATCGTGCTCGCTGGTTCTTACAAAACTTCTCTTTATTCTCCCATGAAGCAGCAGACAGCAGTGAGCAAGCAACACTGAACACTCTGAGTGAGTGACTGACACACTAAATCAACGCATGCAAAACTTTCACTTATATACCCCTCGAGCGAACCGCAGAGCCAGCAACTGAACACTGCAAACAAATCGTCTCTCACGCAGTTTTGTTATACGAAATTTGTGTTTCTTACATATTTTTTAAGCCGGCTGGCACAGCGGTCAGTTATATCATAGAGACATGTTTACTATTAATAAAAACTTCAAGACACAAAGATTCTAATGAGCTGAATAAAAACTTATAACTTCGTCTCTATAATTAAGAAATCTTTGATTATTGTGGTTTAATTAACCTACTTTTGACAGGCTTTGGTACACATTTTAGATCTGTCCAAAATATGGGTGGGTAAAATTTATATTATTACAGAACAAAAAATCTAATACAAACTGTCAACTTTCCATGCAGACACATTTTAACCAAATGAGATGTTACCACACACAAAGAAAACTTGGTCATTGTAATTTAACAAAAAAACAACTTGCAATCCAAAATTTGACACAAACCTTCGATCGTAAAATATTCCTTACACACAGCTTGCAGTTTTAAAATTTGTACATAAAACCAATTATGGCCTCTATTAAACACACACACACACACACACACACACACACACACACACACACACACACACACACACACACACAACAATACTTATACCTATACTTGACTGAAAAGGTTCTATATTTTTAGATCACAAAAAACGATCGTCTCTTCGACGCACACACATAAACACACAAACACACACAGAGACACTCTTTCACACACACACACACACACACACACACACACACACACACACACACACACACACACGAAGAGGAGAGAGAGAGAGAGAGAGAGAGAGAGAGAGGAGAAACAGAGGAAGAGAGAGAGAAAGAGAGACAGAGACAGAGAAGGGGGTGGGAAAGAGAGACAGAGAGAGCGACAAAGAGAGCGCCAGAGTGAGAGAGATGGAGAGACTCAAGACTCAAAGACTCAAAAACTTTATTACTCAAGGATAGAGATTTTAGGCAGTGCCTATTCTTCCAATCTGTCCTTGCTATTCTACAACATTCAACTAAACAGACTGCACATATTAATAATGACAGAAACAATGAAGAATATAGCAACATTATAATATTAACAATAACAATAGTAATAAGAATAATAATTATAGAATTAAAAAAAAAAAATTACAAAATTACACAACACAATCAGACACGTACGCACGCGCGCTCACATGCATGCACATGCCCACACATACACGCACGCACGCGCACACCCACATCCCCCCCCCCCCCCCCCCCCCCCCCCCCCCCCCCCCCCCCCCCCCCCCCCCCCCCCCACACACACACACACACACACATTTTCATTAGCTAATATAGAGGCAAGCATAAAAGTATGGCGTTCAGACTGTGACCAAAAGGTTAGATTTATTGTTCAAGTAAATGTTTAAGTATTGCTGATTTGAAGGACGGCAGTGATTGACATGTTTTGGCAGACGGAGGAAGAGAGTTCCACACAGATGGACCAAAAAATGCAAAACTAGATTTGAACAAATCAATGCGGACACGTGGTAAAATGTAATTATTTGAATCATATCGTGTTGTTGCCATTTGGATAAACTCAGCAAGATATGTTGGCGCCATGTTTGCATGGACTTTAAACATTAGTACTGCCTTATTATAGGTCAGTTGGCTCTGCAGCGGTAACATCATTAGTTTTGCGAATTTGCCCGTGGTTGATAGAGACTTGTCGGGAAGAATCAGCTTAATTCCCCGTCTATGCATAGAGTTGATCTTTTTTATGTGATTTTCACCGGCACCACTCCAGACAGTGGACGCATAGTTGATGTGAGAGAGGCAATGGGCTTCAAAAAATAATTTCCGGATGTGTGGTTCAACATAATAACTGAGTTTATTGAGTAAAAACAAATTGCGAGCCAACTGTTTGCAAACATGATTTATATGTGATTGCCATTTAAAGTTCTGATCAATGATCACGCCTAAGACACGGTGTTCGGTAACCTGCTCGATCAAGGTTTCACTCATTTTTAGGCTCAACATAAGATGCTGTCGTTGATGTTTCTGTCTTGATGCTAGGACCATACATTTTGTTTTGTGCGGATTAAGGACCATTCGGTTTTGGTTGCACCATTCTAAGACATCAGTTATACTTTGTTGTAACGATATTTGTACACACATGATGTTTGTATCACTACAGTGAAGAGAACTATCGTCAGCGAACAGATCACAGATGACATCATTGTGAGATATGTGCATCGGTAGGTCATTTATAAAAATACAGAAGAGAAGAGGTCCAAGGACAGAGCCTTGTGGAACGCCACAGCTCACTATTCCTTCAGAGGAATAAGTACCGTTTAAGTAAACACGCTGGGTCCTGTTTTCAAGATATGACTGAAAGAAGGTGACTACTGCCGGATTTTGAACATATGCAGTCATTTTTTTTAATAATATGTTGCGGTCTACAAGATCAAACGCTTTCTTAAAATGGAGGAAAACAGTTCCAGTGAGTTTTCTTTCGTTGATGGCTGATAGCCATGTATCACAGAGGCGTGTTAAGGCCGTGTGGCCTGAGTGATTTCGACGAAAGCCTGACTGAAATGGGTGGAACAGTTTGTGATGTTCCATATGTTTAGTTAGGTGTTTGTGAACATGCATCTCAAGAGGTTTCGATACAACAAGAGATATTGGTCTAAAATTGTTTAAATCAGTGAGATCTCTTGATTTGGGTATGGGAATGACTTTTGCTGCCTTTAGACCACATGGGAAGACATTCTGATCAATACACAAATCATAAACATACGTAAGGGTATCAACAATGTAAGGTAGAGCAAGCTTGAGTATAGAAGCATTTAAGTGATCTGGACCCATTGCTTTTTTATTTTTAAGTTTTGAAATTAAGGAACCAACTTCATTAATAGCAAGCAAGGGGATGCTAAATGAATCTCTAATATTTAATCGTTCTTGACAAACGATTGGAGAACAGCTGGAGTCTCATATCGATTAAAGAATGTGATACTGGCAGCCGTTTGTACTGATTCAGTTACCTGAAGGAAATGATTGTTGAAAGTGTTAGCAGACCACATAGTCGCAGTATTATCTGATTTCTTTCTCGACTTGTCAGTTATTTCATTAACAGCACGCCATAATGATGCTGTATCCCTGTTTGCGTTTATCAGCTTCCTAAAATGCTCAGATTTTGATTTTCTAACCAGATCTGATACTCTGTTTCTCTGCTTTTTATATTCATCTACTTTTTGCGGTTTTAAGTGCATCCCTTAATGCCATTTCTATAATAATGTCTTTTGTCAGCCAGCTGGGAAGTACTCTGTGTTTTACCCTTTTTCTTCTAAGTGGGGCATGTTTATCAACGATTGAGAGGAAGATATTATACCAGGTATTATACGCTTCATTTGGATCTGTGTAATTGAGTACACTGTAGAAAGGAGCTAAGCTTAAGTCGAGGAAAAAATTCATCCTTTCTGAAATTTTTGAAGCAGCGATATTGAATGGTTGTGTGGCCCTTATTCTGTTGCTTTGGAAGTTTACAGGACCAAGTGCACAAAATGAGACAGTGGCCGCTTATGCTTTTGTTGCCCACTGTTATATTGGATACCATGGCTTTGTTGTTCGTGTAGATATGATCCAGCAATGTAGATGTCTTTGCGATTCTAGTTGGACTATGAATAAGCTGATGCAAGCCAAAAAGTGTGGTGGTCGCATCCCAGGCAGGCTGCCGTTTTAACAGATCAATGTTAAAATCACCGAGAAGAATGACATTTGGATAGCTCTAATATACATCATCCATCATGTGTACAAAGTTGTCGTACCAAAGGAAAGTGGCAGCGGGATTCCTGTACACATATCCAACTAGAAGAGGGGCTGAGTTGGAGGGTTTTACCTGCAGCCACATGCATTCAACATTATCAGGCTCAAGGTCACGCCGCCTTTTTGTACAGTGAGCGATGCTTTGATGAATATATATTCCAAGTCCTGTTTCACCAGAGTGATGTGCATCGCGTCGGACAAAGTTATAGTTAGTTATAGATAAAGCTGTATCAGTGAAACGGGAGTCAAGGCGAGTTTCACTAAGACAAGCAAATGAATAGAAGGGGATTCGTTTAGAAGAAAACAGACATCATGAATCTTATTTGGCAGATGATAAACATTTAGGTGACCAATGCGTAATCCAGTATCAGTATTAATTACATTACAATGGTCCATTGTATTAATTCTAGAGCAAAGTCCTGAGCAATAAAACAAAATAGATATACTGTTACAATAACAATTAAAATATAAAATCAGCAATCATAAAATATCCAAGAACACACAAAATCCAAAAAGCAGGGCAATGGAGTTCAGTCCAAAGGACAATTCAAGTATGTGTATGATAACAATATTCAGGAAAGTATGACCAACCAAACAAATGTCGCTTTCAAGCTGTCCGGGTCACAATAGTACAGTCATCCACAGTAACTAAGCAATACCGGGGGAGGGGGGGGGCGGGGGGGAACAAGACTCACAGGGTTGGGGGAGGGGGGTAGGGAGGAGGAGTCAGTGCGTGGTGGGAAGGTGAAGGTGAGACGGAGCAAGCAGGAGGGAAAGAAGACACGGCTGGGGGTGAGAGGGGGGGGTGGAGCTGAGAGGCAGGGGATGGGTAAATTTGGGCGGGGGGGAAGGGTAGGCAAGGGCTCGGGCCTGCACTTGGAAGGCGAGACAGCAAGCTGTTATCTGAATTCCAGATACCGGAATTTCTGTTAAGCAAGGGGGGAGGGAAGATAAGGGTGCATTTGTGTCCAAGGATTGAAAGGCAGAGGAGGGAAGGGGGAGAAAGGCCACATGGGGGGAAACATCGGCATTGATGTAATGGGGGGTCTGTTAAAGTACGGCATGGGTGGCATTGCATGGTGGGAAAAGGTTTCATTAGAAGAACAACTGGATTTCTGGTGGACAATTTCAGGAGCATTGTCCAAGTGATTGTTTGAACTACGTTGAACTGTCTCTGGGGGTAAATTTGTAGGATAGGAATCAGGACGATTTCCTACTGACTGGGGGAACATGGGCTGCACACTCCGACGGAACTCAGTAGGGACAGGCTGCTTGTCTTGGTTTTCTTTTAATTTTCAAGACTGTGATCTGTTACGGTTTGTTGCAATGGGCTGTTCCTGACATAGCTCTGGGTGTGCCCCATTACCCGTATTCCGTGGAGGCCGGTTCACACGGAGTGCCAGAAACTGAATGATTTGCCGTAACCAGAGCGACAAGCCACTGGCAGACAGGTGAATACCATCCGATGTGAAATAGCTCTGAACGATCCTAAGATTTTGATCAACGAAATTTGTTTCAAACAAAAAACATGCACTTGTTTCTGCACATAGGACATGCAGTTCCCTATTCATCAAATTAATGAATTTCAAAGGAATAGGTTTTCTAGGAAGTAGGGCAGAGACAGCAATTTTGGCAGCAGGAAAAACTCTTTTCACCTGTCCCAGAAGGTGACCAAAGTCCTGCTGTAGCGTGTCTACAGAGTAGTGTTTGTGAAGGTCGTTTCCCCCCACATGCAATGCCACCCGCTGCACATCATCTCGTACTGCACAATCTCTGAGGGCAGCAGTGACGTCAGTCACCTTCGCCCCAGGCATTGTGCGTACATGGGTGAGCCCCGTCCTGTCCAGTCTCTGTCGGTCAATATACTGAAGGTTACAATCCCCCACAATGAAGTTGACAAGTTTGCCTTTCGGGGGAAGACGGATCCTGAATTTTGGGGTAGTTTGATTGAGCTGTCGGTCAGAGACTGCTGTGGTATTACCTATGACAGGGGTGGAGTCAGTCTGCTGTCTGTCAAAGGCTGGTTTGTTGTTGGTGACAGTGACTGAGTCGGTCACAGCGTAAGTGACAGTCTGTTCTTTGTCAGCCGTAACACCACTATGCTTAGTACACACGTCGCTAGATTGTTCCCGTTGTTTTAGTTCTGGCTGCGTTGACTTTTTTGATGACTTTACAGTGGACGTGGTATGGTGCTGACAGTCACGTGCTGATTTCAAGAGGTGCTTTTGACGGTCAGACACACTGTCAATCAGCTTCGTTTGTTCTTTCAGCTGATTGCGTAGTGTGTTGCACTCATCTTGCAGACTGTCAATTTTCTCCTGCATCGTCTGTTTTAAAATCCTCAGTTTGTTTTCAATCTGAGTTTTAATATCTGCATCAAGGCTTTTGATACAAGATATACAGACAGATGCTGTGAAAGAAAGAGAGCACTGGAAGCAATTATTAGCTTCTGTGCTTGTACTGGCATTGGTGGTGGTGGGGTCTGTGTTGTCAGTAGAAGTGGTCCCCTCTGTGGTGGTTGTGTCAGTCTGACCAGTAGTTGTTCTGATCTCTGAGGTAGTGTGGTCAATGTCACTGGTAACTGTTCTTATCTCTGGGATAGTGAGATCAGTGTCACTGGTAATTGTGCTTATCTCTGGGGTAGTGGGGTCAGTGTCACTAGTAGTTGTTCTTATCTCTGGGGTAGTGGGGTCAGTGTCATTGGTGGTTGTTATCTCTGGGGTAGTGGGGTCAGTGTCACTGGCAGCTGTTGTCTCTGGGGTAGTGGGGTCAGTGTCACTGGTGGTTGTTATCTCTGGGGTAGTGGGGTCAGTGTCATTGGTGGTTGTTATCTCTGGGGTAGTGGGGTCAGTGTCACTGGCAGCTGTTATCTCTGGGGTAGTGGGGTCAGTGTCATTAGTAGTTGTTATCTCTGGGGTAGCGGGGTCAGTGTCACTGGTAGTTGTAATCTCTGGGGTAGTGGGGTCAGTGTCACTGGTAGTTGTTATCTCTGGGGTAGTGGGGTCAGTGTCACTGGCAGTCTCTGTGACATCAGTGTTGACCTCACAGGACTGTGAATCACACAGTGATGCGGACTGCGTGGTGACAGGAAAGATGACGTGGTGGCTGGCTGTATCCGCAAGGAGTTCAGTGATAACGGGGCCTTCACACTGAGTTCCTGCATTGTCCTGCTGGTCACTGTTGGCATCGTCCTCGGTGATGTAGCCCAGCGCCCTGTGCTCATCCCACACTTGGCTGGCATCCATGCCAGAGTCTTGGAGTTTGCCCACAATGGCACACAATATTTGAAACTCAGTCTTTGCCCATGCCTCACACTTAAAACCCTGGACTAAGCATGAGCCAGCACCCTTTTTTCTTGTTATTTTTTTGAGAAAATAGAGTGTTATTGTAAGGCATTTTTCAGTGTCATGCTTGTAGATCTGAACAAATGTCTTAGCTAAATTGTATTTCGAAACCTCCTCACAGCACAGCGGTACTTGAATAACTTTATTGCCCTCATCCCTGTCTTCCCATATAATATTGAACGGAGAGTCAGGGACAGGGTCATTCAGGTAGCGAAGAGCTAAAGCATCACGCCAACGAGTGAGAGTTTTGAGTTGGGAACACCTGTAAGTTTTCTGTTTCGTGTCAAGCGTGGCTTTTAGTTCGGGCTTGTCTGACTGTACATTACTAACAGCAGACTGCATCGTCAATTACTGTGGACGACTTGACCATGTTGGAGGGGGGGGGGAGTTACATGTAGACTGTAACGGCCATCCTGGCCGTGGAAGACGTGCTGTACTGTAGTTGTAACTTGTGAAGAAGTAGTTTTAAGCACAACACAGACAGGATGGAGTGGGGAAAACCGGAACAAAGGAACACGGGTTGACGAGATCCATCTGATCTCCACCACAAATTAATTAGCCGGTTTTTACTGCCCACTTGTACACACACTGGCCATAGACACGAACAGTCGTCCCTTGTATAAACTTCAGGGCGGGGTTGTTTCCTCGGCAAGGGGATCGGCTTACGGGGTGACGACAGATGAGGCCAGTTAGGGCGCCTGGAGGATCACTGCTTCAACAGCTGGAAGCAATCAAGGCGTCTCGCCGCGCGTCCGCGGCACAACACCACAAACTGGTTGAAGAAATCTTGAGGGAAAGCAATTTCAAACTGATAATTTCCCTTAAAACACACGTATTCAATTAAGAACAATCCGCTTCTGTTCACAGAAACAATGCACGAAGCACCAGGCACTGTTTGATCAATTCTACACGGGAGGAAAACTGAATTACATATAAAACACGACTCAGCAAATAAACAGAACGCAAAGCTCGGGAAAAACACGTCCGCACCGGTCGGTGGCGGCGAAGAGAGAGAGAGAGAGGAGAGAGAGAGAGAGAGAGAGAGAGAGAGAGAGTTACGGACAGACAGAGAGACAGACAGAGAGAGAGACAGAGAAAAAAGAAAAAGAAAGAAAGAGACAGAGAGAGACAGAGAGTGAGAGAGAGAGAGGAACAGAGACACAGACACGGAGATACTGACAGAGAGACGGACAGACAGACAGACAGACAGACAGACAGACATAGACAGAGAGAGACAGACAGACAGACGTGCACCTACAAGAGTACTAGAACTAAAAGTAAACATGGACAAAGGCAATATTATTGTTTTGGTAAGGGTGGATATTTGTCAGCGAGTGAGAAATTCAATTCAATCAACTTTATTGTCCATCGGAAATTTTTCTTCTGCTCCACATCATTTCACAAGTACATAAGACATTACAAAGAGACATTATAAATCGTTACATAAAAGTCTGTGTTAGTATATGTGTTGGCATATACATCAACACTCACACACCCTTCCCCACCCCCAACACACACACCTGCACACACACAGCACACGCACACACACACACACACACACACACACACACACACACACACACACACACACACACACACACACACACGCATACACACATGAAATAAACATTAAATCCATAAGACATAAAACATTACATTGATTATGAAAACAAGACATAAAAACACAAACTCACCCGCACCAATGCCCAAACACTAACACACACACACACACACACACACACACACACACACACACACACACACACACACACACACACACACACACAAAACCTTTGATTTGCTTTTTTGAAGATACTGTCAGTATGTTGACTAAAAGACAGCTTATGGTCAATGTGTATACCAAGATATTTGAAACAGTCGACAGTTTCTATTGTATGTCCATTTATCACAACTGGTTAAAATGAACTATCTGATGTTGAAAAGTTTAATACAAGTTCTTTGGTCTTACCACAATTAAGTTGCAAGAAGCTGGAAGAGCACCAATCCTGTAGTTCTAAGATGTGACTGAAATGTTTGCTCATTTATAGAGCCTTCTTTAAACAAAAGACTTACAAGAGCCATATCATCAGCATATTTAAATAGGTTCAGAAGTGCACCCTGGATTTTCATTCCATTTGCGTAAATTGAAAATAACAATGGAGATAGAACACATCCTTGAGGAGCACCTGTGTTTAAGACAATTTCCTCTGACAAACAACGATTCATTAATACTCTCTGGGGTTGGTTTTCAAGAAAATTTCTGACCCACTTAATAACCAATACTTGCCTATTATTGTATCATGTTTTTTCTTGTTCCTTCCCATCATTGTGTTTAACCCATCCCATGCCTGTTTTAAATTTTGAGTACAGAATTTCTGCTCAATCTTCTCCTTGTAGTTCTGCTTGGCCTGTTGCACCTTTCATCTAAATTCTTTAGTTTTTGCTTGAACGGTCTTCTTCTTCTTCTTTCTTTGAACATCCGCCATCATCATTTTGATGGTTCTGATGTGTGTAAAAACTGGGGGATTTCCACATGGGTGTTGGCATAGACATGTAGGACTGGCAGTAGGAGGGGGGGACTTTTGGGGTGGGGTGGTAGGGGGAGGGGGGAGTAGGGGGGAGGGCGCTGGCTGGTCAAATTTGGGACTTGAAACACTCCACTGAGGTTGAGGAAATAACCTCAGGAGGCAGGCTGTTCCAGTCCCTGACAGTCCTCGGGAAGAAAGAAAACTTCCTGTAATTGGTTTTACAAGCAGGGAGGAGATATGTCTCCCCGTGAGACTGTCTTGTAGACCGTGCTGGGGTATTTGGTGTGGGCCTGAATGGGGTGTTTATGCTGACCTCTTCACGATGGTATTTGAAGAAGGTGGTCAGCCTTGCTGCACTTCTTCTGTCTGCTAGAGTGGACCACTGTAGATGTGTCAGCATGGAATCGACACCTGAGGTGTGACGGTGGCGGTTCACAACCCATCGAGCTGCACGGCGTTGGATTTTTTTCCATGTTGCTGATGTTTTTGGCAACTCCGCCTAGGACGGTCCCAAGCCCGGCTGAAAAAGGAGGAGGGTTGGGCGTGGGGCTAGCAACCCCACCCCGTAAAAAAGTTGTGCTACAGAAACTGCAACGACAACTACGACCCAACAACTGCCTGGACGGGAAGACGCCTCTTCAGCTGGGTCCATGACGCGTGCTGGTGAAAGCCTCCGGGAAGCCAGCTCGCCGACTAGTCTTCTTACGACCAAGGCCAAGACCAGGATAGGGACCTGGAACATCAGAACCCTATACGAGAGCGGCAAATCAGCGCAGGTGGCCAGAGAGATGGAGAGATACAACATCAAGGTTCTCGGACTATGTGAGACCCGATGGAACGGAAACGGCCAGACCAGATTATCTACAGGAGAAACCATTATCTATTCCGGACATGAAGACATGGACCACGACCACACCCAAGGAGTCGCGCTTCTGTTGGCGCCAGAGGCTATGAGAGCGCTGGTGGCATGGGAACCGGTCTCATCAAGACTTATGGCAGCCAGGTTCAACTCCAAGGGAAGGAAGACCTCCATCATACAGTGTTACGCACCAACTAACGCAGCACAGGAAGAAGAAAAGGAAAACTTCTACAGTTCTTTGCAGTCGCTTTTGGACCGGACTCCGAGAAGAGACATGAAGATCGTCATGGGCGACTTGAACGCCAAGGTGGGGGATGACAACACAGGCAAAGAATTCATCATGGGCAGACATGGCGTTGGTACCTGCAACGAGAACGGAGAGCTATTCACAGACTTCTGTTCCTTCAACGACCTAGTCATAGGCGGTACCATCTACCCACACAAAAAGATCCACAAGACCACTTGGACTTCACCAGATGGAAAGACTGACAACCAGATCGACCACTTCACCATCGACCGTAAGTGGAGACGCAGTATGCAGGATGTCAGAGTAAGGCGCGGCGCTGACGCAGCCTCGGACCATCAGTTGCTGGTGGTGACACTGAAGACCAAGCTGAGATCCTTCTGTGACTCTGCTGGAAGACCACACCACAAGTTCAACATACAGTTTCTGAAAGACAAGAAGAAAGCGGAAGAGTTCAACTGTGAAGTCAGAAACAGGTTCGAGGCGCTAGCAGAGCTGGCCGAAGAGACAGTGGAGAACTACTGGACAGAAGTACAGAAGACCTGGAAGGAGGCGTGCACCAAGGTTCTGGGGAGGAGAGAGAGAGAGCAGAAGGAGTGGTTGACGATGGAGACGTGGGAGAAGATAGAGAGGAGGAGAGAGGGAAAGCAGGAGATCAACAGATGTCACGACCAACAGATGAAGGCGGACCTCAGAGCACAGTATTGGGAGATGAACCGAGAAGTGAAGAAGAGTGCAAGGCATGACAAAAGAAAATTTGTGCACAATCTGACAGAAGAGGCAGAATCAGCAGCCAGACAGAACAACATGAAGAGAGTGTATGAGATCACCAGGGCCCTGTCAGGAAAGAGATTCAACCCGAGTAAACCAGTCAAGGACAAGAACGGGAAAATCATCGCAAGCGACGAGGAGCAAAGAAGAAGATGGGTGGAGCATTTTGAGGAAGTCCTCAACCGACCACCACCGCAAGCAGTGTCCGACATAACACCAGCAACAGAGCCCCTCAACATTAACACCAACCCACCAGCCAAGGCTGAGATCATCAAAGCCATCAAGTCCTTGAAGAACGGCAAGGCAGCGGGTCCGGACGGCATCCCCCCTGAAGCTCTAAAGACCGATGCTGCAACAACAGCAGAAATGTTACTTCCTCTTCTAGCAAAGATATGGGAACAAGAGCAAGTGCCTGCCGACTGGAAGCTTGGTTATCTGGTGAAGCTTCCCAAGAAAGGCGACCTTTCCCAGTGCGGCAACTGGTGAGGAATCATGCTGCTGTCCATCCCCAGCAAGGTGCTCACAAGAATCATCCTGGAAAGAATAAAGGAGGCATTAGACAAGGAGCTGAGAGCAGAACAGGCAGGTTTCAGGCAGGACCGGTCATGCACGGACCACATCGCAACGCTGCGTATCATCATTGAGCAATGCGCAGAGTGGCAGTCTCCCTTGTACATGACCTTCATCGACTTCGAGAAAGCATTCGACAGCGTCGACAGGGAGACTATCTGGAAGCTGATGCAGCACTACGGAATCCCACAGAAGCTCATTAACATCATCAAGAAGCTGTACGAGGACTCAACCTGCCAGATCATCCATAACGGGAAGCTGACCAACCCCTTCGCAGTGAAGACAGGAGTGAGGCAGGGCTGTATACTGTCGCCGACAATTTTCCTGATCGCCATAGACTGGATCATGAGGAGAACTACAGAGGGCAGCAACACCGGCATCCAGTGGACCTTCACCAAACATCTAGAGGACTTGGATTTTGCGGATGACATCAGCCTTTTGTCTCACAAACAACAACACGCCCAGGCCAAGCTAATCAGACTCGCAGAGGAGGCAGAAAAGACTGGCCTAAAGATCAACACCAAGAAAACAGAGGTGATGCGGATGAACAACCGACTCAACCAACCACTGCAGCTACACGGAAAGGACCTGACGGAAACAGACCGTTTCGTCTACTTAGGAAGCGTGGTCAATACTGATGGCGGCGCAGACGATGACGTTAAAAGCCGGATCAACAAAGCAAGGGTAGCGTTCAACACCCTGCGACCCATCTGGAACTCCAAAGCCCTATCCCAGCGCAGCAAAGTCCGCATCTTTAACACCAACGTCAAGGCAGTCCTTCTCTATGGAACCGAGACATGGCGGGTAACCAACACCATCACCAGGAAGATACAGACATTCGTCAACAAATGCCTGCGCCACATCCTCAACATCAGGTGGCCGGAGAAGATCTCGAACGCTGACCTATGGAAAAGAACCAGCCAGAATCCGATCGACCAGGACATCAAGAAAAGAAAATGGGGCTGGATAGGCCATACGCTCCGCAAACCCACAGACAACGTCACTAGACAAGCACTAGAGTGGAACCCACAAGGAAAAAGGAAAGTGGGACGGCCAAAACAGTCGTGGAGAAGATCCGTCGAGAGCGAAGTGAAGGAAGCCGGAATGACATGGACTCGGCTGAAGAGAACAGCCCAAAACAGAGTCCGTTGGCGTGGTGTTGTTGCGGCCCTATGCTCCACTGGGAGTCAACAGGACTAAGGCGTAAGGATGTTTTTGGCAGTATATGGGTCCCAGACAGGTGAGGCATATTCTAGGGTGGGGCGAACGAGGGCATTGTAGGCAGTTTCCTTAATGTTGATGGAGCCTACTCTCAGGTTTCGCCTGAGGAACCCTAAGGTCTTGTTTGCCCTGTTTGTTATATTGGAGACGTGGGTGTCCCAGCTAAGATCTTGGGAAATGGTGACCCCCAGGTACTTTGTCTCTTCAGCTCTTTTGAGATTTTGGCCATGGAGATGGTATGTGCCAGTGAGTGTGTTTTTCTTCCTGGAGACGTGGAGGGCTTGACACTTGTCTGGGTGGAAGGACATTTTCCATTTTGTTTCCCAGGCTGCCATGTGGTCCAGATCCTGTTGTAGCTTCCTTTGGTCTTGGGGGGAAGCTACAGTTCTGTGGCAGAGAGTGTCATCTGCAAAGAGCCGTGTTGTTGAGGAGGAGAGTTGTTCAGGGAGGTCGTTTATGTAGAGGAGAAAAAGGGCTGGGCCCAGGTCTGATCCCTGGGGGACTCCTGACTCTACTGAGACGGCCTTTGAAGAGGCTCCATCAACAACCACCGCCTGCTGTCGGTTTGCCAGGAAGTTCTTTATCCATTCATGGACCTGGCCAGTGATCCCATAATGTCGGAGCTTGTGGGTTAGAAGGGAGTGTCACATTATCACCCTGAATAAATGCTGCTTTTTTCACGTTTAAGCACACTTTAAGTTCCCTGGTCAACCATGGCTTGTTGTTAGGATAGACTTTTATTGTTTTCTTTTTAACAATGTTTTCTTCACAAAATAAAATGTATGAGGTAAAAAATGTATGATGTAATTGTGTCTGTCAGTTCATTGGGATCCTTACATGTTGTAAAAAACACATTCCAGTCCGTTGTATCAAAGCAATCTCTGAACACCTCTTTACTCTCTTCACTCCACAGTTTCACAGTTTTCGTAACTGGTTTGCTTTGTTTGACTTTCTGTATATATTTTGGTAATAAGTGAACAACATTATGATCTGACCTTCCCAATGGAGGTCTACACACAGATTTATAGGCGTTTTTAATGTTACCATAACACTTGTCAAGAATGTTGGTCATGCGGGTTGGACCTGTGACATACTGCTGTAGTGTCGGCAAATGATCTGACAATTTACACGTATTAAAGTCCCCTAACAGGAATACAGGCTGATCAGTTGAGCGATAAAGAGCGTTATGGTAGCATTCGGAAATCTTGTCAGCTTGACATTTTTTCTTGACATTTTATCCTGACACATAGGCTAGAATAATAGTTATCTGTCCAAATTCACGAGGCAAGCAAAACGGTCGAAATGACACAGAGAATTTCATAGTCCCTGGTGCACACCTGTTGATGCACATGAAATTGCGTAGCCCACTTTTTGTCCACATATATGCATACCCCCCACCCCCACACCCCTCCTAATTCTTTTGTTGACAACACCCTGTCCCTGTCAGCCCTGATCAAATAATACCACAGGCGGCGGAAGCAGGGGGGGGGGGGGCCATGCCCCCCTCCAGAAAAATATTGGGGGGGGGGGCAGCCTTATATACTGCCCCCCCTAATATTGAGCACCTCCAAAAAATCAGAGAGAGAGAGAGAGGGGGGGGAGAGAGAGAGAGAGAGAGAGAGAGATGTTTGATGGTGCATCACCTTGTCGCCATACTTGTCATACTTCCTGTCAAACTCGCTCAGGAAAGATGTCAACACATTTCTCGGGAACCTCTCTGCAGCTGACCCACTTTGGTCACACATCACTGACCAGTACCTGACCAACATTGCCAAGAATGGCATATATGCTGATGCTAGTGTAGTGCAAGCTATGGCGAGAATGATTGGTAGGGACATACACATCGTAACAAGTCAGCAAGAGAGCTCCAGGATATGCTACCTGATGAATAAGATCTTGGCGGGAGACATTGAATCATCCCTACCACCTGTCCTTATTTGGGCAAATAGGCGAGGAACATTTTGTGATCCTAACACTTCATCAAACCAGGACAGTGAAAATGATGAAGAAAAGGAGGAAGAAAGTGTTTCCTCATCTCCTACAGAAGGTGCATCAATCATGCAGTCTCCTCGTGACAATGCCAGCCGACCTGCGCAGTCTGCTCGTGTTGACATTGACCGACCTGCTACTGTAAGAAAACCAAAATGTCAGTCTACTGTGTGCTGCAAGGGCGCAGTCAATCCCTTTCAGCCACAGAGCGACACAGTCCTCTCCAAACTGACCAGGATAAGTTCAGGAAGGCCCCGCTATTTCCAAAGATCTGGGTTCCAGCAATACGCTTGGCTTCACCTATGCACAACAGACAACAAGGTATGTTGTTTCTTCTGCATGAGGGCTAATCATCAAGGCTGCAAACCTGATGCAGCGTTTGTATGGAGCGGTTTTGACAACTGGAAGAAAGCACTGGAAAAGTTCTCAAGCCATGAAAAATCATCTTCACATGGAGCAGCCGTGTATGACGTAAACTGTAGACAGTCTACAACGTCAGTGTATGCTCCAGTGACGTGTCAACATGAAACAGAACAAAAGAAACACTGCAAAGCCTGATGAACGAACTAAAGAGCCTTCAGTTTCTCCTGCGTCAGGGTCTGCCTCTCCGTGGACATGACGAGCAGGAAGGCAACCTTCAACAGCTGCTCAAGTTCTGTTTTGGAGAGGGCTGCAAGGAAAAAACAAACACAAGTTCAAAATATCTGTCTCATGATATTGTCAACGAGATTCTCGGGATTATGGCACATAAAGTCTTGCGATCTGTTGCACTTGAAATCAGAGAAGCGAATTGGTTTTCGATACTAGCTGACGAAACCCGTGATGTTGCAAACAGGGAGCAGGTTGTAATTTGCACAAGATGGGTAACTGAGCAGTTTGAAGTCATAGAGGAGCCTGTGGGACTGGTGCATGTCGACAATACCTGTGCTGAGACAATTATTAATGCGCTAAAGGATTGCTTGATCAGGCTGGACTTGCCAGTGCAGAAATGTAGGGGTCAGGCCTACGACGGGGCCAGTAATTTTCAGGGTCACGTTTCAGGAGTTGCAAAACGGTTCAAAGATGAGGTCCCGTCAGCAGTGTGCGTACACTATTTGGCACACTCAGTCAATCTTGTGTTACAAGAGGCTTCCAGAAAGGTCAAAGTAATAAGAGATGCCCTTGACTTTGCCACAGAGGTCATTCAGTTTATCAAATTATCACCAAAACGACAGATCCTTTTTGAAACAATCCAACATGAAACATCAACTTCGTGCAGCCTGTCCATTAAACCACTGGGTCTAACAAGGTGGACTGTTCGAACAAAAGCTTTTGACTCTCTCATTGAGAACTATGAGGCTTTGCAAGAAACACTTGAACTAGTCTCACAAGGACATGATGAGTATGCCAGGAGAGCATCCGGCCTTCCAGCACTTATGCAGCAGTTCTCCACCTGTCTAGGGCTCTCACTTACACAGGATGTCTTTGCTGTGACTGAAGAGCTAGCGACTGCTGTTCAAAGGAAACAAACGTCCTGTGTGGATGCAACAAACGCTGCAAACATCTGTCTGAGAACGCTTGAAATTATGCGCCAGGATAAAAGTTTCCAGACATTTTTTGCCGACGTCTCAACCACGGCTGCAAACGTGTGTGATGAGCCCCGCATTCCGAGACAGAGACAGCCTCCACGGAGACTTGATGAGGGCTCCCAAGGTCACAGCTACTCTGACCCTTCTGCTTATTACAGGCAGCAGTACTATGAGGCCATAGACAACGTCAAAGAGCATATAAAGCGCAGATTTGACCAACAAAGTCTTAAGTTGCTAAGGAAGATTGAAATTCTCTTAGGTGACGGAGCTGCAGGAAAGAATCCAGAAATTCCTCAAGAGATCAAAGACACATGTGCTGCGGACACTGACATGGACAGACTCAAAACACAGTTGGCCATCCTTCTACATGCTCTGGGGGACAACAAGAAGTCCATCTTTGAGGCACTGCTAGAAAAACTGACAGCTTCTGACACTGTTAAAAGAATGTTGAGTGAGGCAGACAAACTTATCAGGCTGTACTTGACCATTCCAGTTACAGCTGCAACAGCTGAACGCAGTTTTTCTGCCTTGAAGCAGGTCAAAACATACCTCCGAAGCACTATGACTCAGGAGCGCCTAAACAACTGTCTCATTATGCATGTGTTCAAAGACAAGGTTGATCAGCTCAATCTCGCTGAAATTTCTTCCGAGTTAGTTTGCAGAAACGAACGACGTCAAGTTACTTCGGAAAATTAAATGTGTAAAGGTGTAACCTCCCAGCTGTTTGTGTAACCTGCTAATGTACAGACTGTGACAATCGTGACTTAGTAACTGCACTTTACGGTGCCTAATGTCCAGTGAATATAGAGAGAAGGTATGTTATTACGTTATTCAGTCAGAAAGTCTGACAGTTGTCTCCCCCCACCCCCCACCCCTCTCTCTCTCTCTCTCTCTCTTTCTCTCCCTTTCTCTCGCTCTCTCTCTCTCTCTCTCTCTCTCTCTCTCTCTCTCTCTCTCTCTCTCTCTCTCTCTCTGTCTCAGTTTCTGCAACGTTTTAATTGCAGCTATACAAAATGTATTTCAAGTGTGTGTGTGTGTGTGTGTGTGTGTGTGTGTGTGTGTGTGTGTGTGTGTGTGTGTGAACTGAATATTGCATGCTGGGATTTTTTTTTTTTATCGAACATTGCCATATTGTGATTGTCGGAGTTCAGTGATTTGAAATATCCATTGCCCCCCCTAATCCTGGACAGCTTCCGCCGCCACTGAATACCCCTCCAAATTAAGCCTTTCGTCTGTGTGATTATCATTCAGATGTATCTCTGTAAAACACAACAAACTGCTTCTTCTGAAATCACCATCAAATCTTATTTTCGTTGTAAATTCATCTATCTTGTTGTCAAGAGATCGCACATTTGACAAAGTCAACACAGGCAGATGATGACTGCAACCTTGTCGTTTCAGTCTGTTTTTCACTCCACCTCTTGATCCCCGCTTTCTTGTTTTTCTTCTGTGTGGTGGGCTTTCTTTCTTCATGCAGTTCACTTAACAATTCTGTGTCAATCAAAACTGGAGGTGTTTCATGTTGTAACGACAGTAGGTACTCACGGGAATATGACCAAATGGCGGAACAGTCTTGTTGGTATTCACTAACACAAAACACAGAAGAAACCGTCAAAACCACCATAAACAACGCCATACACATCACTCTCCACTTTCCACACATCTTCGGCCAACTGCTTGTAAAACAGTATTCTCGAAAAATAACAGCAGCAACAGACTTTGACAAAAAACGAATGACGAGACGACGTGGAGCATGGGTCAGCCAACATGGAACTATGGAAATGAGAAAGTTCAGGTAGTAAATGCGTACAAGTATCTTGGAATGTATTTCTCAACAAGACTTACTTTTAGTTTTGCATGTCAAAATATAGCTAATAAAGGAAAGAAAACACTTATTCTCTTATTTCATATTCCGTATAAACTAGACTGCAATGCTTTTAGTGTGTTTAGTAAACTATTTGACTCTCAGATTCAGCCAATGTTACAGTGCAGTGCAGAAATATGGGCTTTTGAGAAAACTATGGAAAAAGAAAACGTACATTTCTTTCCATTGAAATGCTTTCTTCATATCGACATTCGAATGCCAAAATGATCTTGTTTATGGCGAACTAGGCAGATAACCTATTTACTTCAATTCATATGTGAAAGGTATTGAATACTGGCTGAAACTGACAAGAATGAATGAAGACGGGGTGAGTTCTCGCTCACGAGTGGTGCAGTTGCTGGTTTCACGTCTCTGTGCATAATTAATTAATTTTGTCTTAATTACGAGTGGTATTGACATTTCAAGTGCACAGAAATTTCAGTAAGTGATTAACGTGTCGACCAGTATGATTTGTTAGAGAAGCCGACGGCAGCATCGGGCACAGGCCACACAAAAACAACACAGGATGTGGTGTCGAGAGGAAATGGTGAATTAACAGTACAGATGTACCGACACAGTGTTGTGTTTGGACAGTGACGTCGCTCAAACGGAAGTGCCCTGTGGTGTTTGTGTGCTAATTCTTGGAGTACGACATGAAACTGTGTTCTGTGAAGTGTTCTGTGAAATGAGTGACAACAAAAACAAACGGATTTACTCTTCATCTACAGATGATAGTGACACCAGTGTTTGTGTAGAACAGACAGTGAAACCTGATCGAAAACGTCAAAACATAGGGTCTTGTGCAGAAGAGGAAAAAAACAACAGCATGCCGGATCTTTCAAGCAGAGACATTCAAGTAGCCCTCGCTAGAATAGAAAAACGAATGGACGGTTTAGCCACAAAAGAAGACTTTGCAATGATGAAAGAAGACTTAAAAAACCTGACAACAAATTTCATGGAGAAGGTTACTGCGCTTGAGGGGAGGGTCTTTGAAATGGAAGCGCAGAGAGAACGGCAAGACAAAGTAGGTCAAGAACTGAAAAAGAAGAACGAAACCCTACACAATATTATTAGGCAGCAGGAAATCAGAATTAAAGAAGTAGAAAAGCAGCAAAATGATCTGGATCAATACTCTCGGAGGTGTCATTTACGGGTTTTCCGGGTCCAGGAGCGAGAGAATGAGACACCAGACGACTGTGTGCGCAAAATCTGTACCATCTTCACTGACAGCGTGGGTGTCGATGTCAAACCTGTCGACATAGAGGTGGCGCACAGGACTGGGAGACGTAGTTCCGACAAACCTCGCCCAATACTCGTACGATTCTTCGACCGCAAGAAGCGAGACCAGGTGCTGACTAACCGCCGTAAGCTGAAGGGAAAGGGTACCAGCGTAGCAGAGGATTTGACAGCGACCAACTACAGGCTCCTACGAAGTGCCATGGAACATTCGGCAACGATGTCCGCCTGGACCAGCGCTGGGAAGATACTAGCCAAAGTTAAGAACGGTGTCATTGTGAGACTGACAATTCACACGGATTTGGATGAAGCTTTCAAGCGAGCCATGTCACCAGCAAATGTTAGCATGGAGGAGAATGTGTTGGTGTTGTAATTTTTGAAGAAAAGAGACTCAAAAAAATGTGATGGAAGGAACGGTGGAACATTCTCTGTGTGTGGGAAGAGGGGGAAAAAAAGGCGTGTAATTAAGCAGGACTGGATCGAAGGACTTTACCCGAAAGAAAAAGTGAGAAAAAGTGAGTAAAACAATTTTCAAAAACAGAATTGTGAAAAAAAAAATGATTACGATGTCAGTATAATAACAATATAATGACAGTTCAACAGCAAAGATTGAAATCGAGTGTTGTTTAAAACAAAATGGAGAGGGGGGAGAGGACAAAATAAAGAGAGGAGATTGGGGCGGGGGGGGGGGGTGGAACGGGTCCGCTGTTGAGGGCTGGGGGAAGGACAGGAAGAAGTGATTTTGTACTTTTTGTTATTTGTTGTTGTTTGTCTGTCAACAGGTGCACACACAGTGAACACATGCCCACACGTATGCATGCACACCCACACATATGATATAAGTACGCATGGATGCATGCGGGAACTTATAATTGGGTGTTAATGCGCGTACGCACACACACGCACGCGCGCACACTCACGCACACACACGCGCGCACACGCGCGCACGCACACGCACGCACGCACGCAAGCACACGCACGCGCACACACACACACACACACACGTACGTAAACAGGAGAAGAGAGAGAAAGAGGTGGGGGAGAGGAGAGAGAGAGAGAGAGAGAGAGAGAATGCTAGTCAATCTGTATCGACACGTAAGAATATATAAACACATACATTCGGAAATACAAGTACATGTGCACACTGACGCGCGGCCATACACACACACACACACACATACACACACGCGCGCGCGCGCGCGCGCGTGCGCGCACACACACACATACACGCACGCGCATGCACACACACACATACACACTATACTTTTAAACGTGTAACATTATTATTATTATAATATCAACATTATTATTTTCATAGCTGAATTACAGCTACAGTCAATGAATCTTTTATACTCATCCAATTTTTTTTTCTTTTAATTTGATATAGAAGTATGAACGTGTGTACATATAACACACACATACACTTACACACACACACACACACACACACACACACACACACACACACACACACACACACACACTAACACACACTAACACACACTAACACACACGCATGCACACACACGTACACGATCGTCTAATATTTTTAGTAAACAGACGTTAAATTGAAGAATGAGCACGTGTACTCACATACACACACACACACACACACACGCACGCACACGCACACACGCACACACACACGCGCGCACACACGTAACATACATACAACACATACAAAAGCATTCACGCATGTGTGCGCGCGTGTACATATGCATACACACGTACGAACACATACATACACACAGGCACATGTAAGTTAGAATAAGTATTTTGTAACTTACAAGATTATATTCAATATGTTTCCCCCCTCTTTTATTGCTATGGTGGATATGGTGAGGATGATGGTATTGTTGATTATGATGTTGATGACAATGTGGTGCCTATATTTATGTCTGGGTTCTTCTGGTAGATGGGGAGATAAAGGAAAACATTATTGCCCCTTTGGGGAACCCCCAGCAAAGAGTACAGATGTACCAAACGCGAAAAATATGTCACAGGGTACATCAAGTGAGCTGTGAGAGGTTAAGCTTTATCCATGACATGAGGTCAGATGTTTCATATTGTATCAAGCTGCATGTATTTGTCACGCACACACGCACACATGCACGCAGCACACCACAGCGGCAGAACACACAGCGCACGCAGCGCGCGCGCACGCGCACGCACGCCACCACACCACGTACGTGCGCACGGATACTTTTTTTTTTTTTTTTTTTTTTTTTTTTTTTTTCGTAACTGTCCCATTTGTTCGACCAATGGTCGCATGGTATTCACGCCACCCGCCCCTTCCCTCCCGTGTTTCTTCTCTTCGTAAGCAAGGAAGTGGTTACACATTTTTGCCGTTCTTGTTGTGCCTCTTGATTGATAGTTTATGTATGTGTGTGTGTGTGTGTGTGCGTGGGTGTGTGTGTGTGGTGTGTGTGTGTGTGTGTGTGTGTGTGTGTGTGTGTGTGTGTGCATGTGTGTGTGTATATATATATATATATATGTATATATATATGTATATATGTGTATGGTGTGTGTATGTATGTATATATATGTGTGTGTGTATATATGTGTATATATGTGTGTGTATATATGTGTGTGTGTATGTATGTGTGTGTGTGGGTGTGTGTGTGGGTGTGTGTGTGTGTGTGTAGATACATAACATATTTCAAACAAAAACTTAAAGAGTAGATCACTCGTCATTTTGAGTTGTATTCAGGAACACAGGTTATGTCGTGCTAATTATTGAGATACTTTGCCTTATGCAATGTGCTCAGCGAGACTCGTTCAGAAATGTTATTCTATGTTCTACATAATTGTTTGTGTTTATTTTGTCATGTCCAAGAATTCTTTGTATCCATTTTTTGTTACAATAGGTCCAAGGTTTTTCTTTGTCATGTTTATGATATAATTTGTGATGTACATGATGATGATCATAGCATAGTGAAAACGAGTATGGAGAGCATATGCAGCGCTAGCAGTATGAAAGAACATTATGGAAATGGATAGTTTGGTGATGTCATCTCTAAATTGCCAGGGTCTGGGTAACTATGAAAAACGAAAAGATGTCTTTCAATATTTAAGGCAAAAGGAATATTCTGTATATTTTTTACAAGATACACATTTTACTAAGAAATTAGAGCGCCAGATTCGAACTGAATGGGGATATGAATGCTTTTTTTCTTCTAATAATAGTAGATCAAGAGGGGTTGCCATATTGTTAAATAATAATTTTGATTTCAAAATAGAACAAATAATCAAAGATACAACAGGAAACTATATTGTTTTGGTGTTGAATACAATGGGACAACAGATTGTATTAGTGAATGTTTACGGTCCAAATCGGGATGAACCAGATTTTTTCGAGACCATACAAAACAGAATTGAAGATCTAGGTATTTCGAATGTAATTATCGGTGGAGATTGGAACTTGGTATTAAATCCAAATTTTGATTACTATAACTACAAACATATTAATAATGCCAAAGCAAGAGAAGCAGTATTGGAGATGATTTCCAAATATGAACTAGTAGATATATGGAGAGAATTGAACCCAGAAGTTCTCCGATACAGTTGGAGAAGAACAAATCCTTTTCAACAAAGCCGTTTAGATTTCTTTTTAGTTTCTGACACTTTAGTAACCAATGTTAGTAACGCTGATATCCTCTTTGGATATAGAAGTGATCACTCTTTAATAACAATAGAGGTAACATTTAAAAATGAAGAAAGAACCAAAGGGTTTTGGAAATTTAACTCCTCATTGTTGAAAGATCATATTTATGTTGAACTCATTAACAATACTATAGAAGAAATAAAAGAACAATATGCAGTATTGCCTTATACAAGAGAGAATGTAAAAAGAATACCAGGTGATCAGATTCACTTCATGATATCTGATCAACTGTTTCTAGATACACTGTTAATGGAAATTAGAGCAAAATCTATTACGTATAGCATACATAAAAAGAGGGAATTAATAAAACATGAACAAGATCTAGAAAGAGAAATACAAACTCTAGAGAGAAAGTCGTTTATAGATGAAGAAGACATGATAGTTTTGAATGAGAAAAAAACACAAATAGCAGAAATTAGGAAAACAAAACTAGAAGGTATTATTTTAAGATCCAAAGCAAGATGGGCATCTCAAGGAGAGAAAATCAATAAATACTTCTGCTCTTTAGAAAAAAGGCATTTTGTAAGCAAACGAATGTTGAAATTGGTGACAGATGACGGTCGAACACTATTCGAAAGAGATGAGATGTTGCAGGAGACAAAATCCTTTTTTCAGAATTTATATGAACAAAAAGAATCCCGGGAAATAGACATTGATAATTATATACACAGCTTGCCAAAGTTATCTGAAACAGAATCTGAAAACCTGGAAGGGTTCATAACTAAAGAAGAAGCATCTGAAGCATTAAAAAGCATGCAAAATGATAAAAGCCCAGGCACAGATGGAATGACAGTGAATTTCTTTAAGTTTTTCTGGAGACAATTAGGTGACTTCGTGGTTCGGTCTTTAAACGAGGGATTTATTAAGGGAGAAATGTCAATAACTCAAAAGGAGGGAATAATAATTTGCATACCTAAAAATGAAAAACCTAGGGAATATTTAAGAAATTGGAGACCAATCTCACTCCTGAACATTACATATAAAATTGGATCAACGTGTATAGCAAACAGGATGAAAATGGTTATATCTAAATTAATCCATGAAGATCAAACTGGATTTATATCAGGAAGATACATTGGAGATAACATTCGAATTTTGTATGACTTAATACATTATTTAGAAAATAAAAACGTGCCAGGTCTATTGATTTCTATTGATTTCGAAAAAGCTTTTGACTCAATTAACTGGAACTATATGGAAAAAGTTTTGAATGCATTTGGCTTTGGTAAAGATATAATTAAATGGATACATACCTTCTATACTAATATCAAGTCCTATGTGATCGTGAATGGAAAAATTTCCAAAAGCTTTGCAGTAGCCAGAGGATGCCGGCAAGGAGACCCAATATCGCCATATTTGTTTGTTATGTGTGCTGAGATATTAGCATGCAAAATCCGTGAAGATAAAGAAATTAAAGGAATTCAGATATCAGATACAGAATTTAAGGTAAGCCAGTTTGCTGACGACACCTCATTTACGTTAGAGGGAGATCAAAAGTCATACGAAAGACTGTTCAATACTCTGGAGGAATTTGAAGAATTCTCAGGCCTAAAGTTGAATTTTGAAAAAACTATCAACGTATGGTTAGGTAAAAATAAGAAATCAGATATTAGATACTTAGCTGATAAGCGCATGATATGGAATCCCCCCAAATTTAAAATACTTGGGCTCTGGTTTACTACCGACCTATCGCATTTAACAGAAATCAATACAGCAAGCAAATTTGTCGAAGTACAAACCTTGTTTAAGATCTGGTCTAGAAGGAGCTGTACACCACTGGAAGAGTAGCCATCTTAAAATCGCTTATATTATCAAAATTAGTATACTTATGGATATTATTGCCAAATCCACCAGATGATTATATTAAACAATTACAGAAAATGTGTTTTGATTTTGTGTGGGATAAAAAAACAGATAAAATAAAACGAATTTATTCAGTTCATAATGTCGAAAATAGAGGCATTGGAATTCCAAATATACAAGCTTTTATTCAGGGTCTGAAATTGTCTTGGATAAGAAAACTGATCATAGGCAATTCAAAATGGAAGAAATTAATGAAAATCTCATATCCAGAAAGTGATCAGTTAAACTGCTATGGTTCTAGGAGATTTACAAATAATAAATATAATCAGTTTTGGAAAGACGTATTTAATGCTTATGATAAATTCAACACTCACGTTGAATTAGATAACAACAAAGAGATGACTGCTGAACCCATATTTTTCAACAACAAATTCAAAATAAATAACAGTCATTTCTTTTTTAAAACTTGGAACCTAAAAAATGTATACCTTGTGAAAGATGTTTTGAAAGAAAATGGAGAGTTTTTAAAACATGATGAATTTTCAGAAAAGTGGGGTCTAACAGTAAATTATCTTAACTACTTTGGTTGCATTCAAGCAATCAAAGAATATGCCAGAAAAAGAAATATAATCTTCGAAAATAACTGTAGTAACGAAAATAATAAATCAGTACAAATAATATCTGGAGTACATAAAGGAACAAAGATTTTTTACAATTTACTCTTAGAGGAACATGTAATATTTGACATAAAAGCCTTTATGAAGTGGGAAACTCGATTAGCCATGTATATTGATTGGGAGACTGTTTTAAAAAAGATTAATAAAATAAAAGAAATAAAGCTTAAATGGTTTCAGCTGAAACTGTGTCATGGAATTTTAGTGTCAAATATCCTATTACAAAAAATTGGAGTAACTGATAATGATAAATGCAACTTTTGTTGCAATGAAAGAGATACTGTGCAACATTATTTATGGTACTGCCCATTCTCACAGATGTTTTGGAAAGATTTTGAAAAAAAAATAAGAGAGAAGTGCAGTAACTGTGAAAGATTATCATTTAATGTTGAATTAATTTTATTTGGCACAGACGATAAAACACTAACTGAAGATACTTTTGATCTAATTATTCTATGGGCAAAATTCTTTGTTTATAAGTGCAGGATAACTCGCATTAAACCAAAACTGGAAATATTTTTGACTGAGTTAAGCCGTAGGTATACGTTGGAAAAATATGTACATGTATTAAATATGTGTTACTATGATTTAAAAAAAAAGTGGCTACCATACTCAGGATTATTGTTGGAGGGATAGCAATCAATATGGATGATCCCTCAACACACTGTATAGATGCTGTGTTTAAAAAAAAAAAAAAGGGGGGGGTTCTATACATATTGAATAGTACTGACATATGCTATGAACAAAGAATTCAAAACATAATTTTGTGTTGCTGTATGAGGACCTTGTAGAAAACACCCTTTGCATTAACATTATAATTTTTGTATTTGTACATATATGGTATTTATGAAAAAAGTACTCTTTTTGTTCTGTGGAACACTGTAATGTTATTACTGAATATTTATTTTGGAAAGAAAAGAACCTTCATTGCAAGGGGAAAAAAAAAAAAAAAAAAAAAAAAAAAAGAATGAATGAAGACAGATTGTAAAGTGTACAAAATGATATTTAATTTAGATTCCAATGGTAAGAAGACATGGGTTACAAACATCCGCCACTGTTTAAATTCTTGTGGATTTTCGTTTGTCTGTGGTATGCAGGGTGTTCAAAATATATCACGTTTTCTAACATCTTTTAGTTGCAAAGTGAGACGCAAAGAATCCTTGATTGTAAATGGCAGGACTGGCATGATCACATATATACAAGTGATAGATTTTCTTGGTACAGGCTGTTTAAAGCTACTCATCTGAAAGAACCTTATTTTGAATTGAAAATGAATAGATACATTAAGAGCGAATTGACCAAGTTTCGATTTGGTGTGTCTGGTATTGCTTGTCGTTGTTTAGATATAATGTCAGAAATGAAAATATGCTTACCTGCTGTCTATGCAACATTAGTAAAGAAGATGAATTACACTATTTTGCTGCTCTGCCCTGAGTGATCTTAGGGTAAAATTTATCCAGCCAAAATACTACAAGATTAACTTTGCTAATGTCAACTAGGAATGAGACTACATTAAAAAGTTAACTATATGTATATATCTATATCTATATATATATATATATATATATATAATATATATAATACATTTAATATACATTTTCATTTTTTGTAAAAAATTTCAAATCTTTGCCAAGTCGTTACTATAATGATAGAAGAATTGTTAACCTACACTTGTTTTCCCCCACTACTTAATTGTTCAGCATTATATATATATATATATATATTATATATATATATATATATATATATATATATATATATATATATATATATTCACCCACTCAAGCACATACTGTTACGCAAAATTATCTATCACTGCAGATATGAATGCTTATCTCCCCCTATCTCTTAATCTAAGACATAAGAGCAAGCTTTGTTTATAATTGAATATATATATATATATATATACCAAGCTCTCAACAGGTTGCAAATTGTGAGCTCGTAGAATGGTATTTTTCAATCTATTTCAAGAAAAATGTTATTTGGTTATTGAATCTTGTATTTGTTTATGTCATTGGATTCTTTTTCTTGTTTAATTCAGTTCATGTACATCCCCCTTCAGGAAGGGGCCTGGGCCTTTACCTGAATAAACGATTTGAGTCTTGAGTCTTTGAGTCTTGAGTCTCTCTCTTCAAAATGATGTGACTCTCCGATGCGTACGACTGTCAAATCAAAGCCACGCTGGAAGCTTTGTCGGAAAAGGAAAAGGAAAGAAAACGGACTGCAATGTCGGATTCATATGAAGAACTGATAAAATGTCGCCTTTTATATTTTCAAAAATAATTCATTGTAATATTTTTGATAATCGTCAAGATCGGTTTCTCTGTCTGAGCTTAAATTTTTATCAAGCCAGATCCCTTAATTTTCAAGGGGAACATACAAACTACTTTGCATACGCATTGTGGAAGGTGAACTCATTATTGCACTCAAAGTTCTGTCTCGTTTCGTAAAGAAATACATTAACGAAGAAAGTAAGCAACTTGAAAATATTGTATTTGAATATGAGAAGCATAACTGGAAAGGTGGATGGTGTCAAATTCAAATAAACTAAAAGCTGTTCATGTAAAAACATATTGAAATCAAACTGTAAAGTGCATGATTCTGCCCAACTTTAGAGAGCAGAAAGACTGTAGCGGGTAATTCCTCAAACGTGGGGTGGGACCTATTTAAACATCGAACATGCTCACAATAGGGGAACCATCAGCCAGGGAGTTGACCTAAATACAGCTTCGCCTAATGGATGGGATCGCATTGAGGGGTAACTTAACTGGTAGTTTGGAATGTCAGTTAAGAGGTCTGGAGAGCGGTCATTCGGCAGACATTTTGGCTATGGCTGGTCTGGGTAGACTGGTTTAGAAGGCTAATTACAGCCCTTGGAGTCTGTATCACTGTAGTTGGTGTTGTCTTTGCTGTGGAGGGCTTGAGCCTTTAGAGAGGTAGATCTCCACAGGTGGAGGTCGTTGGCGACAGAGTTGACACCGTAGATACGGATCTGAAGGGTCTGTCTGGATGTCCTCTTGCGCTCCTCCAGATCCAGCCACTTACGTGACGGTTGGCCCATTGTTTGTCAGGCCGTGTGGGATAGAATGTCAGTTCGAGGTTTGGAGACAATTATGGCAGCCCGGCAAAGCCGGATCTGACCTCATTAGACGCTTCTAATGGTCCCATTGTGACTCAGGCGTGGCGATGGCCACAAAGGGAGTTTCTGAAATGATCTTGTTAAAAGAGGCTGGGAGGCCTATATACCCCAGCGTCCTGGCTCTAAGGTCATTTCTTCACTGAGCAGAGTGTGGTGCAGGCTGTGACGCTGATTCCGTTATTCATGTGCTTGTGAATGTAAACTTGAACTTGGACTTGAACTTGTAGGTGTTAGAGGCCTTAAGAGGCCTGTTCACCGTTCTAATATATAATATCTAGATCAGAAACTCTGCATGCGTGGAAGGAAGAGAGTCACAGACTTAGACTATCTAGGTCGATAAACATTCTGGATTGTATTCTGTTGGCCGGCAGTTCCTGCCAATGAGTGTCTAACCGTGATTTGAAGATGTTGACTGTAGGGGCTGTTACTACAGAGTCAGGAAGACCATTCCAAACATCAATCACTCGAAGAGAGAAGTAATTTCACGTGATATTCAGTCTGTGATGATCTTTGGATAGTTTCAAGGAGTGTCCTCTACTGTAAAAAATTGGTAAAAAATTCAAACCATGGTTTATCACTCGTCACTCCGGTAAATGCCATGTATAAACTTGTACAAGTCTATCATGTCACCCCTTTTTCTGTGCTCCAGGCTTGGAAGTTTGAGAGTAGAGAGACGCTCAGGGTATGGTTTATCTTTAAGAGATGCTAAAAGTTTAGTTGCTCTGCGCTGAACATCCTCTACATCCTGGCACAGTGTTTTGTGGCAGGGTTGCCAGACAGAATATCCGTACTCTAGTACTGGTCGTACAAGAGACTTGTACAGTTGTAGGAAAGTGTCTTCAGTGAGGAAGTCAAAGGAGCGACGGGTGATACCAACTACTCTATTCGCTTTAGCAGTTGCCTTGGCCACATGTTCTCTGAAATTCTATTTGTTATCAATGTAAACCCCAAGGTCCTTCTCAACTTCACTTTAAGATAGAGTTGTGGTACATGTCTCACCCTTGATGTTTACCTCAGTCATGTGATACACAACATCTGACTTCTTGTTCCCCAGTTTTAGGACATGGCATTTTTCAGGGTGGAATTTCAATCTGTTTAGGTCTTCCTGTAAGACATGTGTAGCTCCTTCATCATCACTTCGTGCGAAAACCTTGGTGTCGTCTGCAATAATGTGTACAGTGTTTTGAATGAGATTCGGCAGATCGTTGATGTACAAGACAAACAAGATAGGTTCCAAGACACTCCCCTGGGAAATCCTACTCGAGACATTGGCTTCTTGTGACTGTGCGCTATTGACGACAACCCGCTGATGCCTGTTGTTTAGGAAGTCCTGTATCCAAAGTAATATCTTCCCTTTGATACCATGCGCTTGAACTTTCAAAACAAGTCGTCTGTGTGGAACAGTATCAAACGCTTTCTGGAAGTCCATGTAAACAATATCGACTGAGCCTTCATCATCTATGACCTTAGTCCATGTGTCCATGACATCAAGAAGCTGAGTGATGCACGACCTCCCCTTTACAAACCCATGTTGTTTCTCACTGACAAGGTTGTTTTCTTCTAGGTGTTTGACAATTTGTTTTCTTACTAATTTTTCCATTACTTTGCAGAGGATGCATGTAAGACTAACTGGCCTGTAGTTCTTAGCTAGTATTTTGCTGCCTTTCTTGAAGATAGGTGTGATCCGTGCCAGCTGCCAGTCTTCCGGGATTTTTCCTTCGTTCAAGGATTTTCTGAACAGCATGGCCACTGGGGTGGCAAGAACATCTGCAATCTTGGACAAAAGCATTGGGTATAGCCCATCGGGTCCCGGAGCCTTACTAGTATTTAGATCTGCTAACAGTTTTCTGACCTTCTCAGTATCCATCACAAAGTCACCTAGCTCTTCATTGTAACTACATTCCTGTGGTTCCGGCAGGTGCCCATCCTCTTCTACGGTGAAGACGCTATGAAAGAATGCATTCAAAATCTCAGCTTTCTCTTGGTCCGACTTTGATTTGCTTTGATTTGCCATGTAAAGGGCTGAAAAGAAACAGCCATGCCTTATTGGGCCAGTGTGTAGCAGGTGAAACATGAACAGCCGTAGCGTGTAGCATGCACTGTCCTGAGGTCGGTGAGGTTGGTTTGGGTCCAAACTGGGTCCATTGGTCCAACTATGATTTGAAATGAAAAAGGAAACCAACGAGCAGGTGTTGACGTGGAAGATGATGTGCCCACTCGCTGTCTTCCCCGTCTCCTACTTCTCTTCTTCTCGACTTGACCCCCCCCCCCCCCCCCCCCCCCTTCAAAATGGCGTAGTCGACAGGATCGAGCATACTGACCCCAGGACGCGGGAGGCTCCAACGGTGACAAAGACTCCTCACAGGTATCCTTTCGACAATATTTAGAAACAGGATTCAGTACCCATCTTGTGCCAAACTGGATGAAGATAAGTGATTGCCCGTTCATTTTCGTTGTCCTGAAGAAGACCTAAGAGGTCGAAACGCGTCGTGTTTTGTCTTGTGATTCGTTTGTCAACGTTTTTTTGGCGGAGCTTTATCAATAATTTTTCAAATTTATTTAGATTTCCGCCTGCAGTCGCCTCACTTTGCAACTAGATCTAACTATGATGACATCAGTTTTACCAAATGGAGCAGAAGTGTATTGTTTCCTTGTGGTAATGGAAAATATGAATTTGATATTGATGACCTGTTTAAAGCATGTTTGACGTGTTAGTTTTCCCATGAAAATCTACACATGAAATTCTGCAGACAGATGTTAGGTGTTCATAAACAGAGCAGTCGCATTACCTATTCTTGGAGAATTAGGAAGATACCCTTTAACTATTCAGATACGAAGTCAGATGACATGTTGCTGAGTACATGTAACAGAATCAAATCAAAACTCATATATCAGATTACTATTGCAACTATTTATACTAGGGTGGTGAAAAATGATCGATGGTTGAAGACTTTGACTAATGGAAAATCAGAGCACACTAAATGTAAAACAATAAAGTTTTGCTGTTCAAAAGAGGCTTGATGATTTATACCATTTTGGTACAATCTGCAGAAAATAAATTCTCCTACACTGATATTCTATGATTTTGTAGCAAACCATACAGATTGTAGCCGTATTTAATAAACCCTCAACATAGAAAATGCCGAGAAATTTATTGTAAAAATCAAGAGTTCTCAGGATTTAATGATAGAGAAATGGAAATATCAAAACCCACACAAAAAGGAAAATGACCTACACAAAAAGGAAAATGCCAACATTGCACCAAAATGGAAGATGAATTTTACTTCCTTGATAAATGTACATTCTACGATGATCTACAAAGAACGTTTTTATATATATCAGATTGAAAGCTAGGGCAAAGGTTTTAAGAAGGCAAATGACACAGTGGGTAGTATAGTAAATACTGATGACATACAGACTGTTGTTATGAAATATACTTTTATGAATGTTTTGATAGAGGAATAATACGGGTGAATTCGTTATGCGCGTTTTTGAGAACTTTCCTGTTACTGTATCAGTTGGTGTCAGATAAGTCTTAGCGACTTTCATTGCAATGAAATTCTTCTTCTCACACACACACACACACACACACACACACACACACACACACACACGCACGCACAGGTACGCACGCACGAACGCTCGCAAGCATGCTCGCACACACGCACTCATTCAGGCACACACACACACACACACACACACACACACACACACATATATATATATATATATATATAAAATAAACTAATAAATTCCAAGGATAAGTACCAAGCACCATTCCAGCAACTTGCAGAGCAGCTTGGTGTTGCAATGACTGCAAGAAATATTCAATTATAAACAAAGCTTGCTCTTATGTCTTAGATTGAAGAAATAGGGGGAGATAAGCATTCATATCTGCAGTGGTAGATAATTCTGCCTAACAGTATGTGCTTGAGTGGGTGAATGGGGAAAAAATAAAATAAATGCTTCTCAAAATGAGCCTTCAGCAAGCTTATAGTCTCCAAGGGGGAGACAATCTCCAATAGGGAGGAAGCTCACTAGCATATAACTCCTGGTCAGATACCGATATTTCGAAACCTGATTGTTTCTCCTCAGTGACCGCGGAAAGTGGTAATTTGACTCCTCTGCCTTTTTGGTTTTAACAAGAATGCTATCCCAGAAAAAGGCTGGTGTGCAATACCGTAGTATGTTTGTTGAGTTTTCAAAAAACCATCCAAAGGTGCCACCTAAGAAGCAAAAGAAAAATCATGAAAGAGCAAAACAAGCTACATTTTTATATTTTCTACTTTTCACAAGAAAATTTTCCAATTTTGTTTCGATTAAATTGAGGTTATTTGTATTTGTTTCTGTCCGTCTGTGTGTTTGTCTTTTGATCTCCCTTGCATCGTTGGGTGGATCCTCAAGCGTAGGCTCAAAGACTGTCCCCTACATTTTATACTATTTGCATAATTGTTTAGTTTTTCAGCAACTTTTTTCCTCCCCACACTTTCGTTTGGTTTCATTTACTACCCTTCACTGGCTGCTTTGGGGGTGCTATTGGATTCTTTTTTGCACCCTTGGTGGTGAGAACACCACAGTATTATGAACTGTGGTGTGTCTCTGTTTGACGCCAGGAGCGCAGACACAACCAGCCGTGTCTCCCTGATGAGTTCCAACCCAGCGGACGAAAGGCCTCGGAGCAGGCAATACAAATATATCTGCCTTCAAAAGGGATTACGATGGTTCCCTTATGCAGCTAGTGAAGAGTTTTCATATCTGCAATATATTTTCTTAATTTCATGTTCCCAGTTTCTCCATCTTCAAACTCCCCCCCCCCCCCCCCCCCCAAGTCCAAATCTTTGCCAAGTCATTACTATGAAGACAGTTCAGTTGTTGGCCTGCGCTTGTTTTTTCCCCCATTATTAGATTGTTCGTCTATGTATTTGTCTGACTTTATTCAAGTTTAAAAGGCTGTGCCAGTCTTGAATAAAAGTTACTCTGTGTTAGGTTTTCTTATGGGAGCAAAATTACCCCCACTTGTTTACTGTATATATATATATATATATATATATATATATATATATATATATATGCGCACACAAACTCACTCACTCACTCATCATTTACTCGCTCACTCCTAAGACACGTTTGCACTATCCCTTCTCACAGTGTACAGCTCTCTCACTCGCTACCAATGTCCGCATATGCGGACATCGTACGATGAAGTGTTCGCCACTAATGTCCGCATATGCGGATTTGGATTTTGAAAATTCGCGCTATCCGAGTGACGTATCGGGTACGAAACTCAAGAACGGAGATGATTCCCCTACCAACTTTCAATTCACTCGCGCCGCGCGTGAAGCGTTAGTCACTCGCCAGCAGACGAGAACCAAGAGTACCGCTCTGCTCCGTGATTGAAAAGATGGCGTCGCAGCGAAGCGTTCGACACTGTAGGGCTGGCGAATTGTTAGTTAGCGTTGAAGACGCACTAAAAATGATCCAGACTGAAGGGTGAGATGTCGAAGAAGACATCAGCGATTCTTCTGATGAGGATTTTGACCCCTACAGTGGAGAGACAGACGTGGATTCCGACACTGGAGTGGGCGCTAATAGTGGCGAAGAAGCAGACGAAACTGTGCCAGCACATGGGCCTCAACAACAAGTGTTTGATTCGGATACTGACGCTGAAATGGGAGAAGTCGACGATTTTAGGGCTGTTTTCACTGACGATTGGACTGATGATTCTTATTTATTTCCTCTCGATCATCCGTTCACAGGCACACCAGGTTTATTGAACGACTGGCCAGTCAACACTCAGCCTTTGCAGTTCTTTGAGTTGTCCATGCATTCCACAGAGGTGGGTAAAGAGAAATTACTACAACATAAATTGTGCTATGTATAAATGTGTCATGTATTTTTTACACACTAAGGGAGTGCATTTTTTTTTTTGCAGTGATCCATTCATGTATCGGTAGACTAGGGGGAGAGACAGGAGGGGAGCGGGCAGGGAGGGGGGGGGGGGGCGGGGGAGAAGGAAGGGATAAACAAAGGGAGCGAGTGATTATATGTACTGAGTATTTGTGCATTACTCTATGTGTGTGTGTGTGTGTGTGTGTGTGTGTGTGTGTGTGTGTGTGTTTGAGAGAGAACAGCTACACATGTTCATGTTTTGTAACTCTGTGCATGGGTATGTTTGTGTTTCCAGGCATATTCTTACTGATATTTATTTTGCAAAAATCCATAATTTGTGGATTTATAGAATAAACTGTTAAATATAAAGTAATTTAGGTAATTAATGTATAATGGTGCTGGTATTATATTTTTAAAAAATTCAGGTTGGTTCTACTTTATAGCATGTAAAAGCATCAAACTATGCATCCATACACATGAATGTTTATTACAAACAGTGGGATACACAGATAAGAAAAGGAAAAGAAAAGCTCATATGATTATTTTTGTATGTATGGTTGCAGGTCATGTTGCTGTGCTGAGGTGGCAGGACAAAAATCCTGTATGTGCTGATGACAGTGATGCTGCCAACCACCATGATGAGCTTCACAACACGGCACTGCCCTGAGAGACAGAAACCAGCAGCAGTACAGGACTACATGGCAGGAGTAGACATGAGTGATCAGCTCATGGCCTACATGCCCATGAATAGGAAGACCATGAAGTGGTGAAGAAGTTGTTTTTTCATCTTGTGACCTTGACTCTTCTTCAGGGGTCTATTCTCTACAACAAGCATTTTGCAGTCCATGGTTTGCCACTGTGTGTGAAGCTGTGCCTAGGAAGCAATGTCACTTGCCATGAGCCTTTCCACTCCAGAAAAGAGTAATGAAAGTGATGCATCACCAGTGTTTTGTGCACAGTGAACTTTTTTTGTTCGTTTTTCATCCTGTAAAGACACATTTTTTTGTATTTTCACATCCTCCATCACCTGCTTGTGACTCAGTATTATATCTCCTGTGTCTTCAGTGACTCCAGCTGTGCTAGAATGTGATGTAGAACATTTCTGAGTTGCTAAGGAACACTTACTACATGTGTTTCCGAAGGGTGCAAAAGTGCTGAAAAAAGAAAAAAAATGGAGCCCATTTTCACCACCAAGATGGTGAGTGAATTACTTTATTTTTTGTTCACATATAGACTAATATGCATTGTATCTGCTCACCAAATTTCAAGTGTCTGTCTGCTCATCTATAATTGTAAGAATTTTTTTCCTACCCTATACAAACCCCGGGTTTTCAGGGATTAGCAAGGGGAAAAACTCATGGTATGGAGTGAGTTAATTTAAGTAAATAAACGGGAATTTGAAGACCGAACGAACGAATGAGCGCATAGAAGCTCATATGCATCAACAGAAAGATATGCAGGCACTCTCTCTCTCTCTCTCTCTCTCTCTCTCTCTCTCTCTCTCTCTCTCTCTCTCGCTCTCTCGTATTACACACATTATGGTATAGAAGAATAAAGTGCTCTACACAGCGGTAATCGTGCATTGTTTCTGCAGAGATCTTACTGTTTGTTTTCCCTTGGTTGAAATGTCTTGGACATACGTGAAGTAGGACCTTTGGCTTCACCCTTCACATCTCCAGTCAACCATATCTAGACTGATTGCTTTTTCATTCATTCCCACGCCTAGCTCCCCCGTTTCCCTTTCCCTCTCCCCATCATCCCCCTTTTTTGATGATTCCATTTCGTATGGTTTACGGATATTCTGGAATATATGAGAGCTGTGCATGCGTAAGACCGCCATATTGCAAATGCTTCCGGCCGCCATGCTATGTTTTCTTTCTGAGTGAGTAAAATAAAAAAAAAACCCTACACCGTCAGACATTTTCAGGTCAAATAAGCTCTAATATAAATTGCTTAGCACGTACCAGTGTATGGTGGTAATTCAAAAAGCATATCGTCAATCGTTAAGATAAAATTCAGTTAAAAAGGGGCACAGTAAATTTACCACATGGTTTTGCTCGATATGGCGAGATCGCCTTCGTCATCAGAAGTTATTCATGACGAAGAAGAGCTCCTAAGGGAAGAGTGGAAAAGTAGAATCGGTTGCCATTCCCAAGGCTGAATGGGATGAGATGCGGGCAACACAACAGCAATTGCTGGAATTCATTGGAAACTGGAGAAAGGAAAAAGGTTTGAAACGGACTCGCACAATTCAGAAGGCATCGATCTAGTAGATGAAATAGTTGAAGACATCGAGGATCAGGATCATGCCGTTGGATCTGAGATGGGGGATCGGTTCTTTGAGGACGTCCCCAAGAAGAAAAAAGAGAAGGAGAAGGCTGATGAGGATTTTGACAGTGAAATCCAGAATATTATAAAAGACTCAGAAAAATCACAAAATGGCAATGATGACTCTTCTGATGCGCTCACTCTGAAAGAGATAGAGCAGGAGTACAGAAACGAAGAACAAGTGGGACCACCACTGCAACATGAGGCCTTGACAAGCACTCTGAATAAAATGGCAAGGGGAAAGTTAGAGGAAGATAAACTGAAAGAAAAGATGGAAAAATACATCAGGTCTGAAAATTTCAACCTGTCAGTTCCCAAAGTGAACCAGGAAATTTGGAATAGCCTGGAATTCAGCGCGCCAGAGTAAGTGATCTGATAGTACAGAAGCAACAGAAAATGATTGCCAGAGCAGCATGCATATTGGCCAAAATATGTGACAAAGTGATTGGGGTGGACAATGAAATGCTGAAGGATACAGCAGATGCTATGGCATCTGCTGTCACACGAAATGTCATTGGACAGACGAACTAAGATTTTGAGTGGACCCAACATCAATCAGAAAAGTACAAAAACCTTGGGTCAAATGAGGTCCCAATCACGGATCAACTATTTGGGGATGATCTGAATGCGTTCTTGTGCAATATTGAGAGTGCATCAAAACTTGGTAGAGATTTCACTCAGTCTAAAGTAGGGTGGAAGCTTTTTCCAACTCACCCTTCAAAAAAAAAACTTCATGTGGACCGAGAGAGGCCGAGGAAGAAACCAAAACTGGGGCCGAGGCAGGGCAGCAAAGCAGAGGTCAGTTCAGACCTCGTGGCAGGAGGATGCCGCCAAAGTTCCATCCACATGTCTAAACAGTGCACAGATCCATCTGAAGGAAGTAAATTCTGAAGGACATGAGTCTTTTCAGGCAGGCAGGTTAAAAGAATATTTACCTGAATGGGAGAAACTGACATCTGATCCTTTCATTCTTGAAATGGTTGTAGGTACAAAGATTCTGCTCACTGTTTTGCCACAGCGTCAAAATGTAACGAAAAATCAAATTCAAGAAAATTTAATTGAAGAAACAGACAGAGAAATTGAGAAATTGTTGAATATGAAAGTGATAGAACATTCCAAGAATGAAGAAGGACAAGTTATATCACCTATTTTTTTTAGTACCAAAATCAGATGGTACATATAGGTTGATGTTAAATTTGAAAGATTTCAATTAGAATATAGAGTATGAACATTTCAAAACGGAAAATTTACAATCAGCAACTGGGTTGATGAAGAAAGATTGTTACATGGCTTCTTTGGAATTAAGGCATACATATCATTCAGTACCAGTTGATCCTCAATTTAGAAAATTCCTGAAATTTGAATGGAGAGGTCAGTTATTCTGTTATACCTGCTTGCCAAATGCATTGTCTTGTTGTCCAAAGTTTTTCACAAAACTCTTTAAGCCAGTATATGCAACTCTAAGAGCCCAAGGTCACTGGTCTGCAGCTTTCATTGATGATAGTTATCTACAAGGTGACAGTCCAGAGGAATGTCAAAAGAATATTGATGAAACTGTTACGTTGTTCACAACACTTGGTTTTGTGGTTCATGAAGAAAAGTCTGTGTTAAAACCGAAGAAAAGCATAAAATATTTAGGATTTGTATTGAATTCAGACAAAATGACTGTCACTCTTCCAACAGATAGACAGGAGAAAATCGTGGCCGCCTGCATTAATTTGGAAAGCAAAAGCACTGTCAAAATCAGAGAGTTAGCTCAGGTCATAGGCCAGCTAGTTGCAGCCTTTCCTGCAGTACAGTGGGACCACTGTACAACAGATCACCGGAAAAAGGCAAATGCACTGCTCTTAAAAAGCACAAAGGCAATTTTGAGGCAGTCATGGAGCTGTCACATGAAGGAAACTTAGAACTTCAATGGTGGAATGAGAACATTAAACATGGCTGTTTTCATTTGGACAGGGAAGACCCTTGTCACGGACGTACATACTTTTAGTTGAAAAGATAAATCGTTTTTTTTAACCCAGTGTAAATTGGAGTGTTACCAGTGATTTCTTTACTACATTGGCCAGGTGTCGACCAGTGAGCTATTTTTGTTACCCTGGGTGCGCTACGTCCGTGCATTTCGCTCCCATCCTCCAATACTTCTCTTCATTTTTCTTTTAAAGCTTTCTTTTTCTGTTCTTTTTCATGGTTCCCTTCTTTAGCTTCTAGTTGCATTTTTTTAGGCCCGCCAGTATAGGGCCCTGTGTTCAGCATAAATTCTTATGTTTATCGTGTTTCACGTGGTGCATCAGCTAATGTCAGGTGCCACAGGTGAGCGGTTTTTACCTGTTGCCAGCTTGGTTAGGCTGGTGGTGTGGCACTCGCTTACGGACCTTCGAGACGGAGAGATCTCTATCTCTGCCAGCTGGAGCCTTCCTGTCTGAATCCACTTCGGTGTGGGTTGTGTTGAATAGTCTTTCACTCTTCAATGGGTAGGAAAGAATTCCACTGGTCACCTCTGGGATCCCTATCCCTGCCAGCTGGAAAAGGCACCTTAGGTCGTCCCTGACCTGGAGTCCACTTCGGTATGGACTGTCAGGGTTTTGACTTCCACCCTTCATTGGACCGGGAAGTGGACCATTCTTCACCTCGCCCACCCGCCATTCTGGTAACTATATCTTCTGTTTTGGACAGCGTATTGTTTCATTTTGGTTTTCTAGCCTTTCAATGGTTGAGAGATTTTTCTTCTTCCCTACATGTGCCGTTGGCTCAGGCACATCTTTTCGGTGTGTAACTGCTCTGAAGCGTGGGAGCAAGTACGAAACTGGGGTCGAGATATGCACCTATGTCCTCGTAAAATTGTAGAAACGCATGGTCTTTAATTGCGTTTTCCGTCCTTAGCGGCTAGAGTTCTGTCACTTCGGACCAAGTAAAAAATGTCTAACTGTATAACATCCCTTCATTTCGGTCGATGGAAGCTAATTATGTTTTTTGTTTACTCGGGTTCAGTCAATACTTATCTCCCCTCTTTTCTGAAGGTCGTATCAGACATGAATTATGTGATGGATACGTTCTTTCGTTCAATATGTGATTCTGGCTGGACAGGATATCAGAGATGTTAGTTTTCATTTTTCTTTTTCGTTTCGTAGACACAGAACGAACCGCGGAACATATCAGCGTTCGAGGGACTAACCATTTGGGCCGCGGAGCGAGGAATTCTCGCCGTATCGCCCCTACATTTGGTTCCGTTCTCTTCGTGTCCTGTGTCCTATATGTTTGTGTGACAGAAGTGTGGATGAACTCTAATTGTTTTTATTTGAGCTTTTATTGACTATGGAAATTGTACTTAGTAGAGGTCAAGTAAAAGGACAAAAAGGGAAAGAAGTTATTCTAATTCATTTGTCCTTTTTGTAGTGATAAAAACGACGTTGTTGACCTTATTTACTATATAGTGACCCTTGATACTGTGACGCACTGCCAAACCCACTACGTTGCCACACATTGACTGCCACAAGGACTGTAGGGCGGTGATTTCTTGTCTGAAGACTGATCTCCGCCGTAGGGCGGAATTTTTCGCCCATTCCTTCAATTGCAGCTTCCATTCTTGGGCTGGCTGGGCGGCCAGCATCCGTGGACCCCACAGTCACCCTTCACCCCAGCACCAGCCTTCGTTCAAACCTGTGTGATCTGGCGGTGGTGAACTCTTCTCCTTCTCTGAGACAGCTGCTTCACCTCTGACCAGGAGACCAAGCAACAACGACCTTCACCTTACTACAAAAAACCACCTCCCTCTGCGAACCTCCTCGGTCATGGACTCTTGTTCGCAAGTTAAGTTACCGTTTCGTGTGGTATAAATGTGTGTCTGGCGTGTGTGTGTATTTAAAGGCTGTCACTGATTCGCTTTGTGCTTAATTCTCACTGTGTAGGTCCTGTCGGATGTAGTATTGTTTCTAGAACTATCTTTCTTCCATCATTCTGCTGAATGTCCTTGTAGCGGGTTAGGTTAGGATAGTAGCGGGATCCTGGGGTATTTGGGAGCGTTTATTTTTTTCTTTCCAATCTGCTCTGTCCCCTAAGACGGATAGTTCTGGGTAGTGCCTTCTTCTGCTATGCCCCACTTCTCTCTCTTGACTATCTTCTCTCTTCTTTGTTTGAGTTCCTACCCCGTCTGGAGTGCTAGTGAGAGTGAATGGTATTGTAAATAAGTTTTGATTGAAACATCTTCACCTCTTGTGGTCTGGTGGTGTGAGAGCTTGAGTGTTCGCTCCGTTTCTGCCACTGCACATTACCTACATAAGACCTCCACTCCCCCCCCCCCTCTCAGGTGTATTCCCACTTGACAAACCTGTTGTAGAAATTTGCACAGATGTTTCAACCCCTGGTGGTTGGGGAGCAGTTTATGGATCAAAGCAGACAGGAGGCAGATGGGCAGAAAATTAGCAGAATCTGCATATTGATGTGCTTGAATTGCTTGCCATTGAATATGCTCTGAAAAGTTTCAGAAATGATGTGATAGGCAGACATGTGAAAATATTGACAGACAAGTTGCTGTTGCATATGTGAAAAACATGGGTGGATCCTATTCTGAAGAATGTAACTTTGTTGCAAGAAAGATTTGAATCTGGTGCAAAGAAAACAATAGCTGGTTAACAATAGCACATATCCCAGGAATTTTGAATAGAGATGCAGACATGAAGTCAGGATTAGTGATGATACAGAATGGAAATTAAACCCTAACATTTTTCAAAGGGTGTCGGATATTCTGGGAAAGCCTGACATTGATATGTTTGCATCTCGCTTGAATTTTCAGCTCAAACCTTTTGTTTCCTGGCATCCAGATCCAGAAGCTTTTGCAACAGATGCGTTCACTGTCAAATGGACCCAGAGTCTCATTTATCTGTTCCCACCTTTCAGCCAGATCCAGAAGGTGTTGAAAAAGCTGGAGAAGGAAGAAGGATTTTTTTTTTTTTTTTTTTTTTTTTTTGCTGTCCCAGCCTCTGCGCCACATTAGAGGCAGTGCATCCACGCTGCTCATTCTGACACCCCGTCCACAGCCACAGCCCGGTCGGCCCCGCCGCAGCCCCGGCACCTGCAATCCACAGGGAGCAGTCGATGTCAAGTCGTCAAGAGGCAACCCACCGGAGGAGACACTGCACTGCTGCCGAGTCACTTCGGTGGTGTTCAGTGGCGCCTGTTCTGATCTAACATACGTAGGACACCACCTACTAAGCCCCCTACTGACGACAATAATTGCTTAGTCGCGCAGCCGGCGTGAGTAAGCTCTCCCTCCGGAGGGCGCCACCACGTCCGTCCAACGACAGCCCCCATGGACTCGCCGATACCGGTGACCCCCGACGGAACCAAATCAAGGCCACGTCTGTGTGGAGACGACATCAAGATTGAGGTCACCATGAGAGCAGGGCATGAAGGGCATAGAATTTGAGACTTTTTTTTATGCTGATCGATGAGAATGAGGATGATTAAGATGATGCTACGGATTTCCATTTCGGTCTGAGACTACATGACAGGGCTGTACTCTACGCTTCCTTTCATAATATATCCCAGCGTCAACCAGGCCCGAGAGATACAGGCACCTGCAGTGTTGGTCAGGAAATCTGAGCAACACTCTCAGAAACGCATCCATTAAGTGGATGAAACTCGACTGTGTGGTCCCAGTCTTCCCAACTGAGTCCGCAGCAAACTCAACTCTGGGTAGGAGCCGGTCGGGGCAGAAAAACCGACATGACTCTGATGGGATTCCAACCCACGACCTCCGCGACGCTAACCACTTCACCACGGCGGCTGGTCAGGATTATTAATCCTACCACTATGGCCAACAGCCTGCTGGTTTCCTCAGATGCTACGCATGTTGATTCAACAGCCATATCTTCTACCAAAAGGAAAATCTGTGCTGCAGTTACCTCATTCAAGTCAGCCCCACCCCCTTCACAGGAAGTTGCAGTTAGTGGCAGCCAGACTCTCAGGGAATCCATCGAAGCACAGGGAGAAACTTGCAAAATCATGTGCGCTTCATGGAGAGAATCAACACAGAAACAGTATGCAACATACTTGGAAAGATGGAAAAGGTTTTGTCTTGCGAGGAAAATTGATCCTTTTCAGACCTCTGTAGCAGTAGTTTTAGAATTTTTAACTGAGTTATACACAGATGGTTTGGGCTATAGTGCTATAAACACAGCCCGTAGTGCAGTTGTGAAAACAGAAGAAGGCGGGTCAGTAGGTTCATTCCTCTGTAATTAGATTTATGAAAGGTGTTTTTGAATTGAGAACACCAGTACCAAAGTATGTTGAAACATGGGATGTGAACTTTTTTTAATTAGATTATTTCAAGCAGAAGAAAGCCAATTCAGAACTTACTCTTAAGGAATTGACATTGAAACTGTGTGCACTTTTGTTGTTAACAACAGCACACAGAATTCAAACAATTCACTTCTTAAAACTGCTGTGGTTGAAGTTCAGTGATCAGGGATGTGTTATTTTGGTACAAGAAAAACAAACATACCAGGAAAAGACATCACCAGAATGCATTAGAACTCAGAACATTTGAAGACAAAAACTTATGTGTTTTGCAGGCAATGAAAGATTATATAGCAAAAACTGAACAGATCAGGGGAGATAAAGAACAACTATTATTATTATTTATCAAACCTCATAACCCAGTTTCTCATGACACAGTGAGTGGGTACACACTACGTGTACTTAGGGATGCTGGAATTCAAGATTTTGCTCCACACAGCTTCAGAGGTGCTGCTGCCTCAACGATGGCAAAATCTGGTGTTTCATTGGATGACATTTTGAAGAAAGCTGGATGGTCAAATGAGTCTACCTTCAGAAAGTTTTATTTCTGTCCTGTGGACTCTTTTGCCATAAACAACATTGAAAGATACTTCTATAAGAAGGAATGAAGTGAAAATAGCCTTTCACGCTATGTTCATATTGACTGACGATGAAGTAATACTCATAATGTATAAACCAGACATTGAACATTTTCATTTTTCAGCATTTCTGTCTGGTATAAATGTGTCTTTTCTAGTCTATTGAAAAGTTTTTTTCAGATACAAATGTGAACATGTGAACAATACTCAGTGTATTTGTAATTACCTTTTAAATTTGACAAAGGTTACCTGAATCGAAATTTTGAATGAAATTCCAAAAATCAAGGAACCAGCAAAGTGTCATGTGCCAAATGAAGTAAAATGTTTATGAATGTGTTCAAAACTGTAAATTGAATATTCCATGTGTATTCTAATAGCAAGAAAAAACAGCCTACTCTAAAGTCTCATATCGTCCGGAATGTCCGCAAACCGTACGAAATGGAATTAAAAGCATAAGCGAGACTTACCTTGGTAAGTTGAAGGTCATGCTGGATTCCATAGAGGATGGTTTACTGATATGGAGGGAGAGATGCCCACCCTCCCAACCCAGTTTAGAAGGTGTTATTTTATCAAATCAAAATAGGCTGCTTTTTGCTTGTATATAAAAACGATTGAAGTGAAAAACATTACAGTTATTAACTATAGTATTGGTGAAGTAATGGACTTCAAGATTGAGACATGCATGCAATATTATTGTTAACAAAAGATTTTAGATCATTTTTATATGGATGGTGTATTACTCACTCTGAAGTATGGTGGTCTTACGCATGCGCGACTCTCATCTCTCCCTCCATATCCGTAAACCATCCTCTATGGAATCCAGCATGACCTTCAACTTACCAAGGTAAGTCTCGCAGAGAACTAAAAATAGGCATTCTGGCTCACCCACCTCCGCCAGCTCCAACCGGCTAAAGCCGGTTTCGCTGTTGCTCCGCCAGCTTACCCAGAATGCCTATTTTATAGTTCTCTAATAGTAAACACTTTACAAACATACATAATGTGTAGGATTATCTGTTTTTAACACTAATTTAGAAAACTTTTGAGACTTAAGTTTTTGCTTAATCCTTCGTTTTTCTTGATCGTTTTCAATAACATCATTTTCACGCATACATTCATCAAATGCGTCTCTGTCTTTCATGTGGAATAAAACTACAGTCTTTAACTGTTCTCTAAAGTCTTTTAAAACTGAGTTATATTTTTGACATAAAATCCACACACTTATCCCAGCATGTCTTCCACTGAAAGCTAGTTTTGATAAAGTGTTTCTTTTTTTGACTATATCCTTTTCTGCCGAACAATCATCTATAATAAATAATGTCTGCGTTCCCTCAAACAGTTTAAAAAAATGTTCTAAACACTCACTCAGTTTATTGCTAGGGTCAACTAAATAGATTTCATCATCCGTCCATATAAACCTTCTATCGTGATATGCTTTGTTCCATTTAAGTGTCGGACAGAAAATTACAATATGATCAAAATTATAACTATAAACTGTTTGTAATAGGTCGAGGACAAATATTGTTTTTCCACAACCAGTCTGTCCACAAATCAATGAACAATGAGGGTTTTTTGTCATAAAGTTTAACATCGGCATTGACACCAAAGTCGTCTGCTCCACAGTTTTAAAACAGAATTTAATCTAATCCAGTTATTGTTTTTATCATACTCTCTGTCAAAACTTGTTCAGTATAATAAAACCCTATAAGGCCCAAATGTGTAAGATTAATCCAGTTCAGTTCTGTAAGATCGTTTCTATTTAAACTAATATCAATTTTGTTGCTTGTTGTTATGACCTTAATATCCTCGCCATTGTAAAGAACAACGACAGTAACTTTAAGTTTGTCAACGTCTAAGTTTTGCCAGCTAATAAGAATTCCTTCCATAAGGTTGTCACTGACACCCACAGCTCCATTTCTTGCCTCATCTTTTAAGACAGAAATTTTAAATATCATTGTGAACGTGTCTCCTAATTTTGTGCGTGGAATGAACTGTAATTTTGTAGAAGCTTTCTTTAAAACCGATTCTCTTCTGTGGAGGATGTACTGTTTGTCCCCAAACGGCTTTATTTCGATCTCTTTCCGACTGTTGTCCTCTGGCATAAGACTTACATGTAAAGGGCCAGAGTTCAATGCTTTTCTGAAACTTTTTTGGCGGTCGAAAAATGTAAATGGGCTTAAGAATTCAAATTTTATGTCCCATTCTAAATATGGTTCTAAGCGCCATTTGTTGTCAGTTTTTCGAACTATTTTATATTCATACTGACCTGTATTATTTGCTTCTAGATTGCGTAGTTGTTCTAGTTTAGGAAACCTTTTGTTGTCGTCAACCTCTTTGCGCTTATAATAACCATCTTTAGTGTACTCAAAACCATATAAAGTGCCTATCTCACCGTTTTGTTCAAAGTCCTCAACGTCTGCAAGGTCTTTTAATTCTAAAGTTACACACCTCTCAGGCGCTAATGTGACCCCCGAATCGTCTGGTCCACGTGACATTTTTTAAAAACAACGTATTATTTTATTTCTAAAACAATGTGCAGGTTATCACATTTTACGACTTTCCCTGTTTTATCTGTGATCTTTATATTAAATGATCTGACCCTCCCACAAGCTAATCTTTTAAACTGTAAATTAGGGAATCGTATAATTTCATAATCGCAATATGCAGCTTTCCCTGATGGAAGAGCTCTTAAAACAGTTGAGGGCCTTCCATCATATAAGTTTTCATCAGTGCTCAGCTCATCCAAATGTACATAGAGTAATGGATATAAGGCAAGATCGAGCGGATATTCTCCCTCAAAAGTAGTTTCGTCTGGTGCAACTCTAAATTTATGATAGACATAATTGATTTTAAAGCCTAACATTTTAGCTAGCTCTACATCAAAAAAGTAATGGACTACTTCTTTTTCAGGTTTGAATGTTAACATTGTTTTTAGATTTGCATTGTTAAGTTTGAGAGTAATGTCGAAGTTACTCATTGCTTCTTTTAGTGAGCAAAACCCGTAATAACCATCAGGTATGGTTAACTGGCTAATTAAGTTTCCTCCGTCATCAAGTTTTCGAATCTCATTATTCCTCTTGGATTGACTTATATTAAACCATACGACTTTGTAGAATATTTCATGGAGTGCGACCCTTTGGGTTCCGCAGTTATTATCAATAGCATATTCTAAAAACGAAGGACTGTCTTGAGTTGTTATTGTTACAAACATTTTTAAAACAAATTTAAAAATGAGTGCATTCAAATATACTAATGCAAAATATTCTGTTGGACCGCACTACAGTCCTAAAGATATAACAACTGATACCCTCAACATTTCTGTGACTCAGACTGACGCCTTTCAAGTAAAGGTTAGTACTCCATTGGATCGTTATCTTAACCCTCCTATCAAAAACGACTACATCCCGAAAGTGTGGTTCAGTCATCCGATGCAGTTTTATCAGAACCAGTTAAACTTTGCTGTGTTTTGTGCATCAACTGGGTGTGGAGTGTCGTATGCTGATCATTTAAATCATCCTGATCCTTTGGTGAGGTCAGTGTATAGATTTCATTTTTATTACACCTTCAGACGTATTTTGTCTGAACTGCAAGCGCCATTACCAAATGACAAAACGTTTAATCCATTCAGCAACAGAATAGATTACAAGGCTTTTGAAAGGATCTGTAACGAATTTGATATTGACCCAAAGACAGACTTTAGACAAAAGTTGGATCTTAATCATGGTTTAGGCACCCTTTATTTTTGGGGCGTGCATAGAAAGTATAACTATGATTGGAATCCTCCTTACACATCTTTCTCTTCAGGCACAACTGTTCACCTCGGGTCCATAGAGCAAGAGCATAAAACAGCATGGACAACATTTATTTTGGATACTTCTAATGGTCTAACTAGAGCGGGAATAGAACGAATAAACGACTCCATTCGTACTTATGTTTGGTGTTTGCTAGGTTCGCAAGCACAAACGAGATCAAACATAATTGATCCTTCTACTGGCTTTGACGCCCAAAAACAGTATTTAGCAAATTTAGAGGATTCTATTAATTCTGCAATTGATTTGCCTTCAAGTATTAAAAGGTACCAAAATGTTTTGCAATACGCAAGATCGAAAGTAGACTTTGCTGTCGGCACTGGTTTATACATGCTGCCTTCTGACCTCAGACTCCAGATAGGAACAATAATAAACTATAATAATGAAATCCTTGTGGCTGGTAAAGAAGAGAAGGTCGGAAAAAACGACATAAATTCTAAGCCAGCAATAGCAATAAAAAAAGAATCCCCACCAATCCCCAAGGCCCCAAAACCCCATCCAATACCCCCCTCAAAACCCCACCCCCAACCAATCCCCATGGTGAATAAAAGCGACCCCCATGAATATGAAAAGACAGCACTTGTTATTGGATTAACTGCCCTAGGATTACTTGGTCTTTATCTTACTATAAAGTAACCCAACTATTAAGACAACTAATGACCATAAGTGCTCAGCCATAAAGCCAACTACTTTACTTGCGGCAGACAAAAGCCAGCTAACGATCCCACCTATTATACCAGGCAAAGAATCTATTGCCTTACTGGCTAATTTTTTTAATAAACTTGCAAGATGATCAAGTTGTTTTTTTACCCATGATTTATCTGATGGTGGTCCTGGTGGCACTGGTCCCCCACCACCGCCGCCTGTAATAGCCAACACCAGTGTACTTATTGCAAATCCTAAGGCTGTTATAACGCTCGCTAATGTGACACCTTGCTCTCTAAACAGTGTTCTTATTCGTTCTGCTAGTGTTGTGTCTTCATATAAAATTCTTTGGATAGTTTCTCTTATTCTGCTCACTTGAGTTCGTAATTGTTCTCGGTTAGTAGACAGCACTTCTAGTCTTGCTGATCTCTCTTGTTCAAGATCTTTTAGTCTTTGTGTTATTCTTTCTTTAACACCAGGTCCTAAGTTGTGGTCATCAGCCTCAACTAGTTTTTCTTTTTCTCTTTTTATATGCTCATCTAGTTCACCCAGTTTTGCTAAATTGTTTGTTAATTCGCCTCTGATGCTTTTCAAAGCATGATCAAGGGCCGTTATTTCTCTCATAGGTAGCGGCGGATCGTGCATAGTTTTTAATACTGTTTCTTCTGAAAAACTAGTTTCTATTATTTCGTCTGCTGTTGGGCTTAAATCTTTAAGGGGTATGTTTTGTATTTGGTTATCTGTTGGGAGTTCTTGTAGTGTGTTTTGAAGTTTAGCAACTGCCTCACTGTCTAATCTTCGCGGTTTAGCAATGCCAAGGCGATTTTGATCGCTCACACTGAGCCTTTGTCTAATTGTAGTCTTTGCTAAAATCTTTGATGGGTCTGGTTTAGTTGTAAGCTGAACAAGTTGTCCTTGCTCGTTTTTCACAAACAAATGGTCATCTTTTGTTTCAAAATCATTAGGGTCTATAAATTCGGGAGGTTCTTGGCCTAAACTTTGATAAAATGATTTGACCTTACTTTCTGTTAATTCACGCCGCAATGATTGTAATGGATGTGTCAAAGGCGTCATTTCACTCATGTCGTCTCCAGGATCAAAAACATCATAATCTTCTTCTGCCATGTTTTTAAATAATTAACTTTTTATTTTGTTTTATAAAAAAAAATGTCACAAGCATATGGTTCGATTCTTGACCCGCATAGAAGACTGAAAGAGCCCTTTGGCGTGAAGGGAAATAAACAGAATATTATTGTTCCAAATAATCCATCTACTATTGATTCAGATCAAATTCTTACTGTTAAATTTCCAGACCTAGGAGCAGATGAAGTGATTGTGCCGGGATCTGCACGGCTTACTTTCAAAATAGAACTTGATTCAGCAACAGACGTAAACAGGACAGTTGTACAGAATCTGGGACGGGCAATTGTTAAGAAAATTTCTATAAAACTTGAGGGGCAAGAAATATTTTCTTTACACAATGCAGACATATTTTTAATCTATTGTGATCTATGGCTAACCGAGAATGAAAGGGCCGATCTTGCGTTTCAAGGGAATCGAAAATAACGAAGCACTAAAACACAGAATAGACGCCGAAGATGCTAAAGACGGTAACAAGTATGAAGCTGTAAGTTATGCGTTTGGAAATCGCTTTTCTATACCCTTGGATTTTGAGTTGTTAAAAGCGCATGCGCCATACTTTCAAGGAGCATTAAAAGACAGATTGTCATATGAACTAACTTTTAATGAATACAAACGTGTCATTAGATCGACAGACACTGATTCCAAGTACAGCATTTTCGACATCTCGTTAGAGTTTGACATTGTTAGCAACCCTAACTTAGCAAGGCTGATTGAGCAACAATATCAGTCAAAATTAGCAATATATTACGAAAGAGTGATTCATCATTCAAAATATCCTAAAAGCAGGGCAGACACAATATGGAACTTTAGTTTTAGCGCCGCAGCAAGATCCCTTAAAGGTATTTTATTGCTGTGTGAAGATGAAGAACCATTCAAAAGACAAAGTGAAAAGTTTATCAATCCTAAAATAACGAAAGTACAATGTTCAATTGAGGGTAGTCCTAACCAAGTCTACGGTAGCGGGCTTAAACCTTATCATCATTTTGATGAAATAAGAAAATTGTTTGGAGGCGGGAGGTGTAGAAATCCAACAGTAGACCTTGTGTCTAAAGATCTACACCTTCACAGTGTTAGACTTGATGAATATTTAACAACGAAATACGGTTTATGGATTGACCTAAGGTCAACAGAAGATAATCAGTTGCATGGGAGTGGGAGAACAGTTAAAGACGTAATAAACATTCAAATTGATAAAGAAAAAGAGAGTGACAAGCCACTTAATGTACATTTGTTTTTAATATATGATGCGCAGCTGAATATTCAAGATAACAGATTGAAAGATATCCAATACTAAATTATTTTTATTTTAAAAAAGCATGTCTGTTACGACTTATCCAAAAGTGCCCAAAGAAGAGATAGCTGCTGCTGTAGACATAAAAACTTTCAGATTAACCAACATTACACAAATGCAACAAAAACTAGAGCAGGACCTTTCAAAATACAGTAAAACCAAACGAAGGTATTCTGCTGTCTTTAATGCTGTTACATATGTTAATACTGGAGCATCGATCACTAGTGCTCTATCAGCAGGAACAAGTGTAGGTCTCTTAGCAACAGGCGTAGGTGCACCGGCAGCTTTACCTCTAGGTGGTTTGTCTTTAACTCTTGGCCTGTGTTCATTGGCTGTAAGTGCTGTCAGCAAAAAAATAAAAGCTAAACTCCAGAAGCACACAGCTATGGTTCAACTAATAACAGCTAAACTTAGTTCCTTCAAACTGATAATTGATAAAGCACTTGCCGACTCGAACATCACGGATGAAGAATTTAGTCGCCTACAGGCTGATTTTGAGGACTACAAAAGACAAAAGTTTGATCTTCAAAGAAAGGCAAGGGCAACTTTTTCTCAACAACCAGACACCGATCAGATAAAAAAGGAATGTTTAAAAAAAGTAAACGAAACATTAAACTCTGTTCTAAACAGCTCACATTAACAACCCCAAAGGGCGTTTATACTTTAGTTTATGAGTCCAAGCACAAAAAGACCGTTGATATTGATTCTGATTAACTTTTATTTTTTTGATTTAAATAAATATTTTGAGTTAGAAAAGAAGCTCAACATGGATAAGATATATGAAGGTTCAGATGAATTGTTTGAAGCAATGCTCGAGGAAGAGCGTTTGTCAAAAGCTTTAAATGAGGTCGTTTTAGAAGTTATTGATCCAACAAACGTGCAGGCAAGCGTTGTACATGCTATTTCTCAAGTTCCAAGTAAACTAACAATAAACCCTCCAGTTAAAGTAAGGTTAGTTGTTTTAATCGACTATATAACAATAAACGAAGAAAATCTAGAAGTCTGGGTCTCAACTAAACAGCAGACTATTCTTTCTTATAATGACTTAACACCCGGTTGGGCAGATCAACTTCTTACACAGTTTAATGAAGCCTCTGAAGCAGCTAAAATGAGAGGCTCTGGTTGGTCAGAGGGCGAAGTCCTAGACATCAGATTAAGACAGGCTAAGTATGAGCCAATTGTAGGCAAGGCTTACATTCCACTGCCTCCAACATTAGTTGCAAAGAAAGCAGTTTTGAACATAAAAAATTCAGACGACAAATGTTTTATGTGGTGCGTTCTTGCTAGGCTGCATCACGTTGCCAAAAATGCAGAGAGAGTATCTAACTATTTACAGTGGGCCAATGATCTTAACTTTAACGGCCTTGAATTTCCTATGGCTGTAGACAAAATTGATCAGTTTGAAAAACAAAATCCACCAATAACTGTTAATGTCTACACATGGTCTGAAGAAACCAACCTTCTGCCAATTAGAGTGTCAAAGAACAGTCCAACAATAGGCGAACCAACCAAAACTCATGTAGACTTACTCCTGATGCAAAGCCTTAATGGGTTGCACTACACTCTAATACGCACAATGAGTAGATTACTAGTGCATACTACAAAACAACATAGCAAACAAGAATTCTGTAGAAAATGTTTAACAAGAATTCCGTCCGTTCAAGCTGCGAGCGAACATGTAAAACATTGTATTAGCCCAGTTGACTGTGATACAGAACTAATTACGCCCGGAGAAGGCAGTAAAGTTAGTTTTAAGAACTGGAAACGGTTGCAAACTAGTCCATATGTTGTTTACGCAGACTTCGAATCACTCATTGTTCCTTATGAAGGACCAACCCCACAGAAACTTCCTAAAACAGTCTTAATGAGTAATCATCAGATTTGCTCATTTGCCTTCATCATTGTTAGGTCGGATGGCGCCCATTCAAAGCCAGAATTATACAGAGGACCAAATGCTGCAAAATACTTCTTAAAACGCATGCAGCAAGTGCGTAATGCCTGTTCTAATAATCTAAACTTATCTGAAATCATAATGACGCCTGAAGACCAACAACAGTATGACTCAGCCACTCACTGTTGGATTTGTGGGGCGGCCTTGGTTGCCACCGCAGAGAATCCAACAGTAAGAGACCATGATCACATTAGTGGAAAGTTTAGAGGAGCAGCACATAACAAATGCAATCTTCAACTAAAGTTTGAACCAAAGACATGGAAGCTGCCTATATTCTTTCACAACTTGCGAGGTTACGACTCTCACCTTATAATGCAAGCAGTAACCAGCGACTTCAGGGTGTCATGCATTGCGCAGTCATCAGAAAAGTACATGTGTTTCACTTTAAATAACATGTCTTTCTACGACTCTATGCAACACATGATGGGTTCATTAGAGTCACTGGCTATGTCCTTAAAGTCCTGCCCAATAACAGAAGAATATTTTGACCCAACTCTTGTTAGAAAGGGCGTTTACCCTTATGAGTACATGAACAGTTGGCAAAGGTTTGACGAAGATACACTTCCGCCTAAAGGCGCGTTCTTTTCTAGTCTCAGAGGAAAGGACATCAGTGATTCTGATTACCAGCATGCTCAAGATGCGTGGCAGAAGTTAGAGTGTAAAACGATGGGAGACTATCATGATTCCTATTTAATGGCGGATACCTGTTTGTTGGCGGACGTCTTTGAAAATTATAGGAAGACCTGCATGAAACATTACAGCCTGGATCCCGCGCATTACATTTCTGCGCCCGGGATGAGCTGGGACGCTTTCTTAAAATTTACTGGAGTACAAATTGATTTATTGTCTAACCTGCCAATGCTTCAGATGATTGAAAACGGATTGCGTGGGGGAATCAGTATGGCGTCGCACCATTACTGTAAAGCAAACAACAAATACTTGGACGACTATGATCCAAGTAAAAGGTCTAACTATCTCATGTATTTAGATGCAAACAGTCTGTATGGATGGGCAATGGCGCAATCACTTCCATTACGCAACTTTAAAATGTACACAGATACGGATAATATTCAAAAAGCATTAAAGTGGTTGGGCAGTTTGACGCCAGATCAACAGTGTGGATACATTCTAGAAGTTGACTTAGAATATCCTCAGGAACTCCATGATTACCATAATGACTATCCATTAGCGGCAGAAAGTCTAAAAGTGTCAATGACAGAACCACCTAAACTTGTGCCTAATCTTCGTGACAAAAAAAAATTATGTCTGTCATTACAGACTTCTCCAATTTTATTTAAGACATGGTTTAAAGTTGACAGCTGTTCATCGTATAATTGCTTTTGATCAAGAACAGTTCATGAAACCATACATAATGAAGAACACTGATCTCAGAACTAAATCCACAGATGCTTCAGAAAAAGACTTTTTCAAGTTGATGAACAACAGCTGTTTTGGAAAGACTATGGAAAATCCGCACAAGCGTAAAGATGTTAGATTGGTCACCAGAGAAAACGTTGCAATTAAGTTGACTTCAAAACCTAATTATCAGGACTTCAGAAGATTTCATGATCAGCTTTTTGGCATAATGATGAAAAAAAAGAAAGTCAAATTGGATAAGCCCGTTTTTATTGGGTTTACTGTTTTAGAGCTGTCGAAGCTTTTGATGTTAGAATTTCTTTACGACTACTTTAAGCCCTTGTATCCTGAGTCCAGAGTTCTGTACACAGATACAGATTCCTTTGTAATCGACATCCCTACTGAAGATTTTTACAAAGACATGGAATTAGAAGTAGCTAAAGGGCATGCGGGATGGTACGACACATCTGATTACCCTAAAGATTCGCCTTTGCATTCAGATATTAACAAGAAGGTTTTAGGTAAGATGAAGGATGAATTATCTGGTGGTGTGATCAAGGAGTTTGTTGGTTTGAGGTCGAAAATGTACAGTCTTTCAAGCCAAAAAAAAGTTGTTAAAAAAGCAAAGGGAATATCTCGCAGTGTTGTGCAGTCAAGCATATCCCATGACAACTATAAAAAAGCATTGTTTGACAATAAGACTTTTCATCATGACAACGTAAAACTACGATCTAATCTACATGAGATCAACACAACTGTTGTAACAAAGAAGTCATTAGATAGAACAAACACAAAACGTGTGTTTGTTAATCCAGAGTTTTCATATGCAATCGGGCATTGGAGAATAGTATAATCATATGGGCTTATATTTTTCAGCAATCGCACGTTCAATTATATCATCATCTAATTTAGCAAAATTAATATTATTTATTAATGCTAGATGTGCTTTAATTTTTTTTGTCATTTCGCAATATTCATGTTCCCATACCCATAAATCAAAATAAAAGCTTTGGGGTTTAAAGCGATTGTCTGGCGATTGTTCTAGCCAGGGATTGTCAATCTTCTCAAATACTTCTTTAATGATATACTGATACTCAAATAAATCTTGCATTAATTTTAAAGACTTTTCCTTTGTCATTTCTGCCATTTCCCTTTGAGCTTCCATTTTAAACCCAAATGTATTTGCGTAGATTAAAACAGTTCGTTAAGCTTAACTATATCATCACCCAATTCAACCAAATTATTTTTCATTACTGCTAAATGCGCTCGAATTTTTTTAATATATTCCCAATCAAAATTTGAGGTTTTGTCTAGCATGGCATAATCAATCTTCTTAAATATTAGTCTAATAGCAAGATTATAATCAAATATTTCTCGCATTATTTCTAAGGACTCTTCCTTCACCATTCTTGCTTCCAGTGCCATTTTACGTAAGGATTCTTCCTTTTCCATTCTTGCCGCCATTTTAATTTAAATTAAAAAATAATTAAGCGACTGTGTCTGGCGGGATTATTTGCAGTTCTTCTTTCACAAAAGATCTTTGAGGGGCTGGTCGTTTTGTTGTGTCAGTTTCTCGTAAATAATACACGGGCGGATTCATCTTTACAATTCTTTTTATTTCATATGGATCAACACTCCAAACTGGATCTGTTGCCCTAATGCGAGTGTCCCCTTCTGCTTCTCCCGGTAAATAAAGGTATCTCACTTTCAAACCAAATGGTAATAGTTTGCTTGATGAAGACTCTCCTTCAACAACATTTATTGTTTGTTTTCTGATTGCTTGTACTGGTTTTAGACCTTTAAATTCTTCATTATTCATTGCGCGCAAAACTGAGGGCAGCCTTCTAACCCATTCTGTGTTGCGAGAATTGTCAATCAGCTCTCTGTGATACTGGTAGGAGAAAAGTCTTTCAGATAACTGTTTGTTAAAGTTTTCAACCAAACCCTGTGATCTGTGAACACCCGGAATGCCTCTTTTAATGGTAACTCTATGTTTTAACAATAATTGATTCACTTGTCCTTTAAATTCTTTCCCATCATCGACTTGAATCATGCGAGGATAAGTTAATGGGCCTCGTTGATATATCAGTTGTAAAGCGACAGCAACAGCAGAAGCACTCTTTTGTGTTAATGGTTCCGCATCTTTGTATCTTGAAGCTATGTCAATGACTGTAAGTGCGTACTTAAATCTTTTTCGTCTAATCGTATCATGGGGTAAATATAGAAGGTCCATTTGATGGGTGTCGTTCGGTATTGTGTTGACAAAGTGTGGTCTTTGTATTCGTTTAGGCGCTGGTAAATAAATTTGCCAAATCGCTTGTTTAGATAACCATTCTTTTGCTGTTTGTTCACTGACTCCCGCTGCTTGGCTAAGCTTTTTAATTGCTGTTATTCCCTTCCAATATCCTTTTGGAGAATAATAGATTTTGTACATTTTTATTCAGCCAATACTTTGTGCAACAAAATACACAGCGGTCATGCCAAAGACAATAAACAATATTTCTTGCATCTTTTGTTTTTCTGATGGTTGATAAAAGTCGCTAAATTTTGGTGGGGGCAATGTTTCAACTTGTTTGCCTGTTACTAGAAAATATTCTTTTATTGCCTGGTCAGCATCTTTAAATGTGTAAGCTGCATGTCCCTGTTGTTTAAGTCTGTCGTTAATAAAATCTAACTGCTCCATTCTTTGCTTTTCATAGGTGTCTTGTGCAGCAGCTAGTTGCTCCATAGCTCTGTTATGTCTTTTTCTCTCATTGTTATTTTGTAGTTTACTAAATGCGTAATTACTTCCGCTAAAAGCAAGCGCATTAACCACAGCGCCACCAATCATCATTACGAGTGAAGCCATTTTTATAAATGTATTTTTTTTAATTTTACATATTGATACTGTCTGGAATTATTCCTTGCTTAACTAGAAAATCTTTCGTAGCAAATGAAGCTGTAATAACAGCTATCAGCTTTGCTGAGTCTTCAAAGTCTAGTTTGCCAAGATCTGCTGGTTTTATTTTTAACAGGCTTTTACCAAGCATTGTGTATCCTACACTTAGGCCTCCAATAACAGCAGAATGGTATACAAGGTTAGTAATAGTTTTTTCGGTGCTCATTTTTAAAAAATAAAATAATATTTATTCATTAATAAAACATGAACTGTGATGATTTACTTCCTGAACTTACAAATGATCAAGTTGATGACCAAGCTATTATGCCCAAAAAGGAAAGGCTGTATTCTTTGGCAGCATGTGGAAAAACAAAACAGTACCTTGGAAATGAATTCAGCATAGAACAGATACAACAGATGTCGCCACAAGACATTGTAAAGTATCACAACAGGTATGAAGCGCAACTGGGGTCAAGAATGGTAAAAAGTGTTGGGCAAACGGTTCTTAGTTTGTACACTAAACTAGTTAGTAGATTTGCTCCCATTGATTCTGAACAAGATTTTATGTATGATTTAACGCAGGATCCAGTTTTAACAAAGTCATTAGAGTCTCTAGGATGTGATCTATATTACAGATTTGGAACATTGTTATCGCCATTAATCATGGGATTAATTACTTTTAATCATATAGATTTTGTTTCCCTTCAAAATGACCGAGCCAGAAAATCAGCAGAATCAGAAAACATTGAATCAGGTGGAGAAAGTGACCAGTAAAAAGCCTCCTCATCCTGGGCGTGTTGCAGCAGGAAAAAAATTAGCAGAGTGGAACAAACAAAAAAATTAATGTTCCAAGCACAGAATATAACTCATAATGAAAACATAACATCGCCAACGCCAACAGTTGTTTCAATGCCAGCTGTAAATACACAAGAACAAGTTGATTCAAGACCTACAACACCAAAGTCGTCATGGAATATTGAATTTAAAACAGTTGCCATTTTTGGCGTCATTGCTGCTGGGGGTGGTTATTACGGTTATAAAATATATAAACAACGCCAGCAAAAACCAAAGCAGTCCAAAAAATCTCAGCCACTAAATACAGAAGCCGAACAAAAAAGCATGCCAGAACTGCCAACAACAAAATCTTATTTTGATCCATTTGATATGCAATAATATGTTAAGAACTTAATAAATAATTATAAGTGACTTGAATAAGAACTTGATAACGACTTGATGACGACTTGATAAAACTTAAATAAGAACTTGATAAGAACTTAATAAGAACTTAATGACGACTTGATAAAAACTTAATGACGACTTGATGACGACTTGTTAAGAACTTGAATAAGTACTTGAATAAGTACTTGAATAAGAACTTGTTAAGAACTTGTTAAGAACTTGATGATGACTTGTTAAAAACTTGTTAACTTGTTAAGAACTTGAATAAAAACTTGTTAAGAACTTGAATAAAAACTTGAATAAGAACGTGATGCCGATTTTTTTTTCACAATTAATTGTTACATTCTTTTCCGGGGAGACAACTCCTCTTCACTTCTGCCTTTATGTAGTACTCTAGGCCAGACATGTCTGGCCCCGGCTTACTCAACTGCATAATTGCCGAGTCGAAGCGTCGCACTGTTTGCTGGTTCGTGTCGAGTTACACATAAGGGCGTCGGGCCGCCACGCAGCATTGTATAAATTTAGACGGCTAAATTCCCCACCGGCGTCGTTCAGTACAGGCGTTAGACGTCATTGTATAAATTTAGGCGGCTAAATTTCTAAACATATCAAAACATGTTTCTTACCTTCCCCCAATCACAAGACTAGATAGAATCAGCTGATTAGTAACAGTGACGACATTTCCGCCCAGCACTTGTGTTGTTAGCAACTAAACCTAGCTGTCTTGTCATTTGCGGGTGTGCAGTGCAGTCGTGTTTTCAGTTAGAAAGTGTTGTGTTATGTCGCAAGACAGTATCTCTTCTGAATTAGAGATAGAACTTCTTGAATCACAAACCGTTCATCAAGAATTGCTATTTCATTGAAGTCTACTCCATGAGAAAAGAACTAAAAGCAATGTTTTCATATAGTGAGGAGATAAGGCAGTATTGGTCCACTCCCATTCAACTACCAATGCAGCTTGAAACACGATCTTCTCAAGAGCCACAGCAGAGAACTGCCGCGGTCTAGCTAGACCGCGTGAAATGAATATTAAACAGGCACACGTCACAGCCTATAGCAGAAAGCCACGCTTTAACGGCCGCGGTCTAGGTGGACCGTCGCTTTGTCACGTCCTATTCAACAGGCTGCCTTTTCAGGCGGCCGCCGGGTGTACTTTATACAATTGTCTTGTTTGTTGAATCAAGCTTTTAATAAGTGCACTTGGTGGCTGCTTAGAATAATCTTCAACAACGTGCCACGATTCTACGCTTGTGTGAACACACATCCCACCCCTTTCAGACACTCCCTATTCAGATAGCTTTCAATAGCCAGTCATTCCTCACAATAGAATGAAATCCCAACTTGGTTGACAAATAGCCCTCCTAAGAATAAAGGCATGGTTAACCAAGTCCCCATTGTTTTGTTTGTTTACTTCTTAACGGTCCAGTGACAGAGAACTATAAAACAGATAATCCTACACATTATGTATGTTTGATGTTTGATGAATGTATGCGTGAAAATGATGTTATTGAAAACGATCAAGAAAAACGAAGGATTAAGCAAAAACTTAAGTCTCAAAAGTTTTCTAAATTAGTGTTAAAAACAGATAATCCTACACATTATGTATGTTTGTAAAGTGTTTACTATTAGAGAACTATAAAATAGGCATTCTGGGTAAGCCGGCGGAGCAACAGCGAAACCGGCTTTAGCCGGTTGGAGCTGGCGGAGGTGGGTGAGCCAGAATGCCTATTTTATAGTTCTCTCTCGCTTATTCTTTTAATTATATAATTATATCATAAACACTCAAACTCGAACTCGACTCTCTCTCTCTCTCTCTCTCTCTCTCTCTCTCTCTCTCTCTCTCTCTCTCTCTCAATTCTTGATCCAATGGACTGAGCCTGATTGGATCAAGAAGTGTAGTACTTAGTAGAATTGAATGTATAACTGTATAGACAATCAAGGTAACTAAGAGGGAATACATGTAATTACAATCTGAATGGATATAAATTAAAAATTACATGACCAAGCAATTGAGCATGAAGGGGGGGGGGGGGGGGTCATGGAGGAAGCAACCACAGAGACTGGTTAACACAATATGGGAACAAACGTGGCCACTGGGTGGGGGGGGGGGGGGTAGTCTAGGTGTATGAATGGTTTAAGTTAATAAGTATGGAAATGTGCATAAATAACAGATAATCAAGGGTATAAGGAAACATGTTCAGAAGAGGAAGGTTAAATAAGTAACGAAATCTAATATACATACACATGTAAAACTACGAAATGAACACAAAAGGAAACATAGTTCAGTTAACAGCAAGGCACGCATAAGGAATTGTTTTGATGTAGGTCAACACGCAAGTCAGCACGAGTTGCGAGACTGACTCCGCTATGCGCACACTGCGCCAGTCTCCCTCTGTCCGTCTCTCTCGCCCTTCTTTCCCTTTCACTCTCTGCGTAGAGGGGGGGGGGGGGGGGGGAGTGGAGCGTGAGGTGGTGGGCGAAAGTGGGAAGCGATGGGAGTGCGGGTGGGAGAGAGTGCAGATGTAGAAATGAGAATTGCCTGTTGAATCTTGGCTGGATCGTCTGCTATGAAATGGCTGCCCATAGATCATATTATAACATATAAGAGTATGGTTTTTGAACTCGAATAATGATAGCTATTATATGCATTTCGATTATTTTCCGAGGTTGTTTTGAATGGTTAACGTTTGAATTCTAGGGATCCGACCATCAACAGACTCCTCTGGTCAACAGGCAATCTAGACACACGTGTACGAGCCAAGTGGAAACAATTCACGGGACAGGAAACGACAGCCACAGGCTGAAAAGAAATTGGGAAAACCACAATTAAAGAGAAATTAACTGAAGGAATGTTCTAACCTGATACATGGAAAGCGACAAGGTTACAGTAATTTATTCATGGGGTTGCTAAATCCAGTGAATATAAACAATACGAGTCTAGCACCACACGAACTCGACCACAGAAGAACACACACTGTGTCAAAGGTTAACATGGCAGCTTTTGTTATTCGGGGTTTACCTTTGCAAGGCGATAGGCTTATTTTGCGCATGCGTAAATGATGTAAACAAAAGATGCTTAAAATAGTAAGGCTTTCCGGAGAATTGTACGACGCGGGGTTGAAAGGTCGCCGCTGTGTATGTGGGCGAGAATGCGATGAGGGGATTGAGATAGGAGGCATGTGTCTTGTGTGCTAGTGTCGATAGCATTAGTGTTATGAGTTTTGAGAATGATGGTGTATATACTTACATCGCGTTCGTGGGGAAGAATGTATCAAGAAGTATTGATGTATAATTAAGATAGAATTCTGCATGTACATACTGTCATGGAAGAATGCTTGGTTGCAGTCATGGTAAATTTTGTTCTAATTATATAAAATTGATTTACCTCTTGTTGTGTACTCATGTGAATAGGCTGATGGCCACACATTAAAGTCACGAGTCTCTTTTCCTCCTCTCTCTCTCTCTCTCTCCTCTCTCTCTCTCTCTCTCTCTCTCTCTCCTCCTTCTCTCACTAAGTGTGTGTGTGGGCGCGGGCGTGCGTGTGTGTGTCTGTCTGTCTTCTCTCTCTCTCTCTCTCTTCTCTCTCTCTCTCTCTCTCTCTCTCTCTCTCTCTCTCTCTCTCTCTCTCTCTCTCTTTGAAAACGTACAATACCTTAGACATCAGGAGAGTAAATTGTCTTATTCTTTGAAAACGGTAAGTACATTAGACAACATAAGAGCAAAATATTCTCTGTCTCTGTCTGTCTGTCTTCTTCTCTCTCTCTCTCTCTCTCTCTCTCTCTCTCTCTCTCTCTCTCTCTCTCTCTCTCTAACACCACCACTACTCCACCCATGCCCATTCATCTCTCTCGACGCACTCACTTTCCTAACATTCCTCCTACTCCCAACCTCAGTCGTGCACACACCACGTCCCATACGTTATCTGCTACCATTCCAAAACCCTCCCCTATCGCCCTCCCTTCCCCCAGCCATTCCCCCAACACACACACACACACACACACACACACACACACACACACACACACACACACACACACACACACTCACACACCACAGACACACACAAACACAGGGACACACACACACACACACACACACACACACACACACACAGTAGACTCTCTCTCTCTCTCTCTCTCTCTCTCTCTCTCTCTCTCTCTCTCTCTCATCGTTTCCCCAACACAGCAGTAAGCGATGATTAGTTTATCCGGGTGTCACCTGTTATTCCGGCAGTCGGCCTTTAAACAGACCCAGGTGCTAAAGTGGTGCCGGCCACGTTTGCACCAGCACCCAGATAGGCCTGGCAGCTCTGGCACCGGTTCGCCCGGTTTTGCATTGGGGTGCTATTAGGAAGGAACCGGTGTCGACAGACGAAAGTCGCCTTCTTGTTATTTCCCCCTTTCCCACTCCTCCTCCCGCCTCTACGCGAACTTCATCCAATCTCTCCCCTCCCCCTCTCCGCCGCCCCTCTCTTTCCATCAACCCCTTCATATTCAGTGCCATAATGCGTACCTTCAGTTTTATTTTTATTTTTACTTTTGCTCTTTTTCCTGTTGTTGGAGAGTGTGAGTGAGTGACAGAGAGAGAGAGAGTGTGTGTGCGCGTGCGTGCGTGCGTGCATGCGTGCGTTTGTTCGTGCGTGCGTGTGTGTGTCCATGCGTGCGTGCGCATGCGCCTGTGTGTATGTGTGTGTGCGTTTGTATGTGCGTGTGTGTGTGTGTGTGTGTTTTCCGTGAGTGCCGCAAAGCCTCAACCCCTCAATGTTCAGTTCTATGAATCGTACATTCTTTTTTGCTTTTGTTCTTATTTTTCTCTTTTCTTCTTCCTCTTTTCTTTTTTCTTTTGCTGCTCTGTGTGTGTGTGTGTGTGTGTGTGTGTGTGTGTGTGTGTGTGTGTGTGTGTGTGTGTGTGTGCTTGCGCACGTACTTGTGTGTGTGTGTGTGTGTGTGTGTGTGTGTGTGTGTGTGTGTGTGTGTGTGTGTGTGTGCCTGCCTGCCTGCGTGTGTGTGTGTGTGTGTGTGTGTCAAAGTCAAAGTCAAAATTTTATTTTCAGATGGAACATTGAATAAGCAATAAATCTGCTTTTTTACATCAAGCCATCCCATAAAAAAAATCGGTGAAACGACGAATAATCACAGAAATTTATGAAAGTCAGAAATAACAACAAATAGAAACCAGAGAAGAAATGGAAGGGGGGGGGGAGAGATAGGGAGTGTACAAATGAGAAGGGGAAATTCCAGAAGGAAAGAGAGAGAGAGAGAGAGAGAGAGAGATTGGTTATATACAATATGTACATTGTCTTCACAAATGTGCACGGTACGTATACTCCAAGAATACTGTCGACACTGACATACCCTTTCTTTTGAGGCACACACACTCATGCAGAGCATGTACATAGATATACATATACACATGCATACACTGTGAAAAACCATAAAACCGTATTTCAAAGGGTTGGGGAAAATGTAAGTTATGAACCATTCATGAGATACCTTTTCAGATTATTTTTAAACTGGATTTTATTGTTTATACTTTTAAAGCGTGTTGGCTACTTGTTCCATACATTTCCACCAGAGTATAAAAAACTAGATTTATAAAGATTATTTCTTGGTCTAGGAATAGATTTAAAAAAATGATTGTGTCTATGGATGTTAGTTTTAAATGTGTCGTTATCTTTTTAGGAGTATTGCCGTACATAACATTATGCATACATACTGCCTTATTGAACAAAAGTCTGTTGTGGAAAGTTAATATATTAAGTTTTTTATAATCTTCTGTAGTCAGAGTGCTTGATCTTAACAATACTAATTTTAGTGCTCTTTTGTACATTCGATGAATCATTTTTAAGTTGGTTTCACTGCAGCTGTCCCATAATGTCGATGCATAATCAATTATTGATAAAATGTGAGCACAGAAGAAAAGCTTACGAGAATGGGTATCAAGGAAATTCTTAATCTTGGCTAGCTGAAGTAATTTTTTGGAAAGACGTTTTCCCAGTGACTTCGTATGGTCAGTCCACGATAGATCCTTATCAATTATTACACCTAGCATTTTATGTGAATCTACTTCTTCAATTTGTTTGTCAGATATAAACAGTGGTTGAAATTTTGACTTCATTCTTTGCCGTTTTTGTCGAGCACATACATACATACGTTTGGTCTTGTTTGCATTTAAGGACATATGATTCAGTTGCGTCCATTCAGTAAGTCCATGAATATTATCTTGTAGTTTGTTTGCTAATCTATGGGTGTCTGAATCACTGGTATGGAGTGATGTATCGTCGGCAAACATTTCGCACTTACATTTAACATAAAAAGGTAAATCATTGATATAGATAGAAAACAGAAGAGGACCTAATACAGAGCCTTGTGGTACTCCGTATTTGACAGGCAAAAAGTTTGACATTTTGTTGTTAACTGTTACTGCTTGTTTTCTGTTACATAGAAAAGAAGACAAGAGATTAATGAATTCTGGATTTAATTTATACAGTTCTAATTTGCGCAGTAGGAGAGGATGATTTATACATCAAACGCTTTCTCAAAGTCTATAAAAAGAATACCAGTAAATTTATTTTTGATTTATACTGCATAGAAGGCTATCAACGAGCTGTATGAGGGCTATATGACAGGAATGATTTTCACGGAAACCAGCCTGATCTTCATTGAGTAAATTATTTTTAGCAAGGTAAGAATAGAGGGACTTCTGCATGTGCTTTTCAGTGGGCTTAGATAAAGCAGATAAAATAGAAACCGGTCGATAATTTGATGGATTTGATGTATTACCAGATTTATAGAGAGGAATAACTTTAGCTTCCTTAAATTTTAAAGGAAAAGTTTGTTTCTCTGTGCACAAATTGTATAAATAAGTTAGCGTGTCAAGAGATCACTGGGCATGAAACTTTTAGTATTTTTACATCTACACCGTCTAAATCGCGTGCACCAGATTGTTTTAAAGATGAGAAACTTTCACTGACATCCAATACCGTCATTGGTTGGAGAGTAAAAGGAAAGTAAATATTCTTTGAATCAAGGTAATATTTTAAGTGGCTGAGATCATTTTCATTGGACCTGTCATGTAATATGATTTTATCTTTGATGTTTGCAAAATGGTTGTTTAACTGATTTGCAGATACGTCTGTAAGAATTTGCTGACTTCTTGATACCTGTTTATTATTCAACATGTTGATAGCTTTCCAGATCTGACGTGAATCCTTTGTAGAAATTAACATCTTTTAGAAGTAATTGCGTTTAGATTTTCGTTTCATTGAGTTTACCTTATTTCTTTGTTTTCGAAATTCTTTACTTGTTCCGAAATTGCTTAAATGATTTCTTTTATTAATTTCTATATCAATTTCTTTTGTTATCCACGGTGGTTTTGTTTCTTGTTTGACTCTTTTCTTTATGAATGGAGCATGCTTGTTGTATACAGAAGTAAATGTACTGATCCAATATTCAGCTGCTTCATCCGGATCTCTTATTTGATATATGTAATCCATCTGTGCCATGGCAAGGTCTGAAAGGAAATCTTCTTCTTTAAAGTTTCTAAAGCTTCTATAATATATGATCTTATGCCCTACCTTTGGAACTTTAACACGGGTTTTGTACCAAGTAAGACAAACAGGATTATGGTCACTACATCCACATGGTGAGCACATACTTCAATAATACGTTGTCTTGTGTTTGTGTAAATGTGATCAATTAAGGTACTTGAATGTTCAGTTATACGGGTTGGTTTGTCAATAAGTTGTTCTAGGCCGTGTAAAGTGTAGCTTTGATGCCACTTGGGTTTGGGTTTCGTTAAGTCTATATTACAATCTCCCAAAGTGATAGTTTCAAAACTAAGCATCGTTACTTCATCCATAAGGACACTAAATTTGTCTTGCCAGTCTGTAGTTTCTGATGGATTTCTGTATATAAATCCTATGATTAGTGAGTTACTGTTTTTCATGCTGATTTCAATCCATACAGATTCAACGTCATAATTTTCTAGATTATTCAGTTTTTTGTAGTTTAACGAAGATGCAACATACAATAGTATGCCTGTGGTTTTGGGTTTATGTGGATCTAGTCGAATTATCAGGTATCCTGGCATATTCATATCAGCATCAGTTATTTGTGAGGACAAACAGGATTCTGCGAAACAAAATACATGAAAATTGTTACCATTGTTGTGAAGAATAGTTGCAATATCGTCTTTCTTATTTGTTGCATTGTTAATGTTCAAGTAGCCTATTCGAAGTCCTTGTTTTATTGGCCACGTATCTAATGTTAAAGACATGTTGCAGATCGTTTAGGAATAACTTCAATAAGTCTAGAAAAGTTTTCTCAGTTTTAGAATATGTATATACAACAAGTAATGCAATGTATATGAGTTACAGAAAAGCTCAAAGAGTAAAAAAAAAGAAAGGACAAATAGTTCGGGTAAGTGAACACCGCCTTCAGCGTTACTAGATACACACTGCACACACTGTATCTTCTATACTGCAACAGCAATTGAGTTCAATGACAAAAATGAAAAAAAAAATTCTTTACAAAATAATCTCTAACATTCATACACGCATTCACTCAGATAGGGAAAAAAATGTATATATTGATGTACCAGCAGAATAACAGACAAATACAACGATCTTCAAACCAGAAAAAAATGCATTAAGAAAGCAGGTAAAGTACAACAGAAATTATCGCAGTCCGCCAAATTCGAAATTCAAGGGTCCAAAATTAGTTATTAGGCACAAGTCGCTACAAGTTCCCAGGTCCGATATCAAAAAACACGCATTCACCATACTAACGTTCAGACTTGATATATCGATGTCGATTGTCATGGGAAAAAACGATTTTCACTCAAATAAAAAAGGCGTTATAGGTGCGCGCATCCGTGTACGCACACACGTATGTACACACGCATTCCCCCCTCTCACTCCCCCCCCCCAACCTCCACACACACACACACACACACACACACACACACACACACACACACACACACACACAAACGCGCGCGCGAGAGCGCACCATGTGAATGCAACCACTCTGTTATTGAGGTCTCTGTTGGTGGAAAAGCTGTGATCATCAGCTGAAGGGCGTATTGTCCGGGTTGTGTCGGTGAACCTTCAGGATACCAGGTATTGGGGAGTGGCATAGCTACACGCGGGTCATGGAGTAATTGCTGATGGTTTGGGATAGCTGTATGAGTTTGGTCACCCATGACTGAAGGTGGATACAGGGACGAGTGTATGGGTGTAGCGTAGAGGGGTACCAAGGTCCTTGGAATGGGTAATGGGGTGGGTTGGAGCACAAAGGAAAAGGGACTCCATGGGTTTCCTGGACAGACAGATTGCCTCTGTCCTGGGGGAGTCTGTGGAAGGAAGGCTGAACGGTCTGGTCCATGGCGTCCAACTGCTGCAGTGCAGGAGCAGGACGTACAGGAACAGGGCCCTCAGGATGAACTGGATACGGCCTGTCGTTGAATGGCCCACCACCTCTCCGGGATGGCAGCAGGGGATAGTGGGCCATGGAAGTGATGGATGGGACGCCAGGAACGTTGCTATTATGACCAGAGGGTCGACTTGGTTCGGCACGAGAGTCCGTCCTGCCATATATGTAGTGTGTTGTGGAAGGCATCTGAAAGCTCTTCTACTTGCTGATTACTTCTGGGTTGTCTTCGAGGTGGAAAAGCCCCTTCAGAGTGTTGGGCAGAGTTGTAACGGAAGAAACGTGGCAAGTACTTCATAAAGTTAACAGCGAGCATTGCCGTTCCCTTTAGACTAAAGATGGACAGGGTCTTTGTATATAGCGAGTCTTGGAGCACCATTTTTTTGTAATAAAAGTGTCATGATTATCAATCAAATTAATTTTAGATGTATTACAGGCTGAGTGCAAGGTTCTGTTGGAGGGGGAGATCGCATTATTTAGAACATGGCGTCCTCGTGCTGGAATAATAGAACTGAACGTGATACAAGCTGACGGAAAAGATTTTTTGCACAGAGTAATCAGTTCTGTCCACTGTTTAGCAGACACCAGGCCAGCCGGACAATCGTTGACCCCAACATGAACAATCATGTGTTGGCCATGGGTGAGCTTATCGGGCAATGAATGAAGCCACTGGATCATGTTCTGTACTGTCATTCCCGGAATGCACAGTTTAAGCACACGATCTTCTTCAGTTCCTAACCGTCTTGGATCAATAAACCTTAAAACAGAATCTCCGATGAGGACTGAAGAAATGTTGTCAGGAATCTTGATTTGGTTAAACAGCTGCGAAGGTGATCTCTGTCGTGTGGGTGTTTGATTTCGCAAACTGTGTTGGGAAGTATTGTTATCTCCAGTATCAGCACTGCTTTCACTGCATTCAACACTTTCCTGTTTTTCTGTGGTACAGTTTTCTTCCTCTAAAATTTCAAAACGATTTTGAGTTGACACAGGAGTTGTTAGTAATATGTGTGTTTCTAGACTGTTTTGTTTTAGAGATACATTATCATCTGGTATTTTCTTTGAATAAATTACAGCGTTACTGGGTGTTTCACTTTCGAGTGTGTTTTTGTCACCGGTTTGATTTGGAGAATCTTCAATAACAGGAGTAAATTCTCTCCTTGTTTCCGCTGGGTGGGGATGCTGCACTTCATATTGAGTTGAAGTTGTTGAGCTAGGACCATTATCCATCATAAGCTTAAGTTTTGACTGAAGAGTTCCTATTTGTGTTTTCAGGGAATGGTTTTCTTTGCCCAGAGTTATTATCTGGTTTTCTAACTTGGAAATATGTTCCTTTACAACCTCTATTGTTTGATGAAGATTTTCAGTTTTTTTTGGTGATATGATGCTTGATTTCATTTTTTTTTAGATGTTTTGACGTCTTCTAGATGGGAGATCAATGTATTTTGAAAATGACTTAACTCAGCTGCCATAAGGTCCTGATTGTCTTCTAGTCTTGGAGTTTTTGGTGGGTGGTTTTGTCATACAATCGTTTAGGGAAAAGTGCTCGCCTTCTGTCATATTTGCTTGACTTCCAGCGTCTGGCACTTTTTTTTAAACTTGAAGTAACATGTTGTGTACTTGATTCACTTCCTTTGTGGAAAAAGTCACTGTGAGGAATTGTTGGAGTTGACTGCTCGGTTTCCGAGTGATCCAAAGGACTACTTGTTTTGACTTCTGTTTGCTCTGTCTCTGAGGTTTCACTTCTTTTTATATAAACATCAGTAGAATTAAGGTCTGTTTTCGTTTCATTTCTGCTCTCAGTTTCCGGACATGACCCGGGGGTGAGTGGAATAAGTATATCTGAGGGTGCTGAAACGGGCGAAGAGAGATGAATAATGTCAAACACCTCTTGTAAGAAGGAAACAGGATGTCGAATCAGTCCACACTGTAAAGATGTTAAGTCTTCAGACTGACAATTATCTAACACCAAGTCTTTGAGTACCTCGCATTCTTCTTGACTCCACTGCCAACAATCAGCTCCCTGGCAGAGAAAAGTGCCTGAACCATTTCTGGTAAAGTACAAAGTCAGTGTTATCCTCTTGGAATCATGGACGAATAATCGAACCACTGATTTACTGAGACATGTGGGAATGGGGTAACAAATCCATGTTGGAAGAGAAAGTATTTTGTCTTCATAATCAAAGTCTATTCTTTCAATTCTTACTTCACTTTCTACAATTGCAGAATATCGATAAAATAAAGAGTTTCTCCATACTGTCAATTCTTTTTCTGAGCAAGTAAACGTTTTTTGTCGGGAATCTAACGTCGGCTGAAGTTTACTTTCTTTAATCATCGATGATTGTTCCATGTTTTGGAATTTATCATGTTCTTGAAGTTCATTTCAGTTCTTCCCATTCAAAGTGTTACACACAGACATCGGACCATGGGCCAGCTTATTTACTTTACATTTTGTAAGACATGACGCTCGTTATATGATCTGTAAAACCAAGCTGACGAGGAAAGTTTGGTTATTTCTTCTGGCGCCTGTGGTAGGCCGATTTCTTTTCTTTCCTTTCCTTTTTTTATTTAAAGAGAGGGAGAGAGAACACTATTGGAGGCTCACGAACCTGTTGCACGTGCACACAAAAAAGCAACGCTGGGTCACCTTTGATCCAAAGTGGAAAACACTGCGTGATCACTGTTTACAGTTCAGCAATTCAGCAAATCCGATTCTTCATTCCGATTTCTTCATTATGTATAGTCACGATAAATTCATTAATTGCCGACCTTTTAAGTATTAATACAGCAATCAGAGTGCACACCCTAGTGCACAGATGCAACACACAACAGTCACAAAACAATTCAACACAATCACCTTGATCGAACTTCCCCAACTTAGCTCAAACATAGAGCAACGCTGTAACACGTCTTGACTGTAACACGCCTGTGTGTGTGTGTGTGTCTGCGTTGTGTGTGTGTGTGTGTGTGTGTGTGTGTGTGTGTGTGTGTGTGTGTGTGTGTGTGCGTGCGTCTGTGTGTCTGTGTGTGTGTGTGTGTGTGTGTGTGTGTGTGTGTGTGTGTGTGTGTGTGTGTGTACCTCCCCTCTCTTTCCATCAACCCCTAGCTCGATGTTCAGTTCAATGAATCGTATATTGTCTTTGTTTTTGTTCTTATTTTTTCTTTTTTCTTTTTTTTGTTTCTTTTGCTGCTGTTAAAAAGAGAGAGAGAGAGAGTGTGTGTGTGTGTGTGTGTACGTGTGTGTGTGTGCGTACGTGCGTGCGTGCGTGCGTACTTTGCTTGTGTGCGTGTGTGTGTGCGCGCGCGCGTACGTTTGTGCGTGAGTATATATAGTATATAGTGAGTATATAGCACACACATACATACATACGAAAGAAAGAAAGGGATCAAAAAGGAAATTGCACTACAGCATTCTATCTGCAGTCGAAATAATCTAATTAATGCATTACTGTATCATTACAGACGAAACATACGTCAGAACCAAATCAAAGTAAAAGGTTATCTAGGACCATCCGACGGTAATCACGAAATCGTCAGATATATTGAAATAATAAATAACAATTTGTAATACTTAGAATTGTTCGCAGGTATATTGAAATAATAACAATTTGTAATACTTAGAATTGTTCGCAGGTATATTGAAATAATAACGATTTGTAATACTTAGAATTGTTCGCAGGTTCTTATTCGTAATATAGAATTAGAAGCTGATTCAAGAGGAAATGATTTTCTTCCTCCGTTCATGTGCTTCAGCGATAAACTTCGCAAGCGATTTGATAGTATCTCCATCTGCTGATGAAATTATTAGAACTAACTTATGTCTTTTCCTATCATACAGATGAAAAACGATTGATGTCAAACGTAAAGCTTCTTATTCCCTACAGTCAAACAGGAAATGGCCTTCGTCTTCTACACCGTTTGAACATAAAGGACACAGGACGGAAAGATTTGTATCAAACCATCTTCTGTTCGCATAAAGTCCGAGGGTTCTAGTTCTAAACCTTGCCAGATTATCCCGGTGCTTGTTACGGATGGAAGTGCGTGTGTGGATATCTGTCTGACTCTCACTCAGAAATTATGGATGCGTGCACGACTTTTTTTTTTCTTAATTCACATACACACACACACACACACACTCATCCGAACATGGACAGCCAGGCAACAAAATAACACTTTTCTTTTTATGCTGCCCGAGCCATCAACAAACACATACAAATAAACACATTAAGCATTGGATGGTACACCCACCATCAGGTGTACACAAATAACCAACTAATACAATTCTGACAACTGCCGGGTCCAGCGATGATGATGACGACGTCAGCGACGAGGCAACTCTGACACAGAGTCTCTTCAAAGCTGTGGCTCACAAAAAAACAAAAAAACAAAAAAAAAAACCTCATTCGTGGCGTCTCTGCCAGCACTCGGCGACAGTCTCTCTTACTAGATGTAGTTCAAACACTTTTGAGCTGTGGCTCAAACACTAACACAAAGCTGTGGCACACACGCCACACACACAGCGACGTCCTCGAACGCAGGTCGCTGGCACAGAAGCAGGAGCGATGTCTCCTCTTCACTGGCCCAACACTGACCGGCCACGGGCGCAGTGGCAGGTAGGGCGATTGTCGGCGCTCAGGCCAGCCTCTCCACACCCGCAGCAACAGGTGGAGAACGGGGCGTCAACCAGCTACGGCCCCGGCCCTAGCCTCAGTAGCAATCAGTCCCCGTCAATCCAGGGAACACTATCAACCTGGGGAAACTGACTGCCACCAGCAAACAGTTGAGACCCTCTTCGGCCTTCTGTGACTTGTATTGCCGGAATCACTGCAGAGACTGCCTAACCGGTACAACTCACCCGGCTTATAGCAATGCGCCGGTGAGTAGCAGTCAGCTAAATTTTGCAACCGGCTTCCGGACAACTACCTTCCGGTAAGCACGGTCGCACATGAAACTTTGTGACCGGATGAAAAACGGTCCGTTACAATACTCCCCCTCCTCAAAAAAAAAAACAATGTCCGAATTGTTTTTACTAAGAGGAAGTAAACAACTCCAGGGCACAAAATTCCAGAAAAAATACATGAAAAATCATCAAAACTGGGATGTACTCAAACCAATGTCTAAGGAATAGACTGGTTCTCACAAGAACGTGAAAGAAGATAAGCGAAAATGTTCGATGATCCTGGAAGTGGTTCCACTTCGAACGAGAATTCCTGCAGAGACAATGCCCAACGCATAATCCGGGAATTCTTGAAATTTGACGTGCGCAGGTACGTCAAAGGTCGATGGTCTGTTTGGAGGATAAAGCTAACTCCCCAAAGGTACCGAACGAACTTTTGAACAGCCCAGACAATGGCTAAACACTCTCGTTCGATGGTACTGTAGGATTTCTCACGATCCAACAACTTGCGACTCCCAAATACAACTGGGTGAAGTACATCATCATCCTCTTGCAGTAGTACAGCACCTAGCCCAACAGAACTAGCATCAGTTCGCAGAACAAAGGGCTTACCTAACTGAGGTAACAGCAAGACAGGTGCTGATGACAAAATACTCTGAATCTTCTGTAATGCTACTGCACATTCAGGGGTCCAAGATATAGATCTTCCAGCTCGACCAACATCCTTGATTAAATCAGAGAGTGGAGCACTCAAGGTGGAAAAACTGGGAACATATCTTCTGTAAAAGCTAAGCAAACCTAGCAAAGATCTGACTTGCTTTTTGGTAGTAGGGGTGGGAATTCTCAGAATCGTATCTATCTTTTTCTGTTCCGGACGCATAGTACCACCTCCAACGATATGTCCAAGAAATTCCAGAGAACGGAAACCTGCCTCTATTTTCGAGGGACGAGCTGTGAGGTTGAAAGACCTCAGACGTGAAAGAACACCTTTCACATGACGAACATGTGCATCCCATGAAACACTATGAACCAGAACATCATCAAAGAAACTGACAGCTGAAAACTGATCCAAAGCTAACATGCGCATCATGCGTGCGAAAACAAAAGGTGCTGACACAAGACCAAAAGGCATTCTGACAAACTGGAAAAGACCCATATGCGTTGTAAAAGCTGTCTTTGGACGATCCTCGGGCTTAACAACTATCTGCCAATATCCCTTTGCAAGGTCTGTCTTGGTAAAGAACTTCGCATCAGACAATCTTGCAAACTTTCCACATCAGGAATGGGCTCAGCATCGAAGACAGTAATCTTATTTAGAGAACGGAAATCAATGCAAGAACGACAGGTACCATCTTTTTTCCTGACGAGAACAACTGGGGAGGCATAGGGACTATTGGAGGGTTCAATAATACCGAGTTCCAACATGATGCCAACTTCTCTCTCAACAACCTCTCTAGCAGAGAAGGGGATGTCATAACACCTTTTCCTAACTGGAACATCAGTAGTTAGAGGAATCTCCAATAGTACGTTGCCCGAGAAGGAGCCTGGTTTCGGAGTAAGAATATCCTGAAAATCATCAAAGACTTTTCTTAACTCCCTAGCATTGCTGTCTGACAAAGCATCATCAAAGTGTACGGAATCAGTATCTTCATCTGGTATAGAGGATGCCATGGGCACAGGGAGAGTGTGTAGTGGTAACGCGTCATCACAGTCCTGAACAATACCGACTGTGTACGCGACCACAGAATCACGAGAATTAGAAGCAGCGTTCAAAGAAGGCGAACTTCTTGGAGAATTTCTAACAGAAACAATCTTCCTGCCAGAACTGAGTGGCGCTATTTCTGTCCACGGTACTGAATTTCCCTGTGAAGTAAGTGTTGGGATACTGTGAGACACACATACTGGAGAACGGCGAATGTACCTTTTCAACATGTTAGCATGAAAAATCTTTTCCTTTCCTTTGACTAACACTTTATAGTCAGGATGTAGGACCTTAGTAACTGGAAACGGTCCTGACCAACTAGCCAGCAACTTGTTCGACTCCGTAGGGAGGAGAACAAGGACTTCATCGTCAACCTGGAAACGACGTTCTCTCGCCTTACGGTCAAAATACTTTTTCCCCTTAACAGAGGAATCGAGAGCATGATCCATAGCTAACTTACATGAGTCAGCAATTACATTTTTGAGTTCGAACAAGTAAGCATAAAGGGGTTTCGCTTCAGCATCATGACTATCAGACTGAGTCCAAGATTCCTGCAAAAGAGCTATAGAACCACGAACTTGTCGACCAAACAACAGCTGAAATGGTGAGAACCCTGTACTTTCAGAGGGCAACTCTGTGCATGCAAATAATAGTGCAGGTAAATATTGATGCCACGCCTTTGGATAAAGACGTACAGTTTTCTTCAGCATCACTTTGAGAGTGCCATGGAAACGCTCAACATGACCATTTGCCTGAGGATGGTATGGCGACGTGCGTATGCCCTTTGTACCACATAGCACATGGAACTGCTTCATGAGGTCAGAATTGAACTGGGTACCTTGATCCGATAGTATCTCTTTGGGGAAACCTAACCGTGAAAAGATACTCAATAGTGCTTCAGCTACACTAATAGAAGAGATATCCTTCAAGGGAATGGCTTCTGGATACCGGGTGGCTATGTCAATCATGGTAAGAATATATCTATGACCTTGCTCCGAAGGAGGAGACAGCGGACCCACAAGGTCAACAGCCACACGGTCAAATGGGGTACCAATGAACGGGACAGTAGAAAGGGGTACTGGACAAACTCTTCCCCTAGGTACTGTTTTCTGACAAACGTCACATGAAGCTACGTACTTTGCCACATCGACAGTAACACCGGGCCAAAAGAATCTGTTGAGAACTCTTGCAAGAGTTCGACGAGAACCACAATGACCCGACAAGATAAGATCATGTGCTACAGAAAGCACTGTAGGTCGGAGGTCAGAGGGAACAACAACCTGATCATACGAAATATCATCTTTCTCAAAATGCCTGAACAGAACACCGTCTGACAAATAATAGTAGAAAGTAGCTGCACCTGATTTCTTCACTTCACCAGAAGACGCTAGCTGAAAACATGTCTTCAACGATTCATCTGCCTTTTGCTTCAAAATCAGGTCGGACCGAGAGATATTTAAATCATCAGGTATCTTACACAGAGGTTTCTTCTCGACCACATGTTTAGCTCTAGCCCTGGTAACGGCAGCTAAAGAGAGGGGTTCACTCACATCAGTGGAAGCACTGTCTTCACAGACACCAGGAACATTACCTATGATGAGATCTGCGACAGGACTGTCTAGGACACAGCAGGTTAGATCACCTTCAAAGTAGGGACAACTGACATGAACTGTAGCTAGTGGGAATTCATCCACACGTCCTCCAAAAGAAATACAGCTCACTGTAGTACCTAGCATCTGGCTATCGGAAACTAGTCTCTTGCGAACACCACAAATGGTAGCACCAGTGTCACGCAATACAGAACTTAGAGTGCCATTAACAGAACCAGATTCTAAGTGTAACTTTCCTGTAAATTCACCTGCAGCTAAACAAGCGAATGGGGAGCGAACAATCGAACAAGCAGCAGTAGATTGTTTGTCAGCTGACTTGTCGACAACAGTTGGACTGCCAGTGACAAAAAGGCATCTATCGGGATGGCTAAGAGTGCAAATCTTGCATGGGTTTTTACCCGACTTCCAAGTACATTTGGAAGCTACATGCCCTGTCTTTTTGCACAGAAAACAGACAACAGTAGGAGACTGGGGAAAAGTATTTCCTGATGAACCTCTGTTGCCTGAATACTGATGAGCACCACGACCACGGGAACGGTTACCACCGCCTCGATTAGCTGGGGTGCTGGGATTCTGAACAGGCTGAGGGGCAAAATACCTGCGACCTCTATCTGACTGACCACGGGAGGGGAGTCTATCTGACTGTCCAGAAGTATGGGAAACAGAGGCAAAAATATTTACATCAGCCTTTCTGGAAAGAAGCTTAGTGGGGTGGGCACGCCTGTACGATTCGGCAGACTTAATCATAGCATCAAATGTTTTTTCATCTTTTTCACATAGAAAAGTAGCCAAATCCTTCGAAACACACTCTAAAAAACTGTTCTCTCAAAATAAGATCAACAAGACCCTGAAAAGTTTTCTCAATTTTGGACAACGAAATCCAACGATCCAGAAGGCGTTTAAGTTCAACAGAAAAAGTTTCAAAGGGTTCATCTGCCCTGGGCTTTGATTCCCGAAAACGCTTTCTAAAACCATCTGGAGTACACTGAAACTTCTTTAGCAAACTTTCTTTCAACAGCTCATACGAGACAACATTGTTTTCTGCCAAACTATGATAAAGCGTAAGAGCTGAACCTTCAAGTAATGCAGAGAGATATGTAACCCATAGATTTTCTGACCACCCTAAAGAACGAGCATGGGTTTCGAACCTGAACAGATAACTGTCAACGTCATCACTCTTTTCCTTAAAGGGAGGTAATTTGGGAAAGGTAGGACGAGGGGTGTTAGACCTGGGTGCACTAGCACTTTGACTGTCCTCGCCTGAAACTACTCCCTGACGAGAATGTTCTAACTGGATTCTTTTAGTTTCTTCAACTTGTTCTAATCTTTTAGTTTCTTCAACTTGTCCTAATCTTTTAGTTTCCTCTTGGACTCTTTTAGTTTCCTCTTGGACTCTTTTAGTTTCCTCACGTCGGGGTCACCAGATGTTACGGATGGAAGTGCGTGTGTGGATATCTGACTCTCACTCAGAAATTATGGATGCGTGCACGACTTTTTTTTTCTTAATTCACATACACACACCCACTCATCCGAACATGGACAGCCAGGCAACAAAATAACACTTTTCTTTTTATGCTGCCCGAGCCATCAACAAACATGTACAAATAAACACATTAAGCATAGGATGGTACACCCAGCTGGTACAGCTAAATTTTGCAACCGGCTTCCGGACAACTACCTTCCGGTAAGCACGGTCACACATGAAACTTTGTGACCGGATGAAAAACGGTCCGTCACAGTGCTATTTATGTGTTACTTCGTTGAGGTATTACTCCGGTTGGAATATGTCTTTAAAAGAGCTGTACCAAGCATATTTCTCTGTCTCTGTTATTTGAGCATACCAATTCTGTAGAAAACAATCAGTAAGCCGTTGTCGGAATTCCGACAGGAACACTTTTTCATTACCTACCATCTGGGTAACCCAAACTATTCCAAATCCTTTCTTTATCAGAACACTCTTTATGTCAGACACCCAGTTGCAATATCCAATTTCGTCTTGTCTGAAGAGCATTTCATATGCCTGTCTACATAAACGTTTTTCAGAAAGTCGAATTAGTTTTAACCAGTACCTAATACATTTAACGTGCTTATAATAAACAAAGCTGAACCTGCCTGATTCTCCATAGCACATTTTATTCGAAGAGTGAAGAGGACATTTAGAAATCTCTTGATTGCAAAAGTGTGTACATTTTCCATTTGTTTGTTTTCACAGAGTCCCCAGACTTCAGCAGCATATGTCAAAATGGGCGCTATCTGAGTATCAAATAGTTTCCGAAATATCGAAGGATCGATAGAGTTTGATCTTTTCATAGTACGAAGAATTTCGATTACTCCCTTTCTGGCCTTTCTCGCAGCTTCTGACCAGCCTGTCGTTAAGCTTAGTTTTGTAGTAAAAACCATACCTAGGTATCTGTATTTGTTTGTTACCGTCACCTGTTCATTCCCATACCATCACCGTTTGCTGCAAGGTGTCCTCCTTTACGGAAAACCACGATGTTGGTTTTGTCCAAATTTATTGTTAAGTTTAGTTTGTTTGCTTCAGTTTTTAATAGATTAAGTTGATTTTGTAATCCAATCGAAGTATCTGATAACAAAATAATGTCATCAGCAAGCAGTAACATAAACACTTCTACGTCTCCTGGAGCTAACTGTATGCCAGAGAGAGAGAGAGAGAGTGTGTGTGTGTGTGTGTGCGCGCGCGCGCGTGTGTGTTTGTGTGTGTGTGTCTGTGCGTGTGTGTCTGTGACTGCGTGCATGCGTGTGCGTCTGGGTGCGTGCGCACGGGAACATGTGCGTGCGTGTGTGCGTGAGTGCGTACGTGTGTGCACGTGCGTATGTGTGTGAGCTCGCGCGAGCGCATGTGCTTCTGTGTGTGTCTGTGTCTGTGTGTGTTGTTGTTATGTTTTACGTCTTTCCACATTACGTGAAAAAAAAAATCGGGGCCGGGAAAAAGGCTAACACAACGAGTCAAAAGAATTAACTTATCTACAGCTATAACACAAAAATGGAAAGTCCACTTAACCAAAGATGAACCCCCATCCCCCCCCCCCCCCTCCCCCCCCGCCCACCCAAAAACAAACAAACAAACAAAACACACACACACACACACACACACACACACACACACACACAAAAAAAAAAAAAAAAAAAAAAAAAAACTTCTTTTCTCAATACTGACTATTATCTATTATAAGTATTTGCCAATTGGAGTTTTAGCTAAGTGCAAGAAGAAAAGATATGTTTCACTTGCTGACAGGAAAACATTTTGAATAGGCTGTACAGACGTATTTGGAATGATTTTTTTCATTATCGTACACAGAAGAATGTGATCAGTTGATATGCTATGACCATATATACAATGAATGTTTTTGACATACTTTGTTTTAAAACAATCCAGTTTCCATCTACAGATCAAGGAACTTATCTGTCGTCTACGATAAATGTTTTGATTGTACTTACTTAACTTTTCATGAATATTTTTCATTTCATCGTGTAAACCAAGACACCCAGTTTCTCTTTCTATCAAATGAAAATTAGAAAATTGTACTTTTTCTGCTAAAGTATAACACTCTTGCATTGACATAGAGAAGTTCAAAAAATGCGAACCTGATGATCGTTTTGCTCCTCTCTTTGCTAGAACATCAATTTTTTTCATAATATAACCCACAGTGGGAGGGCACCCAAAGAAATGTTATTTCAGTGTCCTGAGAGGAAATGTACTAAATTATTTATTTCAATGATCATCTCAGGTCGAACTTTTAATTTAAAATTCTTCACTGCAGTAAGAACTGACTTGTAATCTACACATAAAACAACTTTAAATAAATTTTGAGGGTAATCAACAATAAACTTTAAAGCCATAATTATAGCAGTTAACTCAGCAGTGAATATAGATTTGTTTTTTCCGAGATAATAGGACTTTTCTTTGTTAAGGCCTGAGATTATGTATGCTGCACCCGTATGTTCATTGATTAATGATCCATCAGTGTATATCTTTAAATGGTTGGAACAGTGATCGTGCAAATGCATTTTGATATTGGATAATAACAAATTAGTATTTGCAGTCTTTGTTAAATCTGTATGCTCAATATCAAAATGTGCCCGTATTAGTTTCCAGGGAGGGATAGGAGACACAACAGATCTTTTTGCAATAGATGTTAGTTTGATATCTGAGGATACTGAACTCGAGGAAGTATATGTTCTTAGAGTCGTTTGAGATTATATATTTTTAGCCCTTTTGGGAAAATCAGTGTCCGATTTAATATTTATTTCAGGGCCTATATTGTTGTCTATAGTAGAACTTCTTATAACAAACTTGGTGCATGCAAGATTCCTATACGTGTGTGTGTGTGTGTGTGTGTGTGTGTGTGTGTGTGTGTGTGTGTGTGTGTGTGTGTGTGTGTGTGTGCGGGTGAGTGTGTGTGTGTGCGTG
>CM065737.1:45486575-45489075 GCA_033310375.1 Conus canariensis | reverse complement strand
TGAGGAAAGGAAAAGTGGCCGGATCTGTGGTCTTCAGTGTTGCCAACCAGGCCATTCCAACAGTCACAGAAGAACCAGTCAAGAGCCTTGGAAGATGGTATGATGATACGCTGAAAGACACACAAAGAGCAAAAGAAACCAAGCAGATGGCGGAGGAAGGCTTGGAGACCATTGACCAGTGTGGGCTCCCTGGCAAATACAAGGTCTGGTGTCTGCAGTTCATGCTGATACCAAAGCTGCTATGGCCTCTGATGATATACGACATCTGCACCAGCATAGTGGAGGCAATGGAAGCCAAAATCAACAAGTTCACAAGGAAATGGCTTGGTGTCCCACCCTGTCTGACTGACATAGCGCTGTACTGTCGCCAAGCAAAGCTGAAACTACCCCTGAAATCCATCCTGGAGGAATACAAAGCAGGGAAGATCAGACTTCAAAGCATGCTGGAGGACTCAGGAGACAAGGTGGTAGAAGCAATCAAGCCCCAGCTGAAGACAGGCAGAAAATGGAAAGTTCAAGAGGCGATGGATTCTGCAAAAGAAAGTCTCAAGATCAGAGAAATAACAGGACACTCACAGACCAACAGACAAGGACTGGGGGTGACCAAAACTGAATGGTGGTCAAAGGCCAAAGGAAAAGCCAAAAGAGACATGATGATTCAGGAGATGAGAAAAGAAGAAGACCAAAAAAGACTCCAAAAAGCAGTCCAGCAGAGCCAGCAAGGGCAATGGACAACGTGGGAGAATGCACTCCAAAGAAGTCTCACTTGGAATGACATTTGGCACATGGCCCCTCTCAGGATCAGCTTCATTCTCAGATCTGCATATGACCTTCTGCCCTCAAATGCAAACCTGGTGAAGTGGGGGAAAACAGACGATCCTGCATGCCCCCTCTGCCATGAAAAACAAACAGTGGAGCATGTCCTAAGCTCATGTAAAGTAGCCCTGGCTCAAGGAAGGTACACATGGAGACACAACCAAGTGCTCAAAGAAATTGTACAAGTAGTCTGGGCTAGTACCAACACCACAAAAGGGAAAATCAGGACTCCAAAAGCACCCGCAACATTCTTCACGGCAGGAGGCAGCAAATCATGGCCAAGAACAACAGTGCCACTCGAAACATGCAGGCAGAGTCTGCTGGACGGGGCAGATGACTGGGAGTGCACTGCAGACCTCCCAGAATGGAAGAGTCACCCAGAGATCATCAGCAAGAGTGGCATGAGACCAGACATAGTAGTCCACTCTAAGTCAACCAAGCAGCTGATCATGATCGAGCTCACGGTGCCATATGAGAACAGAATGGAGGCAGCTCAAATCTACAAGACTGAAAAGTATGCTGATCTGGCAAACAGCCTGAGGAGAGAAGGCTATCAGGTCAAAGTCCTCACTGCAGAAATTGGAGCTAGGGGGTTTGTAGGAACGTCTGCATACAGCCTCATGAAACAGCTCTCAGTTGCAGGGAAGGAAAAAACCAGAGCCCTGAAAGCAATGGCAGAAGCGGCAGAGAGGTGTTCAAGCTGGATCTGGTCAAGGAGGAACAAAAGTGAACTTCATAAGGCTTAATTTCCCTACAAATATCAGGTGTCCCTGTGGCTCAGTGGTTAAAGCGCGAGTCATTAAGTGGAAAATGAGCATGTCCAGAGGGTCATGGGTTCGAATCCCAGCCATGGCTCGTCCCAAGATGGGGAAAAAAAAAGGGGCAGCAGAGGGACATCCGGAGTCATGAACCGGGTGTGGCCCAACCCCCCTAGAGTGTCAGGAGATAAGGGCCGAAACACTTGCTTGAAGGGGGCTTCTCTTCTGAGGACTCTCTGCTGCCACGCTCTCCACGAGTTTCTTTCTACTGGGTATATTCTTTTCAACCAGGCTGAGTTTTACCTATGCATGTAGAGATATAGTTAACAGAGCAAAAAGAGCTGTTCTAATTATACTTAAGGCAATGTGTAAGTTTGACTGTAGTTCGTTTAATATATTTAAAAGATTATTTGATTCACAAGTTCAATCAATTTTACAATACGGGGCTGAAATATGGGCGTTCGAAAGCAGCAATGTTATCGAAAAGCTGCATTTGTTTGCCATGAAACGCTTTTTGAACGTCGACAGTCGTACTCCTAATGATTTGGTATATGGAGAAATAGGAAGATATCCTATCTATTTAAACTCATACGTTAAATGCATCAGTTACTGGCTAAAATTGACAAGGATGGAAAATTACAAGTTACCATTTAAAGCGTATAAAGTGTTATATGATCTTGATATTAATGGAAAGAAGACCTGGGCCACAAATGTTCGTAAGTGCCTATATTCTTATGGTTTTGCTTTTGTATGGGATAACCAAGGTGTCGAAAATATTGCAGCCTTTATTAAATGCTTTAAACAAAGGATCATTGACTGTAGGTGGCAAGACTAGCATAGTCACATGCACACCAGCGACCGATTTGCTGAATATAGGGCATTTAAGACAACAAATCTTATGGAACCGTATGTTGAAATTGTTATGA
>CM065737.1:45476575-45479075 GCA_033310375.1 Conus canariensis | reverse complement strand
GGACGTCCATTGAGAGTCTTGGCATTTTGATGGATGATCGGATCCACAAGAAGCTTCCTCTCAACCCTCCACCCCGCTCGCGTCTACTCCTCTCTGCCTTCCCTTCCTCCTCCGCCTTCTCCCCCATATCTTCACCTTTCGCCATCCTTTACCATCGTCGCCTTCGTTATCGTCTTCTTCACATCCTTTAGGTGTGGAGTGGAGAGAGGGTGAATGGGGAGTAAGAGGGATAGGAGTGGGGCAAAGGGATCAGGGATATGGTAGAGCGTGGCGGGATCACTCGGTCTGGGACTGTCAGCACGTCAGTGGAAGGATTCCTTTGTAGAATCGTCTTTTTTCGTTTTCGCTTTCCGCTTACTTAATGCACAACACAATCCTTTCGCCAACTCACCACCTCCTTTTCCTCCTCGTCCGCCTCCTCTGTCTCTGTCTCTTTGTCTCTGTCTCTCTCTGTGTCTCTTTGTCTGTCTCTCTGTCTCTATCTCTGTCTCTCTCCCTCTCTCTCTCTCAATTTTTTTTTTAAGGATGCTGACTTATAAGTGGGGAGCAGAAAGGAGAACGTCGGGTGTTTACCACCACAATAAAGTCGTCCTGCCGTGTGTGAAAGTAATGAAAATATTCATACTCACAGGACAAGCTAAGCAAATGCAAGGGAGTTTCAAGGTTTCATGTTAGGCAAAGTGTATGTGTTTCGGATGATCAGTCTGCACATAAAAACCATTCAAACTGGACAGACCACTGGTAACGTTAACACTCCGATCCGACTAGAGAACAGAAGCCAGGTTTTGCTAGACTGCCAAATAGCAAGCACAAACAAATAACCTGAAAGCATAGCGTTTCGATCTGTAGGTTTTATACTGAGGGAAAAAAATAACGGAGAAGAAACAGTGTCTTGGTTATGCATTGATGATGTGTGTGATGGTGCGCGAGCGCGCGTGTGCGCGTGAATGTGAGTGCGAAGTGCGACACAAGTTACCCTCAAACTGATTCTGAAGTTAACGATTTGCTTTTTCTTGTTTTTTTGTTTCTTAATACTGATATAGTGAAGACAGAAACAACAGAAAGAGAGAAAAGGAACGAAGGGAAGAAAAGAAAGAATGGAAGAAAAAAAAGAGGAGGACAGAAAGAAAAAGCGGCAAGGAAGGAAGGAAGGAAGGAAAGAAAGAAAGAGAAGAAAGGAGTATCAAACACTAATGTAGGCGACAACTTAAGCTAAGCACAAACTGATTGAATGTTCCCCACTTCTATGCAGACACTAACGGTAATGTGCACACGCTGTCACTTTAGCATACTTGGATGCTTCGCAAAAAAAAATGCTGCGTTTGGAATGTGCCTGTCGATGGGCGAGTGAGTAACTAAGAGAGAGAGAGAGAGAGAGAGGGAGAGAGAGAGAGAATTTCATCTTGAGGGTAATGGATTAAGTATACATACTTTTTATGTGGAGAGAGAGAGAGAGAGAGAGAGAGAGAGAGAGAGAGAGGTGTTCAGCGTTGCAGGGGAATTAACTTCTTCGATCCCGGTTTTCAAATGTGTTCTTATTGTGCCGCATTAACTAACTCTGCGCTCTCTCTCTCTCTCTCTCTCTCTCTCTCTCTCTCTCTCTCTCTCTGAATTTTCTCAAGCACATGTCAAGAGAGAACCTATGCCTATCATAACCAGACAGGAGAGAGAAAATCTCACGGTAAATCTAGTACCACTACATTTTCAAAACGAACAAAACGAACAAGTTAGATTCATAAAGTACTGGAAACAATCTTTGATAGCCTTTTCAGATGGCGTCCTATACAAATTTTTTTTTTCTGCTGAAGACTTTCACAGAATGTCTTTCAACCTTTCAAAATACAAAATAAAAATCTCTTAGCATACATTCACACAACCTGTTTTTCCAAGGTCATGTGTAGTCATACGTACATTATGCATCTACGTTATCGGACTCTGTTGGCGCTAACACACAGAAACCCGTGCTGAGTTGACACAAACGGACACTCTAATTGGCTTTTCTCAAGAACATTAGCTCTTGAACCCTGACTATAAAAAGTCCAAGTTCTTCCACAGACAAAGATATAACAAAAGGCTCTCATAATGCACAAACTTATGACGGGAAACGCATTCTCAAGATAGATTACATAGATCCCCAGTTAATTCCTAAAGACCCACCCAACCACCCATCCACTCCCCGAATTCTTTGTCCCAGTTCCAAGAATGGACGTGTTCAAATCCAGCGAATCATATTCGGGCTCCACTAAATGGAATTCACTCCCTCAGTCTATCAGGCAATACCAATGTTCATCATCCATCAAAAATCATTATTTCAACCACCTCATAAACTAATATTCAAAATTTCCCCTCCAAGGCACGTATCTTACAACTCTCATAATCGCAGACGTGTTTCGTAATTAAAATTGTTATTCTTTTCAGAGGGTTTTGCGTACTTTTTTAAGGTGGGGTGTGTGTGTTAAGGGTGAGAAGTAGGGGGGAGGAGGGGGGGGGGCAAGAGTAC
>CM065737.1:45451575-45456575 GCA_033310375.1 Conus canariensis | reverse complement strand
GTATCATTATTCTAATTGTTGTTATTTTATTATTATCATCTTTATTATTATTTTTATTATCAATAAAATCATTATTATACTCATTAAGAGAATGTCAATATACGGGTTCACGATCGCCACATCTTATTTTGCATGAAAACCCCCCTTTTCACATACTGATTACGTCCATCTCATATCAGTTTTTGCCAAAATTGACACCCGTTTTCTAAACAAAATTAACACCCCAAAACCTCTAAAATTGACGCAATCAGTACATTAAAATGGGGGCTTGCGTGCAAAATAAGATGCGGCGATCGTGAACCTCGTATATTGACATTCTCTCCACGGCATGAAATTAACTAACCATTTTAACATTTATATGGCTTGACAATCCTGCCTCCCCAGACCGGCCCCAATCAATATCGGCTGCACGCTCTGCTGCACAGGAGGCCTAACAGTCCTGCCTCCCCAGACCGGCCCCAATCAATATCGGTTGCCGCACCGGCGTTGCACGCTCTGCTGCACAGGAGGCCTGCAGCTAATACTGCATTATTAATCATCACGCGATGGGCTGAGCTGTCACGTGTGCACTTTCAACCAATCGACAGGGAGTATGACATCATTTCTGCTGGGACGCCGAACCTACCGTCCAAGCTGGCATTCTTGAGCGGGCTGCCTATGAGTGAAGACGTGTTTTAGCGCTGTTACTTTACAGAAGAAAACATGGCAGAGTCCAGCCTGGAAGCTAGTTTATCTTCACAAGAGGCCGCAATGGTTGTTAGTTCTCAAGAAAGCCAAACTGAGCATTTGCTTTATTCAGACGAGCAAAAAGAGATAATATTGAAATACAAAACGTGTCATCATGAGATGATTTTATATCTTGAAAAATTAGAACGTGGCGAGCCTTGCTTGAAACCAACCCAGCCAAAAGAGAGTTTAAATCTTTTGGAAACGAAGCAAGTAAAACGTGAAATGACAGTAAGTGAACTGGATGAATTTTTTACGTAATTGTTTTGTAGAGCAACTTGATGATAAGCCGATTGATGAAGGCTCTTTTATGAAGCTGAAAAACATGACTGAAATTACGTCTGTTTTACTGAAAGCCGGTTTTAAGATCAAAGATGGAAATCGTAAAACTCTTCATCAATCTTTGCTTTTAGGCCAATGGCTTGAAAGAACAAAAACTGTTTTAAAAAATCTACCCTAAAAGCGTCCTGGGATAATTATTTAAAAACTGAAATTCTGATGGAACCCGCGCTGTGTAGAAAACTGATGGAATTATCATTTTGCTTTTTCTACTATCCAAAGTTCCACAAGCTCAGAATTTCTATCCACAGCTCGTATAAGAAAAGAAAGCTCATTGTAAAATATATGCAAAGCGACGCTGGCTTTTGCGAGTTCTGGCAGAGTGATTAAACGCGGTCTTCTGGCTAGCTGCTGTGAAAAAATCAATACTAGCCGAGGAAGCAGACTCCAGCCTAAAGGCTAAAAATACGCCAGAACTAGGGCGATCGTCCGCGGCGGACAAGTGACACAGAAAGACTCTCAACAGGGCTAAAAATATGCCAGAACTAGGACGATCGTCCGCGGGCGCTCAAGTGACACAGAAAGGCCCTCAATAGGGCTAAAAATAATACTAAGGGAGGTAACTCCTGCACACACCCCACCCCAACCCCCACCCCACACCCCACCCCTGCCACCACCCCACCCCTGCCACCACCCCACCCCACGCACGCACACCCCACCCACCACCTAGTTAATTTTTTAATTTATGATTTTATTCTGATTTAAAAAATGAAGCCCGAAGTAGCTACAGAGCTTATTAATATATACAGAATTTGGGAGGAGGAGAGGGGGTGGGGGCCAATAGAGAAGAGTTAGAGAGCATGTTTGAAGAATTAATTAATGATCTTTTTGAACGTCTAACTATACGAGAAAGTGTAGTGGAAGCCGTTAATAAAATGCCAGATTCTTGGCCCCAACCAGTTATAAAGTTGCTTGCTATTTTAGTTGATAATATGGCTCCTGAAGATGCTAATCTGACTGTTTCTACCAGCCCTGATGGAGTAGCTATTCACTTTAATGAAGATCAGGCTTTACGATTAGAAAAGACTATGAATAATAAACAATAGCTGAATTTACATTGTTAGTTATAGAAAGCACTTTTTAAGTTAAGCGCAAGTAAATTACAAGTTAAGCGCAAGTAAATTACAAGTTAAGCGCAAGTAAATTACAAGTTCTTGTTCAGTCTTGGGTAAGTACCAGTAGATTCTAAGTAAGTTCTAGTTAGGTTCCTTGGGTAAGTACTAGTTAGGTTCTTAAGTAAGTACAAGTTAGGTTCTTAAGGTAAGTACTAGTTAGGTTACTCTTTTAAAGTTCTCCAATGTCCTACAGCATATGAAAACTCAGGGCTACCGTAAGTTCTCTTGTTATTGTTAGAGACTAGTGATTTCTTATTAACTGCAGTTGTGTTTACTTGATGAAGAGTAGAGCGCAGATTAACATTTGTGTGATGAAATACTTTGTTTTCAAAGAGAGCTTGCTTGTAGTTATCGTGAGTTATATTTTTTTGACAACTTCTTTACTTATGCCCTTAGCTTTCTTCGTTACAGAAGTTTGGCTGGCAACGCTATACATCTTTGATCGTAAGCCAACATATTCTTGTATAACCGTCCCATTAAATTCATCCTTCATCTTTCCAATCACTTTCTTGTTCACGGTTGAATGTAGAGGCAAATCTTTTGGGTAGTCGCATGTGTCGTACCACCCATCAGCTCCTTTAGCTACTTCTGTTTCTAAATCCTTATAGAAGTCTTCAGTTGGGATGTCCAGAATAAAACTATCAGTGTTTGTGTCAGTCCAGAAAGGTGGCATCCCAGGCGTGGCTGGCTGTGTAGAACATGCCACAATGATCTGGGACAACAACAATATGAACAATGATAACAACAGCAACAGCAATAATGATAATTTTAATAGTGGAAATAATTACAACAACAGTAATAACAATAATAATCATAATCATCATCATAATCATAATAATAATCATAATAATAACAAATATAATAATGATAATAATGACAATAATAATAATAATAATAATAATAATAATAATAATAATAATAAGAATAAGAATAATAATAATAATTTAAAAAAAATAAATAATAATAACCATAATAATATTAACAATATAATAATAATAATAATAATAATAATAATAATAAAAATAATAATAATAATAATAATGATGATAATAATAATAATAATAGTAATAATAATAATAGTAATAATAACCATAACAAAAACAACGACGATGACAATAATAATAATAATAGCAATATTAATAATAATAATAATAATAATAATAATAATAATGAAAATTACAATAACAACAACAAAACACATAATAATATAATAATAATATTAATTAATATAATAATAATATAACAATAATAATAACAATTAATACATAATAATAATAATAATAATAATGATAATATAAAATAAAAACTGAAGAATAAGAATAATACAATAATAACAATAATAATAATAATAATAATATATAATAATTAATAATAATATTAAATGAAACTACTATAATACTACTACTACTGTCTACTATTACTACTACAACTACTACTACTTCATAATGTAACTTCTAATAATGATTAATAATAATAACAAGGAAGAATATTAAATCGATTAATAAGAAATTTAATAATCAACAACAAAAACAATTGACAATGAAAACAACAGCAACAGCAATAATGATAATAATAAAATAATACAATAACAGTAATAATAATAATCATAATAACTTAATATATACTATAATAATAAATAATAATAATAATGTTAAAATAACAATATAATAATAAAATAATACATAATAATAATAATAATAATAATAAAATAATAAAATAATAAATAATAATAATATAATAAAAATAATATATAATAATACATAATAATAACATATAATAATAATAATAATAATAAAATATATATAATAATAATAATAATAATATAATAAAATAATAATATATAATACATAATAATAACAATGAATAATAATAATTAATAATAATAATAATAATAGTAATAATACCAAAACAAAACAACAAAACGACAATAATAATAATAATAATAATAATAATAATAATATAATAATAATAATAAATAATAATAATAATAATAAATAATAATAATAATATATAATAATAATAATAATAAAATAATAATAATATATATAATATAATGAAAATAATAATAAATAATAATAATAATAATAATAATAATAATATAATAATAATGATAATAATAATAATAATAAAAATAAATAATAATTTAATAATAATAATAATATATATATTTAATAATAATAAAAATATAATAATATTAAAAAGAAGAAGAATAATAAAAGGATAATAAGAATAATAATAATCATATCAAAAATAATCAATAATATACAAAACAAAAACACAACAACAAACAAATAATAATAATAATAACATAATAATGATAATAATAATAATAATAATAATAATAATAATAATAATACATATTAAAATAATAATAATAATAATAATAATAATGATAGAAGAATAAAATAGAATAATAATAAGAATAATACTGCTAACTACTACTACTATATACTACTACTACTACTCTACTACTACTATTCTACTAAACGACTACTACTATCATAATAATATATGCTAATAATATTCATAATAAATAACTTATGAAAATAATAACAATGTATTAATATGTAATAATAATGCAACACAACAACAATATGAACAATGATAACAAAACAATAAAAATAGCAACAGCAATAAATATATAATTATAATAAAAATAATAATAATATAATAATAATAATAATAATTATAATAAAATAATAATAAATAATATTATAATAAAATAAAAAAAAAAATAATAATAATAATAACATAATAAATAATATAAAATATAATATATAATAATAATAAATAATAAAAAAAAGATAATAATAATAATAA
>CM065737.1:45404581-45448975 GCA_033310375.1 Conus canariensis | reverse complement strand
TGATGACATCAGTGTTAGGGCAGATGGCTGCAGTGTGTTTCCACCGGAGACCAGCAGTAGGCCTACTTTTGCTTTACTTTGCCTCTGTTTGGGGGGTTCATTTTCTGTTCTCTGTTCATTCTATTCTCTCATCAGTTCCAACTTTACCTATCATTTCTTCAGTTATTTCACCTGTTCTTTATTGTTCCACCTTTCTTTGTATTTTCTCACTTCTTCCTACCTTTTTCTATTTTCCTGTGCAGCTTTCTCATTCTTCATGCTTCTATTTTTGTATACCCCTTCTTGCTTTTCTTTTGCTTTTTCTTCTCTCTCTCTCTGTCTCTGTCGAAGTGTCCTGTCTGTCTGTCTGTCTGTCTGTCTGTCTGTCTCTCTCTCTCTCTTGTTTCTCCCTTCCTTTTGTTTCTTATCACACGTTTTCTATCCTTTTGCTAGATGTTTCAAATATCTATTGCCCTGTTTCAACATGTTCTTTGTCAATTCCTACGTGTCATACCTGTTCCTACTTCTTCTTTCTGTTCATGCCTTGTCATCCCGTATCCTGCGTACTTTAATGTGCCGTTTCCTAGGTTTCAATCACAGTTTGTTTGCTTCATTTTACCTACCTTTCCCGATATTTCTCCGACTCGTCTTTAACCTTCCCTATTTCCCCTCTCAGCTCTTCTCACTTTCCTGTTCGTTCCTATTTTCCTGCGTCTTTCGTCTACGCGACTTGTACTTCCGTCTGTCTTCTCCGTACTGTCTCTACTTTCTTCTACCGTCTCCTGAGATTTATCTAGGTTGTTTTTCAAGTTTCTTCAATTTCCCGACTTTTCCCTAACACACACACACACACACACACACACACACGCACACGCACGCACGCACGCACGCACGCACGCACGCACGCACACACACACACACACACACACACACACACACACACACACACAGCTTCCCGCCATTGATGCAAACTCACGCTCAGTGAAACTGACATCCAACATGACTGACTGCTCACTTCTCAGTGCCGCCATCCCGTTTGTCAAAGTCGGCATGTCAGTTCCAACCATTCATCCTGAAAGTCTACAACTTACCCCACACTGATACGGAAAGCATGTGTGCAGAATATCCCCATCTCCCTCTTCGTCTCCCTCCCTCCCATGCCGTCCGAAAGAGAGAAAAAATGATGCACGCAGGAAATCTCTATCTTGATCTTGACCCAGGTGTGAAAAATGAATCTCTTTACTGCTGCGGGGAATTTAACGCTTGCTGTCCGCCTTCCTCTTGGTGTCCTGTGCCTAATAATGTCTTCAAGGAATCGTGTCGTGGTCACTTTATTTTTCCATTAGACGCAAGAAGACTGGTTTTACCAACGTATACTTAACACTAGACTTTCCCTGACGGAATACTCTCACAGCAGGTAAAAGGTTGAAGGAAAAAAGTACAGGAGACCCTATAACAGGCACTTGACTCGTTGATTCGTTCTTATCTATCTATATCTATCTATCTATCTATCTATCTATCTATCTATCTACCTATCTGTCTGTCTGTCTGTCTGTCTATCTATCTATCTATCTATCTGTCTATCTATCTATCTATCTATCTATTTACCTACCTACCTATTTACGACCTACTTACCTATCTATCCATCTGTCTGTCTGTCCGTCCATCCGTCCATCCACCCATCCATGTACCTATCATCTGTCTATCTACCTATCTAACTATCTATCTATGGAGTGGAGCAGACAGACTGTTTTGCACCAACTGAGCACCCTGTTCCGAAACCAGTTTGGAATCGGGTGTGTTGAACTTTATAACAAACACATGTTCGCATTTGAACCTGTCCATTTTTTCATATCGGTTGTAAACCTAAAGCCTGCAAACATTTTGATATACAACTCTTTTTTTTTGTGCAATAAATACAATGTTCACAGAAAATAAGAAGAGAAACGTTTGGGCGGCACTGAACTGAATCTCTCGAGAAACGCCAAGTGTCCTCTAATTATCATTCATATTCGTGTCCTCAGATCATCTCCTCTCTCTCTCTCTCGCTCTCTCTCTCTCTCTCTGTCAAAAAGAGAGAGAGAGAGAGAGAGAGAGAGAGAGAGAGAGTGATGACAAACAAAAAATGAAAGACGGATGAATTCAAACGAGCATGAATACTTAACGTCTGGTACTCAGGGAGAAGGCTGAGAGTGGGGACAAGATCTCTTCACTGTTCTGAAGAGCGTGGAGGCATATGTCACTCAGTGCCAGCTATGATCTGTACACCGCCTTCTCCCTGCCTTCCCTCATCCCCAGCTCCCCGCCCCTCTTCACTAACTCCAAATCCCTACCCGCTACACCGTCCACCCCCTCCTCCCTCCATCCCTCCACCCCCCCCCCCCCATCTCTCTCTCTCTCTCTCTCTCTCTCTCTCCTTCTTCTTCTTCTTCTTCTCTTCCTCCTGCTCACCATGAAAAACGAAAGTGTGTTGCTTTCTCATAGTACTTACTGCCAAACCCAGTAATTGTTCACAGAAAATAAAGACCACTTCCTGAACTGTTCTGCTGGTACATTGATGACTGCTTTGGGGCTTCATCACTACCTCGAGCGAAAGTTTCATCAAATTTGTCTCCGAATTCGATCCAGACTTGAGATTCCCATCCGAAGTCTCAGACGACACCATATCTTTCCTTGACATCAACGTCTCTGATTCCTCCAACAGCACCAAAGTGAAGACTTCGGTCTTCTACAAGCCCACTGATGCGCACAACTCGCTGCAGTTTTCTTCCAGCCATCCACCACGTATGATGCACAGCATCCCTTCCTCACAGTTTCATCGTTTACGCCAGCTATGCAGTGAGGAAACTGACTTCAAAAACCAGACTGACAGGATGTCAACCTTCTTTGAACAGAAAGGCTACCCAAAAGATGTCATATTTAATGCAGCTGAAAAAAGCCTAAACGCTTCACGCCAAGATGCCCTGGCTCCAAAATCTCACTGAAGTACATCAGACTGCCAAATTCTGACAATCACATACCATCCGCACAACATCCCTATCAAAAACATTCTTCTGCGGAATTTTTCAATTCTGCAGTCTCACCCCTTTCTAAAAACAGTGTTCACATTCCCCCCCCCCTCCCCCCCCCCCCTTGTAGCACACAAAAGAGACACAAACCTCCGTGATCATCTCGTGCATGCACGTTTGCCTCCCACCTCTAGCACAGCCTCACTTCCAGGAACCCATCCTTGCAACGCTCTACGATGTAAATGCTGCCCCGTCATCAACTCCTCCACTACAATCATGACTCATTTACTGTTCATCATCAATTCACCTGCAAATCGTCTGACATCATCTACATCATCATCTGCCGCCTTTGTCTAATGTTGTACGTGGGTGAATCGCACCGCTCGCTTGCTGAGCGAACAGAAGAACACTTCCGATCTATCCGTCTTCATTATGACACTCCGACACTCCAGTTGGCAACCACTTCAACAAAAATAACCATTCCATCGACGACGTCTCTGTATGTGCCATCTGGAAAAATAGGAGAGGCGGACATCCCCGAAAATTCACAGAATCCCATTTCATCCAAAAATTTGGATCCTTTCAACCCCTGGGCATAAAATGTGAAAACATCATAAAGGGTTCAACGCTGTTTCTACTTCTTGTGCTTTACTGTGAAACTCACATTACTGTTTATATTAGGATAGTATGAAGAAGAGAACTGGGAATGTAGTGCGGGGAACGGTTGGGGGGGGGGGGGGAGGATATGCTTAGTTGTATGGGGGGGAGGGGGAAGTGTGGGGGTGGGGTGGGGGTGGGGTGGGGGATGGGGGGGTGGGGTGAGGGCGGGGAGGGGGGGTGGAGGTTGTGTGTGGGGTATGTGTGTGTGTGTGGGGGGGGGGGGGGGGGGGGGAACGGGGGGCGGGGCGGAGGGAGGGGGAGGGGCGAAGTGTGTGAGGTATGTGTGTTGTGGGGTGAGGGTTGGGGGTGGGTGGGGGTTTGGGGAGGAAGAGGAAGGGGAAAGTATATGGGGTGTGTGTGGGGGGGGGGAGGGGGGGTTGGGTGGAGGGGGGGGAGGGGGCTGGTGGAAAAGGAATTCATAGGGAGGCTGTTAGCAGAAACCTAACAGACCTAACACATTTAGCAAACGTTTGCATTATGCAGCGCTACCAGGGGAAAAGTGTTACACAATACTGTTGTAACATCAATTTGTTCTGATGTCATTTGTTCTTTAATGTTCTTTTTCGTCACTTTGACGTTTTTCCCTTGTGTTTACTGCTTAGTGTTTCCTGATGAAGGGTCTGTAATAATGAAGATCATTCGAAAACAAGAAATCGTAGCAGAGCAGACGAACCTTTACTCAGCATCTGTTTTTCAACAACGGTTACCTACGACGCAACTTCCTAAACAAATTGCTGCGTAACTACCTGTTTCCATAGATACATATTAAACACGTACGACACTACATCCCTCCTCACCTTAGAATGGATTTCTTGTACAAAATAACATGTTGAAATATGTAATTGAATTTCAAAATCTTTAGCCAGTCTACTAATCTTGTCTTGAGTAAGTTATCATAAAATAAGTAGATAATTTCCAAATATTTAGTCAGTTGATCTAGTTTTGACATAGGTGAGAAAAGATGTGGCTTCGATCGAAACAATTCAAAACGATTTTGAAAAAATCATAGAACAATGTAACATGTAATGATCAAAATGACTGAGAGTCAATTAGCAAATGGACACCACTCAGAGAGCTTCGCGGAAAGTCTTTCTGCTCACTTCCATCACTTTTAAATAATTAAGTATGACCGCAAAACAGTCAAATGATTGTCATTTCGGTCAAATGATTGTCACTTAGGAACATAATGTTCCAAATACAGAGGTTTGCGACGCTGTCGACTAGAGCGTCTTGACATCAAACTTCTCTACTGGGTGTCGACTGAGGAAGTCTGCAGGATTATTTTCACCTGGCTGATAACGTACAGTGAAGGCGAAGATTCCAACGTTCTATACGTGCTGATGGTCTTGATGTTGGGTTGCTGAAGATGAGAGAATGTAAATATACCGGTTCTAACCCACCCATCTTATTTTGCACGAAAACCCCCCTTTTCACAAACGAATTTCTTCCTTCTCATGCTACTTTTTCCCAAAATTAACACCTTTTTTACAATCAAACTTAACATGCAAAAACCTCCAAAAATCGAAGTAATCGTTATTTTAAAATGGGGGTTTTTCGTGCAAAACAAAAATGGGTGATCGTGAACAAAGATACTATCATTCTCTCCTGTTAACGCCCGCGAGAGTAAGACCTTACTATTTTTTACGCTCTTCTATCTCAAGCACTACCAACAAATCAGAACAAACAACCGGCTTTCCATCTTGGTTAGTTATTTTTACACACACTGAATTTATAGGCCCTTCAACTAATTCTTTAAACCGGCTGTCTTCACCAAATGTGCTTAACTGATAATCGCAAAACCCCGCCTTAATTGATGGTAGTACTCCTAGAACTGTAGATGGATTGCCATCAAATAAATTAGTATTTGTTTTTAACTCTCGTAAATGGACATACAACATCGGGTTAACGAGAAAATCACATGGTTCATTACCTTCAAATTGATAGATGTTTTCTCTTGTACTAAATTTATAAGATCTGCTAGTACTGTGGAAGCCCAAGATTCTAGCAAGACCTTTAGGAAAAGTGTATTCTCTTCTTTCTTCTAGTGGAAAATGCATAGTAATTCTGAGGTTTGCTTCGTTAATTTTTAGCAATATGCCTAATTCGTTAAATACTTCTTTTAAAGAACAAAAGCTGTAATAGCCTTCTGGTATTTTTTCATGAGTTATTTGATTGCCCCCTTCGTTACTAATATTAATCCAGTTATTCTGAGCTTCTTCAGATATATTAAACCACTTAACTTTAAAACCAATTTTTCTAAGAGCAACCCTACTATTACCGCGCCTATTGTTAATTGGATACTTTAAGAACACACTCGTGTTTTGTTTAGTTATATAAATGTACATCCTTTTTAAATCCTCTTTTAAAATCTATTTAAAATGGAGCCTTTTAAATATAATGAAAGTGCCACTTACGATGTAGGAGGGGTTTATGAGCCCAAATCTTTGGACTTTAGTAACCTAACCATCGCTGTAGATGAATCATATGGCTTCCAAGTTAGACATGTAAACCCACTAACTAGATATTTAAATCCCCCAATAAAGAGTGATAGAGTGCCATCAGCATGGTCAACTCACCCCATGGTTTTTTACCAGAATCAGTTAAATTTTGCAGTTTACTTCTCAACCACTGGCTGCGGTGTTTCATATACAAACCATTTAAACCACCCCAATCTCTTAGTAAGGTCAGTATATAACTTTCATGTTTATTACCAGTATAGGCGCATACTAACTGAACTACAGGTGCGCCTCCCCAACGACAACGCGTTTAATCCATTTCTCAGCTCAATGGACAATAATGCATATGAAAGAATCTGCAACGAATTTAACATTAACCCTTCAAATAACTTTAGACAAAAGTTAGACCGCAATCACGGGTTAGGCACATTGTATTTGTGGGGTCAGCGTAGAGAATATAATTTTGACTACTGGCCCGGCCACACCTCTTTTAAGCCAAACTCCCAAGTTAGATTGGGATCAATAGAACAAAAACACCCCAATGCTTGGGCAACATTTATCTTGGATAAAAGTGAAGGCCTAACAATGCCAGGAGTGCAAAGACTTAATGACTCCATACGGACGTACGTTTGGTGTCTATTAGGAGCGCAAGCACAGACCAAGTCTAGCATAGTGGATCAATCTACAGGCTTTGACGCCAGAAAACAATTTCTAGCCAATTTAGAAGATGCTATTAACTCTGCTGTTGATTTGCCTTCCAGCATACAAAGGTACCAAAACGTTCTTTCACATGCTAGGTCAAAGGTTGACTTTGTTGTGGGCCATGGATTGTACATGTTGCCTTCTGACCTTAGACTACAGATTGGCATGATACAGAATTATAATAATGAAATTCTCATAGCCGGAGACGACCAAAACTTCGGACACAATCAAGGCTTAAACACAAGGCCCGCACCAGCCATTTTTAAAAAAGTATCTAGCCCTGAAAGCGACCCCCCACCAGTTATAAGCAGCCCACAGCCAGAAAGCGGTCCAACACCGCCTGTTGATGTACCTCACCCCGACAGACACACTAGTGAAAAGACAGCCCTTGTTGTGTTTTTAACTTTTACTGGATTAGCCATACTTTATTTCACTAAAAATTAAACCGGCAGCCAGCACTCCTAACGTCCACAGATGGTCAGACATATAACCAGCCACTTTGCCTATGGTAGACAAAACCCAACTAACAACACTGCCTATTATGCCAGGCAGAGCATCAAGCGCTTTGACAGCTAACTTCTTTAATAGGTTTGCCAGATGGTGCAATTGTTTTCTAATCCAACTTTTACCGGGCTGAGGCGTTGGAGGCGCTACTGGCCCTGTTGACGCACTCCCAGTTAATGCATAAACCAGTGTAGAGATAGCAAACCCAACAGCTGTTAATATACTAACTATTGTAATCCCCTGCTCTCTGAACAGAATTCTTATTCTTTCTGCTAACGTAGTATTTTTTTGAAGGAGTCTGTTTATAGTTTCTTTGATTCTGTTTGTTTGTAATACTATTTGTTCTCTGTTAGTAGACAGCGTTTCTAACCTGTTTTTTCTTTCTATCATTAAATCCTGTATTTTCGCCTGTATTTTAGCCTTTTCTTCCGGCTCTAAATTGTTATCATCTGCATCAGCCAGTTTATTTTTTTCTTCTTCTATCTCTCTATCTAGCACACCAAGTTTTGCCAAGTTGTTTTTTAGCTCGCCATTTATTCTCTGTAGAGTAGCATCAAGAGCCCTGATTTCACGCAGAGCAGCTTTAAGACCCTCGAGTTCACTCTAAGACAATGGAGGATCATCAATTGTTTGTAAAGCTGCTTCTTCTTCAGGACTCAGCTCACGTTCTCTTTGACTAGGCGATGAAGAATCGACAATTGTTTTTAACTGTGTTTCTTCATTAAAACTCGTCTCAACTTCTGCTATTACTTCATCTGCTCTTTGACTTAATTCTTGAAGAGGTATGTTTTGCATTTCAGACTGCGCTGGCAACCTTTGCTTTAAGTTCTGTAAAGCACTAACAGCCTTAGACCTTAGTGCAGACTGCCTTGGATCTACAATATTTAATCGCCTTCTGACCCGAATAGGAATCTCCCCAAGTGAGCCCGGAATTAAAAACTCGGAGGGGTCCCGGCTATCAGTAACTTGTTTACGCATTTGTTTATTGCCCTTCTTATATTTTATAAACAAATGACCTTCCTTGTCTCCGCCCACTTTTCCCATCTCAAAATCGTTAGGATCGAGCACGTCTGGCAACCCTCGTCCTATACTTCTATAGAATGATTCAATTCGTTGTCGCAATAGTTCTTGACGCTGCCTAGGGAGTAAAGAACCCGCTTCTGCTCCTTCAAGTTCTTCTTGTATTGAACGGCCCGGTCTATTTCATCTTCTTCTTCAATAGGATCAATCGCGTCAAAATCTTCATCAGCCATATTTATATATTTAATATTTTTTGTTTTATAAAAAATGAACATATACGGCTGCGACCTTGATCCATACAGAAAAGCGAAGGATCCCCATGGCATAAAAGGCATAAGACAGACTGTGCGTGTTGTAAATAATCCATCAACAATTGAGCCCATGAAATGTTAACAGTAAGATTTAGTGACCTCGGGCCTGACGATGTTATAATGCCAGGCACTGCCAAGCTATTATTCAAAATAGATATTGAGTCGGCGGATCCTAATGCTACTGTCGTTGCTAACCTGGGCAGGGCCATCATTAAAAATATGGTAATTAAACTGGAAGGTAGAGAAGTCTTCTTACAGACATTTTTAATCTCTATTCTGATCTGTGGCTGCCTAGAACAGAAAGAAAAGACAAAATCTTTCAGGGGATCCAGAGCCCAAACGGTCTTAAGCACAGCTTAATGCTGCAGATGCAAAGGAAGACGAGGGAGACCAGGCAATAGCGCGAGCATTTAAGAACAGATTTTGCATCCCTCTAGATTTTGAACTGTTAAAAACCCATCAGCCATATTACCAAGGCGCACTAAGAGACAAACTTACTTACGAACTGACATTCAATAACAGCGGGTCTGTTATTTTATCAGATGATCCTCAAGCCAAGTACACAGTCAGTAACATCTCTCTTAATTTTGATGTTGTTACTAACCCCGAACTGGCTAGATTAATCTTAAACCAGTATAAAAGTAGGACGGTTGTTTACTTTGAAAGAGTTTTACACCACAGTCTAGCGATTAAAAACAAGCAAGACGCTGTCTGGAAAATAGCTATAAGCAATTCTTTAAGGTCCCTAAAGGGGGTTCTCTTGCTATTTACTAAACCCCCAGCCCCTTTTAAGAGGGAATCTGAGGTGTTTTACAACCCAAAAATTGAGCAGTTGTCTTGCACAGTAGATGGCAAGCCTTTTCAGTTGTATTCGGCCGGACTTTTACCCGACCAACACTTTGATGAAATAAGAAAATTGTTTGCTGGAGGCAGACAGACAAGCCCCACAGCCGATCATGAGTGTAAAAAACTTCACCTTCACGATGTAAGACTCGAAGATTATCTAACAGACAAATATGGACTATGGCTCGATTTTAGGTCCACGTATGACAACAGACTGCACGGGAGTGGAAGAAGGGTAGGGTCAGATGGCATACTCATACAGATTAATAAGGAAAAGGAGGAGAATGGCCAGATACAAATGCACGTTTTTGTGGTTTATGACGCCCAGCTGAACATTGAAGAAAATAGACTGAAAGAAATAGCCTATTAAAACAGATGGATAGTTTGAACTTTTTGCCCAAAGACCCGGACTGTTCGCTTATTTGTGGGATTACTGGGTGTGGGAAAACTGTCTTCGTGCTTGATTTGTTACAAACAGTCTACAGGTTTCATTACGAGTACATTGTTATATTCTGCACAACCTTTAAGCACAACAAGTCTTACAAAGAAAGGCAGTTTGTTTGGACAGACGAGAATATATTTCTAGTTGATCCTACTGACAAGCTAAGCGACTGTTTAGAACATTACTATAGGCTATTTGAGGGAACTGAAACGTTGTTTATTATTGATGACTGTTCAGCCGAACAAGACATTGTTAAAAAAAGAAGGACTCTGTCTAAGCTAGCCTTTAGCTGAAGACACGCATTAGTTTCTGTTTGGCTCTTAACTCAAAAATACAATGCTGTCTTAAAAGACTTTAGATCGCAGTTAAAATCAGTCATCTTATTCTATACTAAGGACAAGGACAGTTTTGAAGAATGTTTAAGTGAAAATTATATAATCAGGGACAAGGATGAACTAAAAAAATAAAAGAGCAGCTAGAAAAACCTAAGCACGCTAAACTATGCTTGCGGACTGACCCACCAGTTCAATACGTTTGCTCATTATAGATTGTTTATTACAGATTGTTTATTACAGATTATTTATAATAAATTGTTTATAATAAAAAGAATGTCTCGATGGCCAGAATCAAAAGCGGAGTTAGCTCCTAAATGCGTTTCAGTAGAGCTAAAAGATCTAGCAGACACAACTGACTTTGATCTAATAGGAGTGGCAGGAAATGTTTATGGATTTGAGTACACCGACGATGGCGTTTACAAACGAATAGAAATTGAAGATAAAAAACGGCAGCAATATCCTACCCTGGAAGAGATAAGAAATCTAAGGGCAAACGATTTTGGCAAACACGAATACAAACTTCATAAACGAGAGAATGCTTGGGCGTTGCTTCCTGACATTAACTGGGATTTAAAGTTTGAACTACGAAGCCCCTATGTATACTTTGATAAGAAAAACAATTTTAGAAAAGCTTTGAATGAAGGACACCTTCTTATTAGCCTAGTCCCAGGAACACAACAGAAAAAGAAGATTGAAATAACTAAGCAGGGCCCTGAATATATGCTGCGGAGAAAGCTGCCCTTAGCTGAAGTGGGGGATGACACCGTTGGCTTAGAATTTAACCCAAAACTAGAACCACTGCCTAGAAAAATGACGATGCTTTTTCGCTTATTTATTACTCCGAGGGAGTCTGATCCTAGTTTGCCAGAAGATGTGTTAATCAGAGGTGTAAAAATAAAGTCTGAAAACTTGAATGGGCCTCTTAGGCTTGTTATTGCTATTACTAAAAATGGGGATCAAATAAACACTTTTGTATCTTCCAACAAAGTTACTGTGATGGTTGACAAAGACAAAGACAAACTAACAGCACTTGATTTTATTTTCATTAAGTATGTTGATTTTATTGGGTTTTACTCTGTTGATGAAGTGCTGCCAGAAGAGTTAATAAGAAGATATGTACAAGATTAATCTTAATTAAAAAATTAATCTTAATTAAAAAAATGGATGATCGGGCTCAAAAGTTTAGGTTAGAGCAAATAACTGAACTTCAAGAAGAAATAGAAAGTGACTTGGATAAGTATAGGGTTACTAGAAAGAAATATGCTAAAGTTTTAAATACTCTTTCTCATATAATCACCGGCTCATCAGCTGTAGCGAGCGTAAGTGCTGGGTCTAGCGTTGCTCTTTTAGCTACTGGGGCCGGAGCGCCAGCCTCTTTAGCATTAGGGAGCCTTGGTTTGGGTTTAGGTGCTATGTCTATGATTGTGAGTGCTGTTTTAAAAAAATTAACGCCTAAATTACAAAAGCACACTGCCATTGTAGCCCTAGCATCAGCAAAACTTTGTTCATTAAGACTGAGAATAAGCAAAGCATCGCAGGATGAAAACATTACAGCTGAAGAATTTGAGCGCCTTATGGCTGATGGTGAGGATTACAGACGACAAAAAACTGAACTTCAAAAGGAGTGGAGAAAGACTTTTACTTCGCAACAGGTAGACACTGAGACAATCAAACAGAACATTGAAAAACAAGCAAACAATCAGTTAAACCCAAAATAGACTAAAAAATAAGATGTGAACTAAAATAAATAAATCACAAGTTTAACAAAACCAAAAAAAAAATACTTTTTTTTTTTTTTTTTTTAAACTAACAGGCACTGTGTTTGGTGGAACAACTTGCAACTCTTCGCGAACAAACGATCTTTTAGGGGCAGGCTTTTTGGAAGAAAGTGTCTCTCTTAAATAATACACGGGAGGGGTTGTTTTCATAATTCTTTCAACTTCATATACGTCTACGCTCCATATAGGGTCTGTGGCTCTAATTCTAACATCGCCCTCTGCCTCTCCAGGAGCATACAAGTATCTTACTTTTAGTCCGAACGGCAAGAGTTTTTGATTACCTTGGATGTCTTCAGTAATACTTATTTTTTTTAATTTGATCGCGTTTACTGGCTTAAGGCCTGTTGCTTTAAATTCTTCATTGTTCATGGTGCGTAAGACTGCTGGCAATCTCCTAACCCGTTCTGTGTTGCGTGTTTTGTCCATAAGGTCTCTGTGGTATTGATAGGTAAACAGACGCTCAGCCAGATTCTTATTAAAGTTTTCTACTAGAGCCTGGGAGCGATGGTTGCCTGGAATCCCTCTCTTAACTGTAACCCGATGTCTTAAAAACAGTTGGTTTACAGCTCCTTTAAACTCTTTCCCATCATCAACCTGGATCAACCTAGGATACTTTAATGGACCTCGCATGTATATTTGTTGTAAAGCCACAGCCACAGCAGTTGAGCTTTTATCCGTTAAAGGCTCAGCATCTTTATATCTTGAAGCCATGTCAACAACTGTAAGAGCATACTTAAACTTTTTTCTTCTAACTTTGTCATGTGGAAGATACAACAAGTCCATCTGGTGGGTGTCATTAGGAACTGAGTTAACAAATCTAGGCCTTATTATTCTTTTTGGGGCAGGCAGATATATTTGCCAGATCGCTTGTTTTGAAAGCCAGTCTTTCGCTTCTGATTCAGACACCCTAGCAGCTTTACTCAGTTTATCAATAGCGGCCTTTCCTTTCCAATACCCTCTAGGAGAATAATATATTTTGTACTTCGTATCGTCCATAAGAAGGGACTGTTTTTTTTTTTTATTGATTTGTTCTATCCCGCCTGGATTACTGTAACGCTCTTTTGTCTGGCTCTCCCTCTCATCTCATCAACAAACTTCAAAGAGTTCAGAATCATGCTGCCCGTCTCATCTTCCGCACTTCTAAATATAACCATGTTACCCCATTGCTCCGCTCTTTCCACTGGCTCCCTGTTCAGCTAAGAATATCCTACAAGATTGCCTCTCTCTGCTTCAAATCTATCGAGTCTTCCTGTCCTGAGTATCTCACCCACCTGTTACATCTTTACACCCCATCTCGAGCTTTACGTTCCTCATGTGACACTCGTATCTACAGTATCCCCACTGTTCGCACTAAAACCTTTGGTCAACGTTCCTTTGCCTATCAAGCTCCAACTACCTGGAATCAATTGCCTCGCTCTCTCAGATACTCACCCTCACTGCCCACATTCAAGCGCCTTCTCAAAACTCATCTGTTTCCTAGGTAACTTCGTCTTCCCTGTGACCCGACGTTTGCAATGTGTGATGCGAGTGTCTGCTTTGTGTGCGTTCGTGTTTGTGTGAGTGTGTGTTTGCGTGTATGCATGCTTGTGAGTTTGTGTCCTTGCTTTGGATTTTGATGCCTTTTTCTCATGTATGATTGTTATATATTGTGTGATTTGATGTCTGTTGTGATATTGTAAACGCCTAGGGCATTTAATTGATTAGGCGTCATAAATGTTCATAATAATAATAATAATAATTACATTTTAACTATGTTTTTAGATTGAATATGTAAGAAGAAAGATTGCTCCCATAGCACCTATAATAAAGCCTATTTCTACCATTTTCTGATCCTCAGATGGTTCATAAAAGTCAGACAGTTCTGGCGGTGACGATGTTAGAAACTTCTTTCCTGCCACTAAGTAATATTCATTCATTGCATCATCAACGTCTGTAAATGTGTGCTCTGCATGTCCCTGTTCTCTTAACTTTTTATTAATGAAGTCTAAGTGAGCAATTCTCCTTTTCTCGTAAGCGTCTCTTGCCTTAGCTAAATCTTCCATTGCCTTGTTATGGCGTTCTCTCTCTTCATCAGACCGCAATTTACTAAACATATAATTGCTGCCAGAGAAAGCCAATGCATTAACAATAGCTCCTCCCACCATCAGAACTAATCCAGACATCTTTTTATAAATGAATGAATATTTTTTAGAATGAATTTTTTTTTATTTTTTATAAATCAATATTTCTATGCATTAATCTTTCTATGCATTGATGTTTTCTGGGATAATCCCCTGTGTAACAAGAAAGTCTTTTGAGGCAATCCCCGCCGTTATTACAGCTATAACCTTAACAACATCCTCAATGTCTAACCTTCCTAGATCAGCTGGTCTCATCTTAAACATGTTTTTTGCTAACATGCTATATCCTATACTAAGACCGCTGATTACAGCAGAGTTGTAAATAGTATTGATGATCTTTGCGGTGTCATGTTTTTTTATTAACTAAAAAAATAATTAAAATAATCATAATATGAAAGACTGTCTATGTGCTTTTTAATCAGATAATCTTCTGTTGCTAGAGCTAAAAATAAGGTTGTAACTAGTTTTGGTGAATCTTCTATCTTTCCCATGTTGGGCGGTTTTATTCTTAACAAACCTTTTGCTAGGGTTGAATAAACTATAATGCAAGCAATAGGCACTGCATAATTAACCAGCGTTAAACTCATGGTTTTATTTTTTTTTTATTGCTTTTAAAAAGAGTTTAAAAATGGATTGCGACGAGCTATTAAAGTGTGAGGAGGCGGCAGACCCAAACCTCTGCCATAAAGAAAGATTATACTCTCTGGCTGCATGTGGGAAAACCAGACAGTATTTAGGCGTTGAACTAAGTATCGAACAGATTCAGCAATTGTCTACATCAGACGTTGAGAAGTATTACGCCAGGTACGAAGCACAGTTAGGATCAAAAATGGTTAGATCGGTGGGACAGACAATGATTAGTTTATATGCTAAGTTAGTAGGCAAGATAGCGCCGATTGATTCAGAAGAAGATTTAAAATATGACTTAACACAAGATCCGGTTTTAACCAAGTCCCTAGAATCTCTTGCATGTGACATGTATTATAGATTTGGGACGTTGTTATGTCCATTCATCATGGGATTAATTACTTTCAATCATATTAATTTTAATCATATTAATTTTAATCATACTAAAAAAAATGAGCGAGCAGGAGAAGATTGCGACTTCCACAGGAGCAGAATGCCCCACAAGTGAGTGTCCCACAAGTGAGTGTCCCACAACTGAGTGTCCCACAAGTGAGTAGTGTTACTAAAGCTAAAAGTCCTGGGCGTGTTGAGGCCGGCCGTAAACTAGCTGAATGGAACAGACTGCAAAAAGCAAACCAAGCAGCAAAACAAAAATTATTAGATAGTAATACAACATCAGCACCAGCACCGCCGCCAACAACAACACAATCAAACTATAAGATGTATTATTATGTACTGGGGGGTATTGTTGTTGGTGGGGGGCTTTTGGCATACAAGTGTCTAAAACCATACTTAGCAACAAAGTTACAAATCCCCACAAAAACAGTAAAAGAAGAAGAAGAACCAGCCTCTGCAAAAAAAGCACAACCTCCTTCTGTAAACCCATTATTTTTACTGAATTAGTTTTTTAATGTGTTGTTAAGTACAAGTAAAGTACTGGTTAAGTACAAGTTAAGTTAGTTATAAACAAGTTAAGTGTAAGTAAAGTGTAAGTAAAGTGCAAGTCATGTTAAGTGCAAGTTAAGATCTTAAGTAAAGTACTAGCTAAGTACTAGTTAAGATCTTAATTTAAGTCAGCCAAGTTAATCTTTCAAGTCGGTTCTCCAGTGGCCTATAGCGTATGAAAACTCAGGATTAACGTAAGTTCGCTTGTTATTGTTAGAGACTAGTGATTTCTTATCAACAGCAGTTGTGTTTACTTGATACAGAGTAGAGCGCAGGTTAACATTTGTGTGATGAAATACTTTGTTTTCAAAGAGAGCCTGCTTGTAGTTGTCGTGATTATATTTTTTTTTACAACTTCTTTACTTATGCCTTTAGCTTTCTTCATTACAGAAGTCTGGCTAGCAACACTATACATCTTTGACCGCAGACCAACATATTCTCGTATCACAGTCCCATTAAGTTCGTCCTTCATCTTTCCAATCACTTTCTTGTTTACAGTTGAATGTAAGGGGCTGTCTTTAGGATAGTCACATGTGTCATACCACCCATCGGCTCCTTTAGCTACTTCTGCTTCTAAATCCTTGTAAAAATCTTCTGTTGGGACATCCAGAATAAAAGAGTCAGTGTCTGTGTAAAGGACTCTAGAATCTGGATACAGAGGTTTAAAGTAATCGTACAGAAATTCTAGCATTAACAGCTTAGACAGCTCTAGCACAGTGAATCCGATAAACACCGGCTTGTCCAACATAACATCCTTTTTCTTCATCATAATGCCAACCAGGCTGTCGCTAAATCTTCTAAAGTCTTGGTAGTTAGGTTTAGAGACCAGCTTAATTGCTTGTTTTTCTTTTGTAACTAATCTTACATCTTTACGCTTGTGTGGGTTCTCCATGGTTTTGCCAAAACAACTGTTGTTCATTAGTTTAAAAAAGTCTTTTTCTGAGGCGTCAGTGGCCGCAGTCCTAAGATCAGTATTCTTCATGATGTATGGCCTCATAAAGGGCTCTTGTTCAAATTCTATTATTCTGTGAACGGCAGTAAGTTTCAGTCCGTGTCTTAGGTAAAACTGTAGCAGTCTGTAATGACATACGTACTTAGTTTTGTGGCGAAGATTGGGCACAAGCTTAGGCGGTTCTGTGGGGGTCATCTTTAAGCTTTCTGCTGCTAGGGGGTAATCATTATGGAGATCATGCAACTCTGTAGGATATTCTAAGTCTACCTCTAAAATTAAACCTATTGGATAATCGGGTGTAAGACGCGGTAGATAACTCAACATTTTATTAACATCATGAGGTCCTGCGAACATTTTAATTTTCTTAATGGCAGTGCCTGGCTCATGGCCCATCCATACAGATTGTTGGCGTCTAAGTACATTAGATAGTTAGATGGTTTAGTGGGATCATAGTCATCTAAATACTTGTTGTTGGCTTTGCAATAAGGGTGCGAGGCCATGCTAATGCCTCCCCTCAGCCCATCTTCAATCATCTGGAGTGTGGCCAGATCAGATATTAAGTCAATCTCAATGTTTGTAGACTTTAAGAATGCGTCCCAAGACAACCCGGGGCAGAAATGTAATGTGATGAATCTAGGCCGTAATGTTTCATGCATGTAGATCTGTAATTCTGAAACACATCAACCAATAAACACACATCGGCCAATAAATATTGATCATGATAATCGCCCATTGTTCGACAGTGTAATTCTGTCCAGGCTTTCTGTGCGTATTCATAGTCAGAGTCTGTTATGCCTCCACCTCTAAGACGGCTGTAAAAGTCTTCCTTTGCTGGCAATGCTGGCTCGTCAAACCTGTCCCACGAGTCCATGTATTCATAAGGGTAAATGCCTTTACGTACTAAAGCCGAGTTAAAATATTTTTTAGTTATTGGACAGTCTTGTAGAGATTCTGCTAGTTTGCTTAAGCTCCCCATCAGATGTTGGGCAGAGTCATAGAAGGTTAAACAGTCTACAGTAAAGGTCATGCACTTTTCTGATGACTGTGCAATACAGCTAACCCTCTTACATTCAGAAGTTATTGCTTGCATAATAAAGTGAGAATCATAGCCTCGTAAGTTATGAAAGAAGATAGGCAGTTTCCATTTTTTGGGGTCAACCTTGAGTTGAAGATTACAACTGTTGTGTGCTGCTCCCCTGAATTTGCCAGTAATGTGATCATGGTCTCTCACTGTTGGGTTTGCTTCCGCTGCTGTCGCGTCTTTACTATTAGGTGTTAGCTCTGAGCCGCATATCCAACAGTGTGTAGATGATTCATAGCGCCTTTGGTCTTCGGGAGTCATCATAATGTCTGAGAGATTTAGCTGAATAGAGAATTGATTGCGAAGATACTTCATGTGTTGTAAAAATCGACCGGCTGCATTGGGACCTCTGTAAATCTCTGGTTGTGTGTGTCCGCCATCTGACCTAACAACAACAAATGCATAAGAACAAATCTGATGGTGGGTTAATAAAGCCGTTTTTTGTTGTGCCAGCTCTTGAGGGCCGTAGTACTGTGGCAAAATCGCTTCAAAGTCAGCATAAACTACGTATGGTCTCATCTGCATTTTGTGTATGTTTTTAAAACTAACTTTAGACCCGGGTGGGGGCGTAAGAAGTTCGGTTTTACAGTCTACAAAACTTTTACAATGTTTCTTATGTTTGTCAGCTGCTTCTATAGTTGGGATCCTGACCAAACACCTTCTACAAAGCTCTTGTTTAGATTCGTCCTTTGATGTATAGGCTAACAATCTGCTAATTGATCTGATTAATACATAATGGCTCTTGGAACCATCTGTAAACAGAATCAAGTCTACATGCTTGTTAAGGGATTCGCCTAAAGTGGGAGCATTGGGAGAAATCCTTAGAGGCAGTAGATTGTCTACTACGGACCACGTGTATTCACGGTTATTGGTTTGTTTTGCTCTTCAAACTGGCTGATACTGTGTATGCCTACTGGAAAGTTTATGTTATTAAAGTTCAGTTCATGTGTGTATGCTTTATAATTAGATACTCTGTCTGCATGCTTTCCAACGCGATGTAAGTGTGCCAAAACACACCACATAAAACACATATCGTCAGAATTTTTTATGTTTAGGACTGCCCGTTTAAAAACTAACTCTTTTGGGAGAGGAATGTAAGAATTGCCAACTGTAGGATAGAACTTTGTTTGTCTTAATCTGATTTCAAGGACTGTTCCTTCAGACCAGCCAGAGCCGCGCAATTTCGCTTCTTCACTTGCATGGTTAAGCTGTGTAAGCATGTAATCAGCCCATTCAGAATTAAAGTCGTAATAGCTGATTACTTCTTTCTGTTTAGTTGAAACCCAGACTTGCATGTTTTTATCATCGGGGGTTATATAATCAATCAGAATGGCCAACAACACTTTTACTGGCGGGCCAATTTGGAGAGACTCTGGGATTTTAGAAATGGCATGTGTTACGCTTTCATGAACGCTTGAGGGGTTAATAATGTCCATGTCTACTTCACTAAACGTATTGCTTAATTGTTCATTGCCGTCAAATATCTCCTCCCACGTATATAGTTTTCCAACCTCGGATTTACTTGTGGGGTTCATTTTTTAACCCACAATATTTACGTAAATTAAAAAAAAAATAAATGTAAGTAAAAGTAAGTAAACGCGCTTTTATTCTTCACCCAAGCGTTGCAATACTTCAAGACACCCAAATCTTACAAGAGCACTTGCCAATATTTTAGCTTTTTCTGAATCACTACAGTCAATGTTTAACTCTTTGATTGCTTCGTCAAATAGTTCACTATGATTTTTTATTAAATTGTTTACATCATTCTCAAACCCAGATTCACCAAAATCAATGTTCATTACAATTTTCTATTAAAATCATTAGATCAGATTCGCTGTGTTTGGCCATCATTTTTAAACCTAAAAATTAAATGAATAAAAAAATAATTGTAAATTCAGCTGTTATTTATTACTCATAGTCTTTTACTAATCTTAAAAACTGTCCAGGTTTAAAGGTAACAGTTACTCCTTCAGGGTCAGTAGAAGCAGTCAGATCAACATCTTCGGGAGCTATCTGATCAATTAAAATGGCAAACAACTTTATAACTTGATGAGGCCAAGAATGTGGTAGTTTACTGATGGCGTTCCTTACGCTTTCCCGCATATCGGCGCGCTCAAAAAGATCCGTAATTAATTCTTCAAACTCTTCTCTATCAACCCCCCAGCTCCTTTCCTCCAACTCCCACATTCTGAATATATCAATAAGCTCTGCAACTACTCCGGGCTTCATTTTTTAAACCAGATTATAAACACCAATTAAAAAGATTAAGTAAGCCGTTCCTATTGTTTTGCGCAAGAATCAGAAGAGAGGAGAGAATGTAAATATACCGGTTCTAAATCACCCATTTTTGTTTTGCACGAAAACCCCCCATTCTAAAATAACGATTACTTCGATTTTTGGAGGTTTTTGCATGTTAAGTTTGATTGTAAAAAGGGTGTTAATTTTGGCAAAAAGTAGCATGAGAAGGAAGAAATTCGTTTGTGAAAAGGGGGGTTTTCGTGCAAAATAAGATGGGTGGGTTAGAACCGGTATATTTACATTCTCTAGATGTTCTCAAGAGGTCTGTGATCAGAGATGATAGTAAAAGGACGACCAAAGATATACAGATGAAAATGCTCGCAAGCCCATACGACAGCAAGTGCTTCTCTTTCAGTCTATGAATATCTGGACTCCACGTTTGTCAGTGCACGACTGGCGTAGCCAACGATGTGGGTTGTGTTTTTGTCATCTCGTTGTGCAAGAAGTGCTCCAAGTCCAAATGGGCTGGCGTAAACGATTTCTACTGACAAATCAGGATTGTAGTAAGCCATAACTTCATTGTTGGTGAGCCGTGATTTTAGTTCTTGAAGTGCAGCATCATGTTCTGTAGTCCACTTCCATTCTGCATCCTTGTGAGTGAGATCACAAAGTGGTTTGGTGACAGCTGCATAGTTTGGAATGAAGTGTGAGACATAACTTGTCAGACCGAGAAAACCTCTCATATCCTTGACATTGGTAGGTGCAGGTATCTTGTGAATTGCTTCTATTTTCTTTGGGTCTGGTGACATGCCATGTCGACTGAAGACAAAACCATAGAATTCTATGTTATCTTTGTTGAACTCACATTTGCTTTTATTCAGGGTGAGATTTTTTTCTTTGAGAGTTGCAAAGACCTTTTTAAAGTCATGTCATGCTCCTTCTGGTTCTTTCCGTAGATCAAAATGTCATCACTTGTGTTTAAGGATCCAGGAATGTCTGCCGATATTTCAGCAATATGATTTTGAAAAATTTCAGCAGCACTGGTGACACCGAAGTTCAGGCGATTGTAACGACGTAAGCCAACGTGCATAGAAAAAGTTGTCATGTTTCTTGATTCTTTATCAAGTTCCAGTTGGTGATAGCCACTGTTGAGATCCAACTTAGAGAAGACTGTTGCTTGATTAAGTTTCATCAGAATATCATCAGTTGTTGGCATGATGTGTCTTGTGCGCTTTATTGCCTGATTTGGAAGACGCATGTCTACTCATATCCGGATTTCATCTGGTTTCTTCGGTTTTGGAGCGACTGCTATTGGTGATACCCATGGAGTTGGTCTATCAACTTTTTCAGTGATGTCTAGTTTTTCAAGTCGTTCAAGTTCTGCTTCAACTTTCTTTCTCATATGGTAAGGAATGCGACGGTGAGGCTGTACAGTGGGCTGAACATCTGGATCAACATATAGTTTCACCTTAACATCTTTAAGTTTGCCCATTCTGTTGAAGAGTTCGGGTGACTCCTCACACAGTTCGTCAGCAATGGTACATGATGAAGGTGTTGATGCCATGAAAGCAAAGTTGATCAGCTGTAATTTTTGGGCAGTATCAGCACAGAGTAAGTTTTCACTTTTTGCATGTGGTCCAGACTGAATGACATAGACAAGTGTGGATACATTGTTATCTTTGTAAGAAATATGTGCCTGAAACTGTCCTAGCACAGTGAGTGGGCTGCGTGAGCCATACGCAAAAATCTTTGTTGATGTTGGCTTTAGATCATGGCATGTTGACAGGTTGTTGAATATGGTTTCATCAATGACATTGATAGAAGCGCCGGTATCAAGATAAAAAGGAACGGACTCACCCGATATCTTGAGGTTGACCTTGGGTGTAGACGATGAATCTGCACTAACACCAAACACATATTCTTCTGAAGAAGAAGCTGACTCGGGTTCAATGTTCTCTTGAATGTTTACAACACGCACATTTGCTTGGGTCTGGAACGACACACTTTTGCAAAATGTCCTGGCTTTGAGCACAAACGACATTGTTTGTCTCTGGCTGGGCAGTTGTCTCGAGGATGTCGAGACCACAAAGCTTGCTGCAAAATCTCAACTCTCACTTTCTCTGCTCTCTTTGAAAATGGACCTTCTTATCTCTCAGATCTCCTTAAAATCTACACCCCCTCTCGACAACTACGCTCCTGTGCTGACGACCGCCTTCTGCGAATGACTCGCTTCAGGACCACTACTGGTGAAAGATCTTTCTCTTTTCAAGCTCCAGCGACGTGGAACAGACTGCCAGACTCTCTCAGACATTCAGATTCTATCTCTTCTTTCAAGTCTAAACTTAAAACCCATCTATTTTCTCATAATTAGTCAATGCTGTGGGGAGGGGGAGGGGGGGGGGGTACAACCTAACTCATAGCCGTCTGGGCCTTTTCAAATGTAGCGTATGTGTATGTTCTCTATTATATGTATTTGTTGTATGACTGAACATTATAGGATTAAGTTTTTGTAGTGATATTTGAAAAATAAGTGAATGTCACATTGGTAGGATTAGGATTTAATAGTATTTGTAGTTGGGTGTAAGGTGTATTACTGTATATGAGAAGGGCGAATGTAGTATGACTTTGTAAAGCGCTTAGAGAAATTCGTTTGATTAAGCGTTATATAAGAAATCATTATTATTATTATTGATGTGACCTCTGGTTTTGTTGACGTGCACCTTGTTGTACACCACTTTTAATTTGACTTCTTTTTGGCTGGTTCCATTTTCTGCGAACAAAATTCACACTGGCTGCATCACTGGGATTTGCTTCCATCTCTGTTGCTTGAAGATCAGAAAGTTAAAGGGATCGTGCTAGTTTCAATAAATTGATTAAAGTCATATCCTCACGAAGACCACGTCTCCAGAGACGATGTGACAGACAACCTTGAAGAATCTGACTTTTGATCTCTCTATCAGGATCTTGAAACTCGCAATGGGCAGCTAACATACGTAAACGAGTACAGAACGTGTCGATGTTTTCACTTGGCTCTTGCTTTGCTTGACGAAACTTGAAAGTTTCAAAGTCAACATTTGTTTGTGGCTCAAAATGATCTGACAGCGATTTAGTGAGCGTTTTGTGGCCATCTGCATTGTCTTGGCCTATCTGGTCGTCATTACATGTTGTGTAGATGTCGTACACTTCTTCTCCAGCTGAGTGAAGGAGTAACGCTTTCTTTCGTCCATGCTCCGTAATGTTCATTGCTTTCAGCATCAGTTCGAACCGCGCCAACCATTTTTTCCATCTTGTGCCGACCCCGTCAGCATGAACAGAGAATTTCTCTAAGGTAGGGAAGGTAAGTTGCCATAACTCGTCGCCAATGTAATAATGAAGATCACTCGAAAACAAGAAATCGTAGCAGAGCAGATGAACCTTTACTCAGCATCTGTTTTTCAACAACGGTTACCTATGACGCAACTTCCATAAAAAAATTGCTGCGTAACTTCCTGTTTCCATAGACACATATTAAACACGTACGACACTACAGGGTCTAAGACCCGAAAGCTTTGAGTGTTTATTATTATTTTTTAAAAAGGACTTCAAAGTACTCATTTTTCATTCTCTCTCTCTCTCTCTCTCTCTCTCTCTCTCTCTCTCTCTCTCTTCCATGATTTGGTCTGCTCAGTGAAAGTGAAACGTATTTCATGGTTAGTTCTCGTACTTAAGTTACTTAATTCGCAATTAAAAGTCTGAAGTTCAGTATGATTAAAAAATGTGCTGACTCAAGAAAGACAGTATTTCTTGTGAATCTGTACATCTGTCTGCTTAAGTATCGTTGTTTAAATAGCACCTAATATACTGCAAAGAAACTACCCGAGGTGCTTGCACCCGCCATTTGCACACATGCATACCATAACTTAAAATCCACAGCTGCAAAATAAATTCGTGAATAAATAGGTAGGTAGATACGTAGGTAGGTAGGCAGATAGGTAGGTAGATAGGCAGCTAGGTGGGAAGGTAGAGAGAGGTAAGTAGGAGGGTTGGTAGGCGGGGGGGGGGAGGGAGAGAGAGAGAGAGAGAGAGAGAGAGAGAGAGAGAGAGAGAGAGAGAGAGAAGCATACGAAATGTTGTGTGACAGTATTTTTTTCATTCTCTCTCTCTCTGTCTCTCTCTGTCTCTCTCTCTCTCTCTCTCTCTTCTCATGATTTGGTCTGCTCAGTGAAAGTGAAACGTATTTCATGGTTAGTTCTCGCTGCGGGGGTTTTAAAACAAAAAAGAAACCTGGGTAGTAGATATATATCACTACTGTATGAATACAGATTCGATGAAGCGCGGAGATGGCAGCATTCATTAATTCATTAATTAACATTTTCTTCAACGTGTAATTGACTCCAGTTGGTGAAAATGGCACGAGCATGTTGAAAACAGTAACAGATTTCCAATGTATAATTTTTTTTTGCAACGCAAAGGAAGTGAAACCATAGATTTTGATTAATATGGAGAGACACTTGAAATGTATAACAATTAAACCTAGCTTGAGTATATCAGACTTAACTGTGCATTATTCTCGTCAGAGGGAATCAAGTAACAGAAATCACATTTGACCTTTATATGAAGGTTTTAAAGAAACTGAATGACATAATTGTGTTGTCCACCTCTACAGAACGTTACATATATAAAAACGTAGTAATGTTCTGAATTGATCGTTTTTTTCTGTACAAAAATGTTTTTTCGAAAAATCTTATTACCTATAATTGCACATTAATGCAAATATTACTCTTCAATGATATATAATCACACCATGCATATGTCTTCTTTAACTCCCTGATGATTCGTCCGCTGATAAATTTAGAACTACAAAAGTATTTTGCAATGGACATTTATATGAGTATTTGTCCCACAAGGGGGCCAAAACAAAATTTAATGTATTATTCGTACATACCCGTATATTGTATTCCCCGCCCCCACCTCTCTCTCTCTCTCTCTCTCTCTGGATGAGCTGTCGTCATCGGCTGTGGCAAGACGTGTACACGAGCTGTCCTGCTAATTTGTTTAATAACGCTGGTTCATTACTATCTTGGTGACGTGTAACAATACTGCTAAAATGCCAATAAGTGCAGGAGCTCACCGTAAAAAAATTGGATCTTTTCATGCAGTTTTGATCAAGTTATTGGAGAAAAAGTGTTGTCGGCCATGTAAACTCCCAAAGTACTCCCCTCTCTCACAGTAGGATTACTTCACGGACATGAACTACCGTGTTCTTGTGTCAACGTTCTGTGGTGTGGTGTTCCTACTGTCGGTGAAGTGTTGTCTTCCTGACTCAGTCAACTTGGATTTCCAACCAGACACAGCATTTCCTAGAAGGCGTTTTATCGGCAAAACTTTTCAGTTGTGATTCTTGCTGTTGTGACACAGTTCTCCCGACACACAGGTCAGTACCCTTTCCTTATAAGCAGTCATCGCTTTCAACAAAACTTGTTTTTGACACGTCGATCAATCACACTGGTCTTCCCAACTCCCTGCTTCTCATTCTCTGCGGAGACGTAGAATTAAACCCAGGTCCCCATTCTGAAACCAGCCAACAGGAAAACATGTGGTGGTATATCTGTGACACTTTTGAAAGAGTCAAAATAAATCAACACAATATAAACGAACTCATTCAGGAACAACATCGAGCAATGGAAAGAGAAAGGATACTGGTGTCAGAGATAGACTTTCTGAATGGTGAAGTCGATCGTCTTGAAAAGGTCATCAGAAAAGACAATCTTAGATTTCATTCCGTTGAGGAATCTGAAAATGAAACGGAGGAGGAAAGTGCACAGAAAGTGATCGATATCATCAATGAGAGATGCAGCCCAAATGTTCCCTTTCCAACTGTCGACATACGACACGCACACAGAGTGAAGGGGGTGCAAGACGGAACGAATCCCGCCCAATCCTCGTCACATTCGCACAATGGACAGATAAAATGGCTCTTTTAAAATTGCGGAGCGTGCGTGAAAGCTTGAGGGAAGCTGGTTACAGAGTCTCCAACGACCTTACCAGAAAACAGTCGGCACAGTTGGCTGACCTCTGACGTCAAGGACAAACAGTTATTTCTACAACGGGAAACTAGTTGTCTCTGGGCCACACAGTTATCAGCAAGCTGTACACAATCCTACTGAATCATACAACAAATCAAAAAGTCTTTCTATTATGACGTCCATCCAACCCAGTCCAACACACACACCAGCAGAAATACTCGTGACAGTCACTCCGTCAACAAAGGGAAGAGAGACTACCACAGACAAAATCAGGACGACCCAGGGCACGGCATAGAGAACTGCTCTCGACGGAACAACGCATAGTATCGTCCCCATGAACCAGACCATATAAACTACTCACCTATATCAGAACGGATCAGTCACTACTCAAGTGACCAAGAAGGTATGATCCCCAGCACAAAGGACATTTTTCAAGCGGACCAAGCGGACCAGGCACCCTTTATTGACCCCACTGACCGAGCAGACCAGGTACAGGCCCAGTACAACGACTCACTCTGTCCTGGGGATCCGGAGGCTCCATCTGACACTCTAGAGCAGGTAGAGGCCCTGTTCAGCGACCCACCCTATCCTGGTGACCCAGAAGTTCCACCTGACACACCGACCAGTCCTTTCCAGTCGTTGATCACTCTGGATAGGACGGGAAATGGTGAAGAGCTGAATGACCAGAATATTAATAATTCAGCCAGAAACGACGCGGGAAACAAGGACAACACTGAGAGCTGTCAACTTCATGTCCAGTGTGAAGTCCACAGGAGCAGGGATGGTCCAACACCGACACCAGTCACCCTGGTCTTTAAAACCACTGCAGGGAAACAGGCTGTGCTTGCCTCACTTTCTGATGTCATCACCTCAAACGAAACAACTGCATCTGTTTTGGCTACACCCACTCTTTTCAGGCCCACTGGAAAAGATGTTCGTACATCAACCAGTAAGAAAAATGCTTCAGCTGACAACAGTGACAAAGACCTCGACCCCAAAGTAACTGTTCCTTCTTCTGAGAAACAAACTTTTAGAACCTTGACAGAACGCCTAGCTGAAGAATCCGATCGAGGTCAACCACCATTAACTGAAACAGGAACTTTGGATTGTTCTGACCGATCTGGTCATATTCAGCGAGCCAAGACGTCATTTGCAAGAACCACCACCACTCCAGTGCCGAAGAAAACAGCATCAGGAGAGCTGCTGTACAGCGAGGCAGTGGCAACCACCAGTCCACTGCTTGGAGGCGCTTCCAGACGCACTCCGACTCAACCCGAAACACCCAAAGAAAACGAGGACTCCAGAAGATCTACATCCCAGCCATCCAGACAGACCAGGGACACTTCTGCTGCACGGAACAAAAATTTAAAACCCACCGTGAATACCATTCGGTCATGGGTAACCAAGCAGCCACGCAATTTCGGACCAAAGAAGGCCCAAACTACCGGCACACAGTTTTCAACCCGAATTAAAGGGACAAACAAAACTGGACAATAGGGATTCGGCCAAAGCCCAGGCACGTTTCATACAACTGAAACTCTGACATTTCTTTTTTATAATGCTTGTGGCATCACCTCCAAGCTAAATGATTCTGACTTTATTTTGTATATTAGCAGATTTGATTTTGTTTGTCTTCTAGAAACCTTTACTGCAGAAATCTTTACAGTTGGTGTTTTAACCAAGTTTACTCAGTACAGCAGTCCAGCAGTTAGGCTTTCTAAAGCAGGCTGCAAATCAGGTGGAGTGACGCTACTTGTTAGAAAAGATCTAGATCAGCAAGTTACAAGGATTGACTGTGAAACCGAAAACATTGTCTTGTTAAGACTGTCCAAATGTTATTTAAGTCAACAACGGATGTCTTTCTGATTGCTGTTTATGCAGCGCCGCCACAGTCTCCTATATATAATATTTCACGTTTTGAAAACGGCATTTCAGCTGTAGAATCATGCATGTTGAATGCATCAGAAAAATTTGGAGATGTTCCCTTCATTTTATGTGGTGATCTAAATGCCCGAACTGGAAATGTACAACCCTTGCCATGTAAACGATGTTCAATATTTTCTAGAAACGCATCAAGATTTCAACTATGTAGAGTCAGCTACAAGAAGTTCAGAAGACAGAGAACTTAATTATCATGGTAGACTTCCTTGAATTGGGTGCACAGTTGAATCTATTCATTGTAAACGGCACAACTAAAGGGGATAGGTCGGGTAAATTCACGTTCATCTCAAATAACGGTTGTAGTATGATAGATTATTTTGCCATCTCCACATCACTTACGTATGCCATACAAGACATGCTCGTTGATGAAAGAATTGATTCTCAACATATGCCCATTGTTTTAACCTTGAGGTGTAGTGGTTATGGAAAGATAGAAAGAAAAGACAGTTTATGTGTACAAAAAAAAACTTGTTTGGAATCCTGACTACTACGATATGTTTAAGGACAGTCTAATTAGACCCAATTCCGTAACTGCTTTGGAGGAAGCCAAACGAATGATAAGTGTAGATGTTAATGTGTCCATTGCTTTGTTCAATGATACTTTGACATTGGTTTCAGAATGCATGTTAACACAACTGAAATTTGGTAGCTTCCCGAAAAAGCAAGTATGGTTTGACAAAGAGTGCAGGACAACAAAAGCGTCCGTAAAAAGTTCCCCAAGAATCTTCAGAAATGAGCGATCCAAAGCAAATTTAACTGAGTACTTGGAACAGAAGAAATGCTACGAAGATTTACTGAAAGCTAAGTCCGATGTGCATAAAACTGGTCTTAGAGACAAATTATTGAATGCTACCAACGACTCTAAATTGTTTTGGACTTCTCTGAAAAATGTCAGACATAAGCAAAATAATTCATTGGGGGACATTTCGAAGGAAGACTGGCAAAATCATTTTGCGAATGTTTTTGAAGCAACATTACAACCACAACCATCGATTGTTTGTGAGGAGAATAATAATGATGAACACCAAGAAATATATAGCTTAAACTCGGTTATTACCCGCGAAGAAATCATCGATTTAATCAAACATTTAAAATGTAATAAGGCAGGTGGTCCAGATGGACTAATTCCTGAGGTATTCATTTATTCGTATACATGGATACTGCCTTATTTAGATGAATCATTTAACTTTATTTTTACTTCAGGACAGTACCCAGATTCATGGACAGAAGCTATCATTCAACCTCTGTATAAACGTGGACATCCTCATGATCCCAACAATTACAGAGGGATCTCTCTTTTGAATGTATGTAGTAAACTATACAGCTATATTTTAAATAAGCGCCTGGCAGACTGGATTAAAGATAAAGGAATCATTGGTGAGGAAAAAGCCAGATTTAGAAAAGACCATTGCACTATTGATCATGTCTTTACACTTTTTGCTGCTATTCAGAAACATCTAGCATGTAACAAAAAACTTTACGTCGCTTTCATTGATTTTAGGAAGGCGTTTGATCTTATTTCCCAACTAAGTTATGGCCTATCATGTTGAAGAACGGAATATCGGGTAAAATGTTAAGTGCTATTCAAAGCATGTACAAATTTCGTAAGTTAAATTGCTTTTTTCTCTTTATTCTACCTGGGCTGCTGGCCACGTGTTCAATACCTTTACTGTGTGCGCGCATGCCTTTCTGTCGGTTGGTTAGCATGTGTGTGTGTGTGTGTGTGTGTGTGTGTGTGTGGCGCGCGCGCACGCGCGTTTTGAAGTTATTCTTTTTGTAAGTGTTCATTGTTTGTCTGTGTTTGCTTTCAAATTAACGTTAGAGTCTGCAATGTCCGACACGAATGATGTAACAAATTCATTGTGAAATGAACAAATGCTTACGTCAGTAAACCATCTGAATCTCTCTCTCTCTCTCTCCTCTCTCTCTCTCTCTCTCTCTCTCTCGTATATGTAAAAAACCTCACCGACACGCAGAAAGCTTTCTCCAACTCACTCAGCACCCAGTCAGACACGATAAACAGAGCAATACTAAGTTGGGCAATAAACAAGTACAGAACACCCAAGCTAATACACACAGGAAGGGCAAAAAAGACAAAAAATGAGGGGAAGGCCAAGGCCATTCACAAATACAAGGTAATAATGTAGTAGAGGATAAGTATAAGAAAATTTCCTTCATGTGTTGGAATGTTGAAGGTCTGCTGGAGAAATTGTCAGATCCTGATTTTTTTGAATTTACAACTGCTTTTGATATCTGTTGTTTATCTGAGACATTTACTCTAAAACATTTTGATTTTGAGACAAAGTTTCAGGAATTTCTACATCTTTACTGTCCAGCCAGAAAATATACTAGAATGGGCAGACCCTCTGGTGGATTGATAATGCTGATCAAGAAGGAACTATCTGGGTATGTTCAGTTGATTAATACTAATATAGAAAATGTATTATGTGTGAAGCTACAAAAAAACCTGTTACAATGTGATTGAGATGTACTATTTCTTGGTGTGTGTGTACATCCGGTTGACAGTCGTTTTTATGCTGACAAGGATTATGATTGTACCATAGAAATGATAGAACAATACATTTGTACACAAATTGAACAAGGGAATGAATATTTATATATTATAGGAGGAGACTTAAATGCTCGTATTGGGGAATGGGGATTAAATATTGAGGATGAAAATGATATATTCGACAGAGAACAGAATGTGTATGCACGTAAGTCAAAGGATAACATCATCAATGGATTCGGAAAAAGGCTTATTGAACTTTGCGCAAGTTTTAATTTAACTCCCCTGAATGGCTTAAATATGAAAAACTTTGACAGTGCATTCACATTCTTCTCGGAAAGGGGAAATAGTGCTATAGATTTCTATGTATGCTCCATAGAATTAATCGAAAATGTTGACAGCTGTTTAGTGGATGAAAGAATTGAGTCTCACCATATGCCAGTTAGAATGGAGCTTCTGAGCACAGTGCATGATATTCAGAAAGATCAACAAAAGAGAACATTTACAAAGAAAGTAAAATGGGACCCAGCCAAAGCACAAGTCTACATAAACTTCATGGAATCTGAAAGAGCACAAACAATATTAGAACAAATTAAGGAGGAAATTGATCAAGATGTAGATACAAGTATAGTCAAATTTAACCAATTACTAAAGAATGCTGGAGAATGTATGAGCAAAACAACTAGTTCAGGAGGGGACTATAAACCTACAAATGGGTGGTATGATAAAGTGTGCAAGATGGAAAAGAAAGAAACAAGACAAGCACTGTGTAGACTTAATTTAATAGATAAAAATAAAAATCCTATTAAATATGAAGAAAGAAAGGAAATATATAATAACAAACGGACTTCTTATCAAAAAATGATTAGAGGAAAGAAAAAACAATACAGGGAACAGATATATGATACACTTATGCAAAATCAGAAGGATAGCCAGAAATTCTGGAGCACAATAAAAAACATTAGAAGAAAGAAAAATAAATTACCAGTTATTACATCTGAACAATGGAAAGAACATTTTGAAAGCATATTGAACCCCCAAATAACAGGAAGGCAAGGAGCTATTGTAAGAGAACAGCAAGTGAATATTGAAGAGATTCTAGTACAAGAGCTAGATGAAGATATAACAGAACAGGAAGTAGGTTTAGCAATAAACAAACTGAAATCAGGTAAATCCCCAGGAATAGATGAAATCCCCCCAGAATTTCTAAAAACAATATATAGTAAAATAATACCATATCTAACTAAGTTATTCAATAAACTGTTCCAAGAAAGTTACTTCCCCTTAGAATGGTCACGTGCAGTAATTGTACCACTCCACAAGAAAGGTGATAAGCAAAACCCAGGAAATTATAGAGGGATTTCACTGTTATGCATTACAAGTAAAATTTTTACAGCAATAATCAACAAAAGACTTTCCAACTGGGCAGAAGATGAGAACAAAATTAGTAAGGAACAAGCAGGATTTAGAAGGGGATATTCGACAATAGACCACATTTTCACATTAACAACTATGATAATAAATTGCCTCTATGGCAGACGTAGAAGTAAATTTTATGTAGCATTCATAGATTATCAGAAAGCATTTGATACTGTAAATAGAGACAAATTATGGGAGATACTACAGAAACATAAAGTATCTACAAAAATGCTCAACATGTTAAAAGGTATATACAAAACAGTTCAAGCTTGTGTTAGATATGGAACTGATTTAACAGAATTTTTCGAATGCCCAGCAGGAGTGAAACAAGGTTGTTTGTTGTCCCCCTTGATTTTTTCTCTATTAATAACAGAAGTGGCGGACAATGTCACAAGAAAAGGGAGACATGGTTACCAATTTCTACCAGGTGCAGAAGAGATTTACACATTTTTATTTGCAGATGACATAGCCCTGATATCATTAACACCAGCCGGCTTACAAAACCAATTAAAGAACCTACAACAAGCCTCGGATTCTATAGGTTTAACAGTAAATCTACAAAAAACAAAAATAATGGTTTTTAGGAAAGGGGGCTATTTGGGTAAAAAGGAGAAATGGTACTACAAAGACCAAGAACTAGAAGTAGTAAACAGTTATAAGTACCTAGGTTTCACCTTGACAACTAAACTCTCAGTAGATATATCACTTTCTGAATATGCAGGTAGAGCGAAAGGCAAAATTATGGAAATAATGAAAACTATGTATAGTTTAGGACATATAGATATGGCTATTTACTTTAAACTGTTTGATACTCAAGTTAAACCCTTACTCTTATACGCAGCAGAAGCATGGGGCCTAACTAGATATAAAGCAATAGAAAATATACACTTGTTCGCCTGTAAAAAATATATGGGTGTGGGCAAGAAAACCCCAAATAATCTAATATATGGAGAGTTGGGTAGATATCCTATATGCATAGACAGCACAATAAGGGCGATTAGGTATTGGTTTAAAATTATAAAAATGGCACCAAACAGACTCCCCAGACAAGCATATGAAAGAGAAAAGACCGAAATAAACAAATCTCAAAATTGGGCATTAGAATTAAAACACTGTTTAGACATATATGGCTTTTCAGAAGTATGGCTAAATGAAGGTGTAGGAGATGAGAACAGATTTATTTCAGTATTAAGACAAAGAATGATAGACTGTCACAAGCAGAACTGGCATGATAAAATAGAAAACAGCAAACGTTTTAATACTTATTGCTCTTTTAAATCTGTACACCATACTGAAAAATATTTCTACGACATCACAATAGCGAAATTTAGAAAAGCACTAACCAGACTACGTTTAGGGGTAAACGAATTACATATAAACAACAAGTTCACAGACAAGGAAGCAATTACAACATGTCCTTTTTGTCCAACAGAAGAAACCGAATTACACTTTTTCAAGATATGCCCATGTTATAGACATTTAAGGGAGAAATATATTTATAAACATTATAGAAATAAGGATACAATTACACTAAGAAACCTATTACAAAATGAAAACGTGGAAATGACACGTGATGTAGCAATGTATACTTTTTATGCATTAAAATTCAGAGAAACACAAATATAAGACAAAGAGAAGAGACTTGGTTTTGCTTCTGTGGATTTATAGCCGAATTCAAACTGTATATGTCTGTGTGTATGTGTATATATACATATGTATGATTATGTGAATGCTTATGTGTAAAGCATATAAACATGTGAATCTATATGCATAATAAATGAACATGGATGTGTTGTGATATCATAATATCTAGAGAAGATTGAATCATGGATTTAACTTGGAAGGTGTTTCTCAGTATGGAAAGTAACACAAATACCTGAATGAGTACGAAATTGTGATTGGTGTGACGATATGAACAGATTTACGAATGAGATGTTATATGAACACATGAGGTTATGCAATTGTATACTCAGATGTGAAGCAAGACAAGGACTATGATGGAAAGATAACTATATAAAAGTGAATACAAGGGTGTAATATGAGGGAACATGAATGTAATATAATATGAAGGAATGGAATTATGGAAATGAATATGTTTTGAGGAAATTATGTGCAATGAATGAATATGAATATGAATGGAAATGTACAATTATGAATGGAAATGAGGGAGAATGAGGTTATTACAAATGGATGATGGAGTAGGGATACTTATAAGAACATGAACAAGATTGTAAAATGTGCATGTGTGTATGTATGTGTGTACGCATGTGTGTGTGTGTGTGTGTGTGTGTATGTGTACATGTGTGTGTATGTGTGTATCATACACTGTATGTATGTGGGTGATATACGCATGTATGTGGGTATATATATACATATGCATGTGTGTGTGTGTGTGTGTGTGTGTGTGTGTGTGTGTGTGTGTGTGTGTGTGTGTGTGTAAATGAAAAACAAAAGAATAGAAAAGAAAAGTAATAAGTATGAGGATGAGACTGATTGAGTCAAGATGGATCAAGAAGTGTAGTAGAATTGAATGTATAACTAAAAATATGTAATTATGCAAGAGTACAGATAATTAAGGCAACTAAGAGGGAATACGTGTAATTATAATCTGAATGGATATAAGTAAGAATACATGACAAGTAAGAAGGAGCATGAGGGGGGGGGGGGGGGGAGCATGGAGGAAGCAACCGGATAACACAATATGGGAACAAACGTGGCCACCGTGGGGGGGGGGGGGGGGTAGTCTAGGTATATGAATGGTTCAAGTTAAATGAGTATGGAAAATGTGCATATAATAGAAAATCAAATGTATTTAAGAAAACATGTATGGAAGAGGAAGGTTAAAATAAGTAACGAAATCTGTATATACATACACACGTAAAACTACGAAATGAATACAAAGGGAAACATAGATAAATAATTTGACCATGAAGTGATGAAGTATGTAAGTAAGATAATCCAGGAAACGAAAGTAGGACGAGAATTTGGCCAGTTTAGTAAAGCAAACAGTAAGGCACGTAGGAGAATTAAGAAGTAGGTCAACATGCAAATCAGCATGAAGCGGTGATGAATGCGTTCCATTCCGCTACTCGCACACAGTGTCAATCTCCCTCTGGCCGTCTCTCGCCCGTTCTTCCGCTCTCTGCTCAGAGAGCGGGGGGGGGGGGGGGGGGGGGGAGGGGGGAGGGGGGTAGTGGGCGGAGGCGGATGGGGCGATAGTGGGAGGCGGTGGGAGCGAGTGTGGGAGAGAGAGTGGGAGTAGGAATGAGAATTGTCTGTCGAGTCTTGGCTGGATCGTCTGCTGTGATGGCTGCCCGTTGATCAGAGTATAATGAGCATGGTTTTGTACTCTTTGAATAACGATAGCTGTTGTATGCATTTTGATTATTTTCCGACGGTTGTTTTGAATTATCCAAGTTTGAACTCTAGGGATCCGACCATTAAGGGACTCCTCTGGTCGGCGGGCGGTCAAGACACAGTGTGCGAGTCAAGTGTCGACAAGACCCACGGGACAGAATATGACAGGGTCACAGGCTGAAAGAAATAGGGAAAACGACAATTAAAGTGAAAAAAACTGAAGGAATGTACCAACCTGATACATGGAAAGCAACAAGGTTTTAGTAATTTATCCATGGGGCTGCTAAATCCAACGAATATAAACAACACAAGTCCAACACCACACGAACACGACCACAGACGAACACACTCTGTGTGTCAAAGGTCAGCATGGCAGCTTTGTTATGTAGACTCAAGATTCGGGGTTTACCTTTGCACCGGAGAGGGCGATAGGCTTATTTTGCGCATGCGTAATTGATGTAAACAAAAGATGCTTAAAATAGTACAGCTTTCCGGAGAATCTTACGACGCAGGGAAGAAAGGTCTTCACTGTATAAACGAAATATGATGAGGGTAACGAAATAGAAAACATGTGTTTTGTATGATAGTATCAACAGCATTAATATCATGAGTTTTAAAATAATAATATATATACTTACATTACGTTCATAAGGAAGAATGTACCAAGTAGTGTTAATGTATGATCAAGATAGAATTTTGCATGTACATACTGTCAGGGAAGAATGCTTCGTTGTAGTTATGGTGAATTTTGTTCTGATTATGTAAAATTGATGTATATTTCTTGTTGCGTACTCATGTGAATAGGCTGATGGCCTCACATTAAAGTCACGAGTCACGAGTCACGAGTCTCTCTCTTAACAATTTTAGACATGATTTGGCAATGAAAAATGTTAATATGTTCCGCTGAGGAGCATATCCTAATCTACTTTCTCATTTTAGTTTGGAGTATCACGGACCTTCGTTCCTACACAACGGTTACGAAAAGGAAAATTGTAACTGTACGGTTTGTAGCAATAAACCTGAAACTGAGATTCACTTTAGTGCCCGCAATAGGCATAATCATGATGTACATTGTGACTCTACCTCATAATCCGTGCCACTTTAGCGGCAATTTCTCCCGCGCCGCTTACTCTGACTCCCCGTCCGCAGACCATTCTGGCTCGTCTGGCTGCATCCCCGGCACCGGCAATCCACGCGGAGCGGCCCATGTGCAGTCAGCACGATGCAGCCAACCACATGAAACTCTGTACTGCTGCCCAGTCGCTTCGGATATGTTGGGTGGTACCTGTTCTGATCCAGCCTACGCAAGATACCACCGACTAAGTGCCCTCCTGATGATAAAAATCGCTTAGTTGAGGATCCAGTGTAAACAAGCGTACTCTTCTGGAGGGCGCCACCACGTCTGTACAGGGACAGTTCCCATACACACGTCGATATCGGTGACCCCAACACGAACTCACCAAGGACACGAACGTATAGAGAGAATGGACACTGAGATCACTGCGAAAGCAGGATATAAAGGGCCACAGAATGTTATCTTTTTTACATTTTTTTTATATAGATCTTAATCGATGAGGATGAGGATGAGGGTGATGATGCGATGGGTGTCCATTCTGGTCTATGACTGCATGGCAGGGCAGCACACCGCTCTTACTTTTATTATATATCGCGGCGTCAGTCAGGCCCGACAGATATAGACACGTGCAATGTCGGTTAGGAGGTTTGAGTACCATTAACCATTCATTAACTTGATGAAACTCGACTATGTATTACCAGTCTTCCAAACTGAGCCCATAGCCTCTCAACTCTGTGTGTGTGTGTGTGTGTGTGTGTGTGTGTGTGTGTGTGTGTGTGTGTGTGTGTGTGTGTGGCATGCGTGCGTGCGTCCGTGCGCGCGCGCGAGCGCGCGCGTGTGTGTGTGTATGTGTGTGAATGTGTGTGTCTGTCTGTGTGTCTGTGTCTTTATGTGTGTGTGTCTGTCTGTCTGTCTGCTCGCGCGCGCGCGTGTGTGTGTATATGTGTGTACGTGTGTGTGTGTGTGTGTGTGTGTGTGTGTTGTGTGTGTGTGTGTGCCAGTGTGTGTCTGTGTGCCTGTGTGTTGTGTGTGTGTGTGTGTGTGTGTGTGTGTGTGTGTGTGTGTCTGTGTGGGTGTCTGTGTGGGTGTCTTTCTGTGTGTGTGTCTGTGTGCCTGTGTCTTTGTGTGTGTGTGTTGTGTGTGTGTGTGTGTGTGTGTGTGCGTGTGCGTGTGTGTGTATGTGTGTGTGCGTGGTGTGTGTGTGTGTGTGTGTGTGTGTGTGTGTGTGTGTGTGTGTGTGTGTTTGCGTATGTGTGTGTTTTGTGTGCGTGTGTGGGTGCGTGCGCGCATGCCTCTGCGTGTGTGTGTGTGTGAGTGTGTGTGTGTGTGTGTGTGTGTGTGTGTGTGTGTGTGCACGCACGTGCGTGCGTGTATGCGTGCGTGCGTGTATGCGTGAGTGCATGAACGCTCGCGGTGTGCATGCGTGCGTGTGTGCGACCGTGTGCACGCGCGCGCACGTGTGCGTGTGTCTGTGTGTGCGCTTGTGTGTGTGTGTGTGTGTGTGTGTGTGTGTGTGTGTGTGTGTGTGTGTGTGTGTGTGTGTGCGAGTGTGCGTGTGTTTGTGTTGGAAGAAACAGACCGGAGGATGGAATGGGAGGGGTTTTTTTTTTTTGGTATTGTTTCGTTTTGTTTCTTTCTGTTGTCTCGTAATTCTAAGAATCGGAGATATCTGTGTGAAAGCTAAAAAAAAAAACAACAAAAAAACACCAAGCTTTGCTGATGACTTAAGTGTTCTTCAACATATTCGACACTGAACATTTTTAACGGAGAAAATAGACCATGAAAAGCACCCGTACTTCCTTCAAAACTCCACGAACAAAAGGAAAGGATGAAAACACGGTTATTTATGTGCTCTCTTGAAGTGTCAGACTGTCTTGTTTGCAGAAAGTTTTCTCGGCTACAGCTCTTTTCATGGGTTTTCAAAATCGCATCTGCTCCGCTTGGGTAATGTGCCACTGCCATCTGTTTCTAAACTATTTTCTGTTCCCTAAGTTTATTGGTCTAGCTACTGTGTAACAAGAGTTCAAAGCCGTCTAGGGCCGGAGCAAAACGCCTTCTGGCACGGGAAAAAGAGGAAACATGCATGTACCTGCTGCTGTTGATCACACTGCTCTTCTCTTAATCTGGGTGCAACATGGGGCTTCTCCAGGAAAAAAACTGATGACAAGGATTGACCAGTCCAAAACCATCACCACACCATTACCACTACAATGATTACACAGAAAGATGGGCAGCCCAAGTGCTAATTTTCACGATGGGTTCCCGAGAGTGTGAACTCGGGAAGCAAGATGCAAACTGCGTGCCAAACAAGTGAGCTACACTGCACAACTAGCTGTTCTATGACTTATCAAAATGTAACGTTATTTTGATAGCATCTACTATCATTATCATCATTACTATCATCATCATCATCATCATCATCATCATCTCATCATCATCATTCTTCTTCTTCTTTCTCATTATTGTTGTTGTCGTTGTTCATATTGTTGTTATTGTTGATCTTGTTGTTATCATCATCATCATCATCATTATTCTTATTGTCATTATTATCATCATCATTGTTATTATTATTATTATTATTGAGTGATTGTTTATTGAGTGAGTGATTGTCGCGCCAGCAGGCAGCAAAAGTGTGTGTGGTGTTTGACAGTTTTGGATGGCTCCAGTTACCTCTTCGTGTTAAAAGTGGTATCAGTTTGTTCCTTTTCAAATGCTTGATACAGTGGTGTAAATATCTTTTTGAACTTTTCAATAACCTTTTCACAATTATACTTTAAAGTTTTTGCTTCTGTGATTTTCATCCATTTTTCACCGTATTTCCTCACTGCAAAAGGTCTGTGAATAGTGTTCATCTTTGTGAACAAGGCCTATGTGTTGGCCTAAATTCTTTAAGCTGTTGTGACTGTGACTGTGAATACAGCTCGTCAATTTGCCGTTTGTCTTGCCAGCGTGCATGCATGCCACTGTGAACTTGTATTTTTCTTTCAATACTTCAACTTCAAGTGTTTTTGAAAACTGACAAACAAAAAAAACAACAACAAACAAATAAACAAACCACCTAGCCTTGTCTGTGTTCATACTACATACAATCTACTGTGCATTGTGTACTCCCTGCTCAATTACTTCCAAGTGGTTGAAAGCTGACCATACAAGTACTACAACCAGCCAAATTCTTGTCTAACCCCCACCCCCATCTATCCTACCACAATGGATCTGTCCTTCTTCAAGCAAATTGGACAGCGGGTGCTGAATGACAGCAAGAGCTACCTCAGCAGAGAGGTCTAACAGCGCATCCGTCAGTTCGGGCTATGTCCGAAGCCCCGCTCCACACGGCACTGTCGAGCTGGACGCCTCCACCGCCTTTGGCACAACCTGCCTCCAGCCGCCCCTGTCCAACGCAACACAACTCCACCTCCAACTGGCCTGCCTGACACACCACCTCCCGACAACAGTCCACCTCTGCTGCCAGCACTCACTCGCAGCCTGGCCATGCTAGCTGTTCTGGGCTGCCTGGCTTCTCAGCAGCTGTTGAATCTGTCACCACATCTTCAGCCTCCTCACTCTCTGCCACTCTGTCAGAGTGCCCTTGCATCTCAACTCCTGCCTGTTCCCCACCCCCCTCCTCCACCACTTCATCTTTCCTCACCCCCATCGTCTTCCTCACCTCTGCTTCTACCATCTTCACCACTGCAACTGACGTCATCTACCCCTCTGCCATCCTCGTCTCCACCCTTGTCCTCTCCTCAACAGCTCCCATCCTCCCACCTGCCCCCACTGACTTTTACTTCATCTGTGCCATCTTCGCCTGTGTCTCCTGCCCCAGCGGCGCTACCTTCACAACCGCCTCTGTTGCCTCATCCTCAGCCACTACCGTTCCCGACTTCGCCCCGACCATCACCGTCTTCGCCATCTCCGTGCAGCCCCTGTGACACTCACTCCTGTTCTGTTCAATTATCATCATGTGACTCTGTGTTCCGTGACTCGCCTTCATTGCCTCAGTTTTCATCCTCTTTTTTCTCCAAGTCTCCCTGTCTTCAAAATCATCCAAATGTTTCAAAGGAATCATCATCACCCATGTTTCATTCTATCTGTAAACCTAACAAACTGAAAATTTGTTTGTTCAATGCTCAATCTGTATGTAAAGACAGCAAAGCTGATGTAATAGCTGATTTCATCTTGGATGAGCAAGTAGACATCGCATTTCTCACTGAAACATGGCTGAACTCAGTCGGTCATGAACCAATTGAAAAGTGTCTCACCCCGAGTGGCTACACGCTTGCCTCTTTCCCCCGCCCATCTCCAGGTGGTGGTATTGCCATTCTCTATAAGGACTCCCTCCACCCTTTCCTGTCTTTCTCACAGTCTCTCCCTTTCTCCCATCCTTCTTTCGAATACGTTGCAGTATCCTACCAATCCACCCCACACCCCTTCTGCTGTGTCTGTCGACCTCCACCTAGCTCCGCCAGCAAGCTCACCACATCCATGTTTCTGTCTGACTTTGATCAACTACTCGACCACTACAGCCTCTTACCAGGAAACCTCCTTATCCTCGGTGACATGAATGTCCACTACGACAATCCTGACTCCTATGACACCAAACACATATCCAGCTCTCTATCCAGCCACAACATGACACAACACATTTCTAAACCAACCCAGCAAGCAGGTCACACACTAGACTGGATTATTTCTCGTGATCACGCCAATCCAGCTTCTCGCAACTGTTTAGTTCTTTCAACTAGCATAACTTCTACCCTGCCATCTGACCACTCTGCAATTCTCTGCTTTCTCGACATCTCCCCTCCTACTGGTACCAGGCACACCGTAATCGCCGTAATCTCAAATCTATCAATCTCTCTACTTTTTCATCTGATGCTTCCCGTCTCCTTTCTGAAAAGTCACACAACATCGCTGAACACTTTAACACTACTCTCCACCTTGACACTTATGCCCCAGCTACAACTCGTCTTTTACCCAATCGCCCCCCTGCCTCCTGGCTAACTCCAGAGATTGCCCATGCTAAGCGTGCCCGTCGCAGAGCTGAGCGCCGCTGGCGCAAATCCAAATTCACCATTCACAAGCAACTCTTCCACATTGCAAGAACACGAGTATCCACCCTTATCGCATCTGCCAAAACCAGCTACTTTCAAAACAAAATTGTGACCTCCTCTTCCTCTAAAGAACTCTTCACGGCTATGAATCATCTTCTTGGCACCCAAAAAAGTTCACCTCTCCCAACAACACACCCTCACGAAGAACTCCCAACTGTATTTTCCAACTACTTCACCGCCAAAATAAAACTCTCTGTGAAAAGCTTGACGCAACACCTTGTCAACCCTGCCCATCCGACCCACTCTTCTCTGGTTCACCCCTTAGCATTTTCACCCCAGTCTCACAGGAAGAACTTATCAATACAATCAGATCCATGTCTCTCAAAACTTGTGAACTTGATCCTCTCCCAGCTTCTCTCTACTCCGACTGTCTTCCTACTCTCCTCCCATTCTTCACTGACATTATCAACACTTCCCTGGAAACTGGAACTGTCCCTGATTCTTCTAAGTCTGCCATTGTTCGCCCTCTCCTGAAGAAACACAACCTTGATCCAAATGAACTGAAAAACTACCGACCTATCTCTAACCTCTCTTTCCTGTCAAAACTCTTAGAAAAAGTCGTCCTCAGTCAGCTGAACTCTCACCTCTCTGCAAACAATCTCCTCAATTCTTTTCAGTCAGCCTATCGCCAATTCCATAGTACTGAAACAGCCCTGCTCCACATTCTCAATGACCTCCTCATTGCAACCGATTCTGAAAGAGTCTCTTTTGTCACTCTCCTTGACCTGTCTGCAGCTTTTGATACCATTGACCATACTATTCTCCTCACCAGACTCCAGCACACTTTTGGTATCTCTGACACGGCCCTCTCTTGGTTCACCTCTTACCTCTCAGACAGAAAACAGACTGTACTCATCAATGGCACTCATTCTAGGCCTGCAAACCTGACCTGTGGTGTTCCACAAGGATCTGTCCTTGGCCCTGTTCTCTTCACAAGGATCTGTCCTTGGCCCTGTTCTCTCCCCTGTCTACCATCATCAAATCCCACTCCCTTAAACACCACTTCTACGCTGGTGACACCCAACTTTATGACAGTGACTCACCCGACAATGTTCAGACCCTCTTGACTCGCACATCTGACTGTTGCTCTGACGTTAAGAACTGGATGACAAACAACAAACTTCAGCTCAATGACGACAAGACAGAAGCAATTCTGATCAGCACACGTCAAAAGCTCTCTCAACCGCCCCCATCTCTTTCTCTTCAACTATACAACACATTCATTCCAATTTCCGACTCCGCCAAGAATCTGGGTGTCCACCTTGATTCTACCTTTTCCATGCAAAACTTTGTGACTCAAACCGCCAAATCTTGCTACTACCACCTTCGTCGCATCAGCCTGATCAGAAAACATCTTTCTACCGAAGCAACTGTCAAACTTGTCCTCTGTTTCATTATGTCTCGTATCGACTACTGCAACTCACTCCTATCTGGTGTCAATGAATCCTCTTTTCACACCCTATAACGCATTTAAAACAATGCCGCACGCCTTGTACTCAAGAAGAACAAGACTGACCACATCTCCCCTCTTCTGTCACAACTTCACTGGCTTCCTGTATCGAAACGCATACACTATAAACTCGACACTATCTGTTACAAGTCCCTCAACAATGCAGCCCCTGACTATCTAACCAATTTACTCAATATCTACAAACCCTCACGCACCCTCCGGTCTTCCTCTGATCCTCTCACTTTCCGGATTCCACGTACCAACTCAGTACCTTTGGCCCACGTGCCTTTGTTTCTGGCCCACTCTCCTGGAACAAACTTCCACTCTCTGTCCGTCAACTGCCTACTTTCTCTTCCTTTAAGACTGCTCTTAAAACTCATCTCTTTTCTTCTTCCTAATAAAATCGGAAATGAAATGAGGCAGGGAACAGTAAACGATGAACAGTAAACAAGTGCGGTATTTTTTGCTCCCATAAGAAAACCTAACACAGAGTAACTTTTATTCAAGACTGGCACAGCCTTTTAAACTTGAATAAAGTCAAACAAATACATAGACGAACAATCTAATAGTGGGGGAAAAACAAACGCAGGCCAACAACTGAGCTGTCTTCATAGTAATGACTTGGCAAAGATTTGGACTTAAAGGGGGGGGGGGGGGGGGGGGGGAGTTTGAAGATGGAGAAACTGGGAACATGAAATTAAGAAAATATGTTACAGATATGAAAACTCTTCACTAGCTGCATAAGGGAACCATCGCAACCTCTTTTGAAGGCAGATATATTTGTATTGCCTGCTCCGAGGCCTTTCGTCCGCTGGGTCGGAACTCATCAGGGAGACACGGCTGGTTGAGTCTGCGCTCCTGGCGTCAAATAGAGACACACCACAGTCCATAATACTGTGGTGTTTTCACCACCAAGGGTGCAAAAAAGAATCCAATAGCACCCCCAAAGCCTGCGTTTGTTTTTTCCCCCACTATTAGATTGTTCGTCTATGTATTTGTTTGACTTTATTCAAGTTTAAAAGGCTGTGCCAGTCTTGAATAAAAATTACTCTGTGTTAGGTTTTCTTATGGGAGCAAAAAATACCCCACTTGTTTACTGTTTATCGTTTACTGTTCCCTGCCTCATTTCATTTCCGATTTTGTTTTGATTAAATTAGGTTATTTCTATTTGTTTCTGTCCGTCTGTGTGTTTGTCTTTTGATCTCCTTTGCATCTTTGGGTGGATCCTTAAGCGTAGGCTCAGAGATTGTCCCCTACATTTTATACTATTTGCATAATGTCTTTAGTTTTTCAACAACTTTTTTCCTCCCCAAACTTTCGTTTGGTTTCATTTACTACTCTTCGCTGGCTGCTTTGGGGGTGCTATTGGATTCTTTTTTGCACCCTTGGTGGTGTGTCTCTATTTGACGCCAGGAGCGCAGACTCAACCAGCCGTGTCTCCCTGATGAGTTCCGACCCAGCGGACGAAAGGCCTCGGAGCAGGCAATACAAATAATATCTGCCTTCAAAAGAGGTTGCGATGGTTC
>CM065737.1:45357081-45402081 GCA_033310375.1 Conus canariensis | reverse complement strand
AGAGAGAGAGAGAGAGAGAGGTGGAAAAACATACACGCAGGACTAAATAACTTTTAAAGTTTGTTAAATATACACGCAACGCACATGATGTTATGCACAATATTAACTGGGCCTAGCTTAAGGCGACTTGCAAGCTTACGCAACGAGATACAAAAATTAAAAAGAACAAAATGCAGTTCAATGCGTTATGAAGGACGCGATACAAATGATACTACAACACAGCACAGCAGAACTTAATGCTAAATAACATCAAGCAATTGATTATGATGCCACACGAGGCAATTCTGAGCAATCCCGTTAAAAGTGACGCAACTGCGACAAGACGCAATAAAACGCGCTATAACACAATATGACGATATGACACAACACACAGCAACACGGTACGATGCAACACGAACGATATGACACAACACATATCAACACGATACGATGCAACACGAACAAAGACAATGATGAGTACGATCCAGCGGACGACAGGTTTCGGAGCAGGAGATTTAAATGATTCTGTCTTCAGGAAGATTACTATATAATCCCCATTCGCTTGCTAGTGGACGATTCTATAGTCATCTTTCCTTCATTTTTCGTTCTCATTTTTGTACTCCCAGTTCTTATAGAACAGGGAGTACTTTAGAATGGGAACGAAGAAATGCTCTCTCTCTCTCTCTCTCTCTCTTTCTGTGTGTGTGTGTGTGTGTGTGTGTGTGTGTGTGTGTGTGTGTGTGTGTGTGTGTGTGTCCGTCCGTAATCGAAATGTGTTCCACTCGTTCCAGACAGAACTACTGGGCCGATCTTTCTGAAAACTTGCAGGTATGTTCATTATGGGTCACGGATGATGCCCGATGTTTTTGTTTACCGTTATAGCCGTTACTAATGGCTGTAACGGCCTGTAACGGTTTTTCTTCTTTATGGTCAGAAAGTACCTGGCCGATCTAGTGAAAATTAGCAGGTATGTTTATTATGGCTAACGGATGATGCCCGATGTTTTAGTTTACCGTTATAGCCGTTACTAAGGGCTGTAACGGCCTGTAACGGTTTTATCTTCTTTATGGAATATCTCAGAAAGTACTTGGCCGATCTTTGTGAAAATTAGCAGGTATGTTCACTATGAGCTATGGATGATGCTCAATGTTTTAGTTTACCGTTATAGCCGTTACTAACGGCTGTAACGGGTTTTCTTCTTTATGGAATATCTTAGAAAGTACTTCGCCGATCTTTGTGAAATATTAGCAGGTATGTTCACTATGGGTTACGAATGATGCCCGACGTTTTAGTTTACCGTTACAGCCGTCACTAACGGCTATAACGGCCCATAACGGTTTTTCTTCTTTATGGAATCTTTCAGAAAGCACATTGTCGATCTTTCTGTAAATTAGCAGGTATGTTCATTATGGGTCACGGATGATGCCCGATGGTTTAGTTTACCGTTATAGCCGTTACTGGCGGCTATAACTGCCCATAACGGTTTTTCTTCTTTATGGAATATTTCAGTAAGTACTTGGCCGATCTTTCTGAAAATATGTAGGTATCATCATTATGGATCAAGGATGATGCCCGATGTGTTATTTCACCATTATAGCCGTTACTAACGGCTATAACGGCCCATAACGGTTTTTCTTTTTTATGGAATGTCTCAGAAAGTACTTGGCTGATCTTTCTGAAAAATTGTGGGTATATTCATTATGGGCGACGGATGATGCCCGATGTTTTATTTTATCGTTATAGTTATTACTAATGCCTACAACGGCCCATAACGGTTCTTCTCTTTTATGGAATATCTCAGAAAGTACTTGGCCAATCTTTCTGAAAATTTGTAAGTATGTTCACTATCGGTCACGGATGATACCCGATGTTTATTTAACCGTTATAGCCGTTACCAACGGCTATAACGGCCCATAACGGTTTTTTCTCTTATGGAATCTTTCAGAAAGCACATTGTCGATCTTTCTGAAAATTTGTAGGTATGTTCATTATTGGTCACGGATGATGCCCGACGTTTTAGTTTACCGTTATAGCCGTTACTAACGGCTATAACGGCCCATAACGGTTTTTCTTTTTTATGGAATGTCTCAGAAAGTATGTGGCCGATCTCTGAAAATTTGTAGGTATGTTCATTATGGGTCACGGATCATGCCCGACGTTTTAGTTTTCCGTTATAGCCGTTACTAACGGCCCATAATGGTTTTCTTCTTTATGGAAAATCTCAGAAAGTACTTGGCCGATCTTTCTGAAAATTTGTAAGTATGTTCATTATAGGTCACAGATGATGGCCGATGTTTACCAGAATAGCCATTACTAACGGCTACACCAGCCCAAGACGCTTTTTCCTCTTTTGGAATATCTCACGCGTATTCAGGATAAGCTGGGAGTACGTTTATATGCTTTGCATCTTGTCTTTCTTTCCTCCCCTCCCCCTCGCCCCCCCCCCCCCCCATCCCAGCGTTTTTTTTACATTAAAAAAAAAAAATCTTTGCCAAGTCACTCATAATAATGCACTTGTTCACCCCCCCCTCCTCCCACACTACTAAATTGTTCAAGGAATCCAGACAATGCCATACATACCAGTACAGTAGCAGTAAAGTGTCATGCAACACCACCCATTGCAAGGCAGTGCAGTGTGATAGTTGCTCCCGCTGAACGCGCTTAGTTTCTATCAACACCCTGTCACCCCTACCCATCTATCACTGTCTCCACTCCACCAAGCCCCATACCGTTCGCTCTACCGCAGCACAACAGAGCTCGCTTCCCATATGTCTCTCTCTCTCTCTCATATATATATATATATATATATATATATATATATATATATATATATTATATATTTTTATATTGTTATATTAAAGCAAGTTAAAATCAAGCTGCTAAAACCATCTACAAATTTTTTTCACGCTGTGCGGTCGTCAGGATGTGATCACATCCTGACGACCGCACAGCGTGAAACAAATTTGTAGATGGTTTTAGCAGCTTGATTTTAACTTGCTTTTAATATAACAAATGTCGCTCCCACTGTGGTTGAGCACTGTTTTTAAGATTGCGCTGATCCTCAGTACTATTCTCTCTCTCTCTCTCTCTCTCTCTCTCTCTCTGGAGTGTCAGCTTGGCTTTCGTGGTGAGTGGACGTGTTGCTGCGCTCCAGTGAACTGTTCTTACTAGAGCAGTAGCCGTTTTTCTGACTTAGAATTTTTTCCCTTCTTTTCTCCTTTCCTTGTTTAAGATTACTTTTTAGAACCGCGTTGTCAATGTAGACATGGAAAAACCTTTAAATTTAAAGATTCTTTTGAAAAGTCAAACCCAAGAGTTAAGAAAATGTGTGCACGAAGTTTTAGACATCCGTTTAAAAGACGTGACAACGCAATTTTCGGAACAGCTGGATACAGCAATGCGTGAGTTGCGATGCAAATTTCACGAACTTCACAGCAAAACTCTAGCCCTCGAACAAGCAGTTACATTGGCCACTTCAGAAAGAAAGGAACTGAAACATTCAATTTTCCGAACTGACCAGAGGCTGTCAAAAATCACAGAAAACTTCGCTGAAAAGTTGGATAAACTGGAAATGTTCTCGCGAAGAGACAATATTATTCTTTACAACGTGCCGCGCTCAAGGAATTCTGAATCGTATGAGGAATGTGTTCAGACAGTGTTACATCTACTGGAAGGAACAGTAAAAGACAAACAGTGGTGTCGTGATGATATCGTTCGGGCGCATCGCCTCGGACAGTATGACAGGGGAGGTCGACCTCCACCCATCATTGTGAAATTGGCTCGTTGGTCTGACAAGATGGCAGTGCTGACGCATGGTAGAGAAGCACTAAGGAAGAAGAAAGTGACGGTGTCTGGAGACCTAACGGACAGGCAGAGAGACACAGTGCAGTATTACCGCCGCCAAGGCTTGCACGCTTTTTACCGTGGCAACAAACTGGTGGTGGAGCAACAGAGGGAGACACACCGTCAACACAGGAACATCTCGGTATGGGCGCAGGCGCTGGTTACCATGAGGACAGGGCCTACCGAGGAGACGGGGCCTACCGACACGCATACCGAGGAGACGGGGCCTACCAACGCGAGGACGGGGCCTACCGACGTGAGGAAGGGGTCTTACGACGCGAGGACGGGGCCTACCGAGGAGATGGGGCCTTCCGACGCCAGGACTGGGCCTACCGAGGAGACGGGGCCAACCGAGGAGACGGGAGCTACCGAGGAGACGGGGCCTACCAACGTGAAGACTGGGCCTACCGAGGAGATGGGGCCTACCGACGTGAGGACGGGGCCTACCGGCGTGAGGACGGGGCCTACCGGCGTGAGGACGGGGCCTACCGGCGTGAGGACGGGGCCTACCGAGGAGACGGGGCCTACCGGCACGACGACGGAGCTTACCAACGTGAAGACGGGTCCTGTCGCCAAGCGGATGGGGCCAATCGATCAGACGGGGCCTACCAGAACGGGAACCGGGACTACTGGAGGAACAGGGCCTACTGTTACGAGGACGGGGCCTTTCAATGTGAGAACGAGTCAACCTACGACTACAGCACCAGGCCAGGTGGCAACACCGGCCAAAGACGGGGTGTGGACAGTGTGTTGGCTGCAGTGTTGACACAGCAGGGATACAGTGAGGGACGTACTGGTGACACAAACTGTGAGTATAGAAGCGAAAATGCGCGGTACGATGTCAGTGGCAGCTGGAACTACGATTACCATCCACACCCCTACAACCATTTGTCAACAAACGAATTTCCCCTCTTACCAAAGAGACAGAACAGTGTTTTAATCCCTGTGCCCGATAGTAATGCACCAAAAGCATGTAACATTGTAAGTGGGAGCAATATCAGTTTAGAATCACGGCCCATTCTCTCCGCTGCTTCAAATATTGTGCAAAACAGTAGCACATGTATGCCTGACTCGGACATTGTAGGCAGTGTGACACTGGGTGATGATTGTGAGTGCGAGCACCGTGAGTGTGAGTACGAGAACACAAATGATAACCGAGTGTGCATGACTCCATGTAATGAACAAAATATGACAGAACAAACAGCTGCACAAGCAGTTGACGAACAGAATCCTGACGGAAATGACACGGAAATAACTGACATACAAAATGTAGACAGTGATGTCGAGCAAATTGTTGAGACATCTGACGAACAGTGTTCAGAGTTAATTAATGAGCATGAATCTGACATAGCTGCCGCCACTGACGTGGTTGACGTACAAAACGAACAAAATGCCGACATAGCTGACGAGAAAGATAGAAAAATGACGAATCTACCCAGCAAGACAAAAATACAGACTGACAAAGACTCTGATAAAGATTCTGGAATAAACCCTCAGCACCCTAACTCAGAACGGAACAGTGAAGTACAAACGTCTAACAGAAATAGACCTGGCAAAGCCAACAAAAACCATCAGTGTAATGACCAGATGAGGCAAAAAGACAACAACGATAAGAAGACAAACACAAATGGTAGGCGCAAATCCGCACGAAACACATCTCAACGAGGACCTGACAATAGACCAAGAAGTGCCTCGTGTACCAGTGTGGCAAGTAAACGCCAAGCCACAATCCATGAAGTGAACAATAAAGACTCTTTACCTGTCAATCCAGACACTGCATAGGGATTCGGCCAGGCCCATATCGCGAAAACTCTTAAATTCGTGACTTACAACATTGAAGGACTGTCACATGTTTTTGATAACGATCTTCGATCTTATTTAAGTAGCTTTGATTTTTGTTTGCTTGTAGAAACTTTTGCTACTCACTTTCCAGACCATTTATTTCCTAGTTTTAAATCTTTCATAATTCCTGGTGTTAAGCTATCCGACGGTATAACAGCCAGATTATCGGGTGGTTTGACTCTCCTTGTCAAAAAGGAATTAGCAGCCTATGTGGAACAAGTGTTTGTTGAATATGACAATATAATAGTTATGAAAATGGCTGAAGAATTGTTTAACACAGATTCTCCTACAATTTTGATCGGAATGTATATTCCACCCATGAATTCTCAGTATTATCAGGACACTGAAATATCCAGTGGTGTGGCCCTCTTAGAACAGTGTATCCTAGATCTGATGGAAACGTTTGGAAATGTACCACTTTTTCTTCTGGGCGATTTCAACGCACGAACTGGGGGAGAGAACAGTTGTGAGAGGGATGATGAAGGGGACGACGCTGCGCTTTGGAAGGGGGGTGATGATCAAGCGTCTTTTCGCACGTCTAAAGACACTGTTTTAAATGAATTTGGTATATATTTGTTGAATGTTTGTGATTGTTTTGAGTTATCCATTTTGAATGGGGCCGTTAAAGGCGATATTGATCTTGGCAACTTTACATACATTTCTCCGACTGGATGTAGCATTGTTGACTATGCCATAATGTCAACACGTTTAACTAGTCACTGTGTATCTTTGCATGTCAGACCAAGAATAGAGTCAAAACATATGCCTGTAGAAGTCATATTGAAGTCACAATTTAGCAGCTCCACTAATGATACTTTTACAGAAAAATCGTACGCATTTAAGAAATTAATTTGGGATGGAAGTAAAATTGAAGAGTTTAGAGAAAATATTGAATCAGACGATTTCAAGCTCCGCTTGGAAAATGCTACTCTTGTTGTTCACGATGACGTAAACAAAGCCGTTGACATTTTTAATGATGCGTTACTTTCTGCTAGTCAATGTATGAAGAAAACTGTTGTAGTTGGTAAAGAAAAATCAAATGTATGGTTTGACAAAGAATGTCGGCAGCACAGAAAGGAGCTCAGACACGATCTGCGACAGTTATATTGTGTTCGTACAAACAAGGATATCGAAGACATAGACAATATTGAAAATGTTGACAAAGAAGAGAGGTTAAGGGCAGATTACAACCAAAAACGTAGAAATTACAAAAGGCTATTAGAATATAAGCGAAAACAACATCGACAAGAAGTTTTAGAATCTCTCAATGAAAATATTAACAACTCTTCTGGCTTTTGGAATAAAATTAAGTCCTGTATGTATAAGAAACCTGCTACAAATGCTATTTCTGAAGAAGACTGGTACAACCATTTTTGTGACGTATTTCAGTCTGATGTAAATACAGACAATGTAGAAAACACTAACGATGAAAACGAGTGCCAGCAGAGTGAATGCTTTAATCACTTCAACACAGAGACTCTTGAATGCGATATCACTGAATCTGAGGTGTACGCAGCTGTCCGCTCCTTGAAGAATGGAAAAGCAGCAGGGCCTGACGGAATTATTGGGGAAATATTTAAAAATTCGATCTGTACTATTGCTCCCTTTTTAGTTATTTCATTCAATGTCTTATTTGCTTTGGGGAAGTATCCTTTACAGTGGACAGAAGCAATAATACAACCACTCTTTAAAAAGGGTGACACTAATCTACCTGATAACTACAGGGGAATTTCCCTATTGAACATCTGCAGCAAAATTTACAGCCATATACTAAACGGTAGGTTAACAAAGTGGATATAGGAAAATAACGTTATCAATAATTGTCAAGCTGGCTTTAGGAAAAATTATAGTACAATTGACCATATATTTACATTATACTCTTTCATTCAAAAACAATTATTATTGCATAAGAAACTGTATGTTGCATTTATTGACTTTAAGAAAGCTTTTGACTTGGTTATACGTAATAATTTATGGTCTGTTTTGAAGAAAAAAGGAATGGATGGGAAAATGTATCGAGCTTTAACTAGCATGTATAATGTAGTCAAAGCAAGAGTGAGAAAATGCAACAGATTAGGTGAAGCATTTAGCTGTCCAATTGGGTTAAAGCAAGGGGAAATTTGCAGTCCAGTTCTGTTCTCCATATTCATTAATGAGTTAGCAGAAGAAATAATTAGAAAAGGGAAACACGGGCTTCAGCTCTTACCAGATTTCTTAGAACTTGTTATTTTGATGTTTGCAGATGACATAATTTTATTCTCCGACTCTGTTGTGGGGCTCCAACATCAGTTAAATACTTTACACGATACGGCAATAAAGCTTGGTTTAACTGTTAATCTAAGTAAATCAAATGTAGTGGTATTTAGAAATGGTGGTTATCTATCAGATAAAGAGCAATGGTTGTATGGTCATTCCAAGATGACTGTGTTGAATATGTACAGATACCTAGGAATTATTCTTTCTACAAGGTTGTCCTTTACGCACAGTTTTAATGATATGGCTAGCAAGGCTAAACGTAAAGTGATACAAATTTTCAGGCTTCTATGGTCTCTAGGTGAAAAGTCCCCAGTTATATTTTTCAAGCTGTTTGATGCCCAGATCCAGCCCATACTTAGTTATGGTGCTGAGGTGTGGGGTCTAACGAGCAATGTTGATATTTTGGAAAAGATTCATCTCTTTGCATTGAAAAGATTCCTAAACGTTAGTGTAAGAAACCAAATTTGATGGTTTACGGGGAGCTGGGACGTTACCCATTGCAAGTCAATTTCCAGATCAGGACTATCAAATACTGGTTAAGAATTTTGCAAATGCCCAGCCATCGTTTACCATACAAAGCTTATCAAATGTTGCTACATTATCATAATAATAATAAAAACACATGGGCTTCTACAATATGTTTTTCCCTTTATAGGCATGGGTTTGGCGAGGTATGGGAAAATCAAGGAGTGGGAAACATAAAACCATTTATCTGTTCACTAAAAACTACCATTATCAACGGATTTAAACAGAAGTGGTCCACAGACACATTGCAAAGTGAACGTTTTCAATTCTTTAGAACGTTTAAGAGTGATCTAGTTGCAAAGCGAGAGGACTGCAGGCGGAAATCTAAACAAATCTTAAATAAATGTTAGCGAACCGCCCAGAGAACGTGGACAAACGAGTCACAAGACGAAACACAACTAGTTTCGACCTCTTAGGTCTTCATCAGGTGAGACATTAACGAATAAAACAATGAAAATTCACTTAGCTTTGATCGCTTCAGATCACTTGGTAGGGTTCAGCGCAAGGAAGAAGGCGTTGAATGAGAACGAGGCTGTTGGAAGGGAAATAGTGAGCGAGTCAAAGTCGTAATGAAGATAATAATATTACTGATAGGAATACTAATAATGGTCAAAATACTGAGAAAAAAAAAAAAAAAAAAGGGACAAGATTACTACCAATCTGTGTCAATAAGTATGGGTATGGGAGAAAGGAGAGTGGGTTAGAGGATTCTTAAACAGCAGGGTTGCCGTGGCAACAGTCCCAGAGGCGAAGGCGATGGTGATGTCAATGCCAGTGGTAGTATCAATACTAGCAATAGTATTACTGAATGATACTGCTAACAACGATAGTGAAGGTTAAGGTAATGTGAAGCATGATACAGAAATATATTTAGAAAATACAATTTTTATAATAATCAAATAAATAAATAAATGAAACATTAAAAATAATAATGAATTAAAAAATCAGTAAATAATAATAATAATAATTAAAAAAAAAATAAAAATAATAATAATAATAATAATAATAATGATAATAAATGCATAAATAAGATAGCTATAAGTTGTGTGAGGTGAATAGTGGGAGATAAGGTAGTATGTGTGTGTGTGGTGGGAGGATATTATGGGCTGAGATAGAAGTGGTGGGTTGGTACATGTTACTTTAAGGTGTAGATGCTATGAGGGTGGAGGGAAGAAGGGGATGGGTTTACGTACTAACTGGGGGAGGGGGAGGGGCAACATATTCACACCTATACACAATCTCTCTCTCTCTCTCTCTCTCTCTCTCTCTCTCTCTCTCTCTCCTCTCTCCCCCCCCCCTTTCACGACCAACGATAAAGGAGCCAGCATTCTATTTATTATGTGTGTGTGTATGTGTGAGTGTGAGTGTGGTGTGTGTGTGTGTGTGTGTGTGTGTGTGTGTGTGTGTGTTCCATTTGTAATATCAGCCTTATTCATTGGTTACCCCCACCTCCACCCCCAGCAACCGCCATATCCACCAACACCCCTACACACATCATTACTAGGGCAGGGGGAGGGGGGAGTAAGTCGATTGATGTAGCAAATGGAGAGACTCAGAGAGTGTAGGAAAAGGGAAGATGATGATAGCTGCAATCTATGTCTGAGGTAAACAGAGGGAGGTAGGGTGGTATGGGTGTGTGTAGGTGGGGGATATTTCAGGCTGGAGCTGCAGAGATGGAATGGTACATACTACTTTTGGACGTTGATGCCATGAGGGTGGACGGTGCCCAGTTTGGCAATGAGATGAGATTCCTGCATAAGGCGTTCCAAGCTGTCACTCTTAGATTGCCAAAGTGCCAAGACTTTGACATGGTTGATGTTGTGTTGGGCATGGTTGAAGTGTAGAGCGACTGGTTTGGGCCGATGGTGGCGGATGTCGGCCAGGTGTTCAGAGATGCGCGTCTCAAGTGTGCGAGATGTCTCACCTACATAGATCTTACCGCACAGCTGACAGTGGATGGCATACACAATGTTGTGGCTCTGGCAGGAGAAAGTGCGTTTAATAGTGAAAGAGCCTGTGGGGCCATGTAGGATGGTGTCTGGTTTGGTGAGAGAGCAGATTTTGCAGTTGGGTTTTGAGCAGGGGAATAAGGCTGATATTACAAATGGAAACACACACACACACACACACACACACACACACACACACACACACACACACACACACACACACACTCACACATACACACACACATAATAAATAGAATGCTGGCTCCTTTATCGTTGGTCGTGAAAGGGGGGGGGGGGGGGGGAGAGAGAGAGAGAGAGAGAGGAGAGAGAGAGAGAGAGAGAGAGAGAGAGATTGTGTATAGGGTGTGAATATGTTGCCCCTCCCCCTCCCCCAGTTAGTACGTAAACCCATCCCCTTCTTCCCTCCACCCTCATAGCATCTACACCTTAAAGTAACATGTACCAACCCACCACTTCTATCTCAGCCCATAATATCCTCCCACCACACACACACATACTACCTTATCTCCCACTATTCACCTCACACAACTTATAGCTATCTTATTTATGCATTTATTATCATTATTATTATTATTATTTTTTAAATTATTTTTTTAAAATTATTATTATTATTATTTACTGATTTTTTAATTTATTATTATTTTAATGTTTCATTTATTTATTTATTTGATTATTATAAAAATTGTATTTTCTAAATATATTTCTGTATCATGCTTTCATTACCTTAACCTTCACTATCGTTGTTAGCAGTATCATTCAGTAATACTATTGTTAGTATTGATACTACCACTGGCATTGACATCACCATCGCCTTCGCCTCTGGGACTGTTGCCACGGCAACCCTGCTGTTTAAGAATCCTCTAACCCACTCTCCTTTCTCCCATACCCATACTTATTGACACAGATTGGTAGTAATCTTGTCCCTTTTTTTTTTTTTTTTTTCTCAGTATTTTGACCATTATTAGTATTCCTATCAGTAATATTATTATCTTCATTACGACTTTGACTCGCTCACTATTTCCCTTCCAACAGCCTCGTTCTCATTCAACGCCTTCTTCCTTGCGCTGAACCCTACCAAGTGATCTGAAGCGATCAAAGCTAAGTGAATTTTCATTGTTTTATTCGTTAATGTCTCACCTGATGAAGACCTAAGAGGTCGAAACTAGTTGTGTTTCGTCTTGTGACTCGTTTGTCCACGTTCTCTGGGCGGTTCGCTAACATTTATTTAAGATTTGTTTAAGAGTGAATTAGCACTATCTCCTTATCTGATTAATGTACATCACTTGAAGGCCAGAATAAGTTTGATTAGATTAAGACTTGGAGTATCTCCACTAAAAGTACACAAGTTCCGTTTTCGAAGAAATTTGAATGAAGATGATCTGTCTTGTCCTTTTTGTATCGACCTAACTGAGAATGAAGTGCACTGTGTTTTACAATGCCCCTTATATAAGGACTTAAGGCAACAGTATATTCCTTCTAAATATTTTAGTCAGCCATCTTTGTTCAAACTTACGATGCTCCTTTCATCTGAAAACAATTCATTAAATACAAGGCTGTCTATGTACCTTGAAAAAGCATTCAAAATACGCAAATTATATATTGACTTACTGTAACTTTTTTTGATGGCTGGATTATAGGGCTATAATGCTTCTTATCAGTAGAGTTATCAGCAAATATCACAGTTATCACAGTAGTATTTGCATATATGGCATTGGTGGTTGTAATAGTAGTAATGCTAGTGGTGGTGGCAGTAGTAGTAAGGGTGGTGGTAGTAGTGGTAGTACTAGTAGTAGTTGTATTGTTGTGATGATGATGATGATGATGATGATGATGTTGATAATGACAATGATGAGGATGATTACTAGTTGTCTTTTTCTTCTTCTTCTTCTTCTTCATTACTACAATTATCATGTTCTTGTTGTTTTGTTACTGCTTCATATTGTCACTCAGTATTATAGCGAATTAGATATCTTAAACTGATTGTATTTGTTAAACATTTTGCATATACATATTTGTAACCTAATAACCACAAAGTCATGTTGACACTCCATGATATGGGCCAATGGCCTGATCATTAAACATTTCAGTGTTCAGTGTTCAGTGTTCTCTCTCTCTCTCTCTCTCTCTCTCTCTCTCTCTCTCTCTCTCTCTCTCTCTCTATATATATATATATATATATATATATATTGTGACGGACTCCGACGTTCCCCTCGTTATTAAAATATGATTATCATATGCAGGATGCACATCGAGCCCGCACAAAGGTGACGGGAAATCAATAACATTTCATTGAAAATAATCAACTTTTATTTAACTTGACTCCGAGCTCCCAACCGTCACTACACAACTCATTTATTTGTATCATACATAAATGTAAATATCATACAGATAATCTCATAACCGCATCCCCTTTTCTTCAGTTACCCTTAATTAACCAGGAAAGACAACATTCCATTTTTCTGTTTGCACACATACAGATTTCAGAAGAAATAAACATTAAGAACTTGTCAGTGTTCCCTTGGTTGATCAGTCACTCAGTCAGTTCTCTCATCACTCAGTGCCACTACGATCGCTGAAGCTGCGACACTGTTGAGTCCTCCCGATTGATATGATTCGTTCCATGAGCTTTCCTGCTATATTTTGCATAGTGAGTGTGAGGTAAACATTTAGCCAATGATGATCTTTTCCTGGTTTTGGTAAAGCTTTAGGCATGTGGCCTACTCTACTAACACAAGATTCAAATTCAGGTATGTGGCCCAGCCTACTTAACATCAGTACCAATCAAATTCAGGCGTTTTGCCCTAATCTACTCACACACAAATCAAACATTTTTCCAGATGTCACAAAGTAAGACATTTTCACACTTTACCGATCTGTGAACCAAACAGCATTAGCAAATGGATATCAACCTGAAAAATGAAAAATCATGAGCATGTACTCAACCCCGCCCCATAATATGCAATAAACATAAGCATTAACAGATAAACATCCAGACGCCAAGAAGAGATGGACATGATCAGGGTCCAAAAGAAAAACCTCAAGAAGCAAATGAAGACCGCACTGCAAGCTGAAAAACAAGGCTTGGAAAAACTCTGGAAAGACCTAAAAACAAAACACAGCACCCTCAGCAAAGCGGAATCTGCGAGGAAGAGGAAGAGCAAAAAGAAGAAGACACAAGAGCGCTTCTTCGGAGACCCCTTCCAGTTTGCCAGAACACTATTTGAGCAGCCAAAATCTGGGACCCTAAGTATGGACAAAGGAATTCTTGAGCAGCATCTGAGGAAAACATACTCTGACTCACAGAGCAAAGCACCACTCGACGTTCAAGGTCTGGTGTGGCCAACCAACCCTGAGGAACAGTTCAATGACAAGCTGCCAACGTTGGCGGAAATCAAGAAGGTGGTCGACAAAGCCAGAGCCAAATCATCACCAGGGCCAAACGGAATACCTTACCAGCTGTACAAGAAATGTTCCAAGGTGCTGGAGTAGCTCCACAGGCTGCTGCGATCAGCTTGGAGAAACCAGAAGATCAGCGGCCAGTGGATGACGGCAGATGGTGTGTACATCCCCAAAGAGCAAAACTCAAGTGATATCAGCCAGTTCAGGCCAATATCACCACTGAACGTCGAAGGGAAAATCTTCTTCTCTGTCATGGCAGCAAGGCTGACCAAGTACCTGATGGAAAACAAGTACTTGGATGTGTCAGTCCAGAAAGGTGGCATCCCAGGCGTGCTGGCTGCTTAGAACACGCCACAATGATCTGGGACGCAATCCAAAGAGTAAAAACAGAAAAGAGAGACCTGGACGTAGTGTGGCTTGATCTGGCAAACGCATATGGATCTGTACCCCATGAGATGATACAGTTGGCTCTTGAGATGTACCATGTGCCAAAGAACATCTGCGACATGCTCAAGAAGTACTTCAATGGCTTCTCAATGCGGTTTTCTACCAAGGAGTACACAACAGATTGGATCAACTTGGAAGTGGGCATTGCAATGGGCTGTGCAATTTCCCCAATACTGTTCGTGTTGGCAATGGAAGTCATCTTGAAAGCAGCAACAAGCAACGCAAGACAAACAGACCTTGGCGATGGATACAAGATGCCCCCTCTCAAGGCCTTCATGGATGACACTACAGTGATTTCATCTAGAGAAGACGAGACACGTCATGTGCTGGAGAGGCTGGACGACATAGTTGCCTCATCCAAAATGAAGTTCAAGCCAAAGAAATCACGGAGTCTCTCACTGAGAAAAGGAAAAGTAGCCGAATCTGTGGTCTTCAGTGTTGCCAACCAGGCCATTCCAACAGTCACAGAAGAGCCAGTCAAGAGCCTTGGAAGATGGTATGATGATACGCTGAAAGACACACAAAGAGCAAAAGAAACCAAACAGATGTCGGAAGAAGGCTTGGAGACCATTGACCAGTGTGGACTCCCTGGCAAATACAAGGCCTGGTGTCTGCAGTTCATGCTGATACCAAAGCTCCTATGGCCTCTGATGATATACGACATCTGCACCAGCATAGTGGAGGCAATGGAAGCCAAAATCAATAAGTTCACAGGGAAATGGCTTGGTGTTCCACCCTGTCTGACTGACATAGCGCTGTACTGTCGCCAAGCAAAGCTGAAACTGCCACTGAAATCCATCCTCGAGGAATACAAAGCAGGGAAGATCAGACTTCAAAGCATGCTGGAGGACTCAGGAGACAAGGTGGTAGAAGCAATCAAGCCCCAGCTGAAGACAGGCAGAAAATGGAAAGTTCAAGAGGCGATGGATTCTGCAAAAGAAAGGCTCAAGATCAGAGAAATAACAGGACACACAGACCAACAGACAAGGACTGGAGGGTGACCAAAACTGAATGGTGGCCAAAGGAAAAGCCAAAAGAGACATGATGATTCAGGAGATGAGAAAAGAAGACCAAAAAAAGACGGGGCAGATGACTGGGAGTGCACTGCAGACCTCCCAGAATGGAAGAGTCACCCAGAGATCATCAGCAAGAGTGGCATGAGACCAGACATAGTAGTCCACTCTCAGTCAACCAAGCAGCTGATCATGATCGAGCTCACGGTGCCATATGAGAACAGAATAGAGGCGGCTCAAATCTACAAGACTGAAAAGTATGCTGATCTGGCAAACAGCCTGAGGAGAGAAGGCTATCAGGTCAAAGTCCTCACTGCAGAAATTGGAGCTAGGGGGTTTGTAGGAACGTCTGCATACAGCCTCATGAAACAGCTCTCAGTTGCAGGGAGGGAAAAAACCAGAGCCCTGAAAGCAATGGCAGAAGTGGCATAGAGGTGTTCAAGCTGGATCTGGTCAAGGAGGAACAAAAGTGAACTTCATAAGGCTTAACTTTCCTACAAATATCAGGTGTCCCAGTGGCTCAGTGGTTAGAGTGCGAGTCATTAAGTGGAAAATGAGCATGTCCAGAGGGTCATGGGTTCGAATCCCAGCCATGGCTCGTCCCAAGATGGGGAAAAAAGGTGCAGCAGAGGGACATCCGGAATCATGAACCGGGTGTGGCCCACCCCCCCCTAGAATGTCAGGAGATATGGGCCGAAACACTTGCTTGAAGGGGGCTTCTCTTCTGAGGACTCTCTGCTGCCACGCTCTCCACGACTTTCTTTCTACTGCAATAAACAAAAGCAGCATTAACAGATAAACATCCATCAAAAAATGAACAATCATAACGTATGAACATAGACTCAAACCGCCCTATAATGGGCAATCAAAATCAAAGCAAAAACGCTAATTTGCAAGTCCCACAATTGCATAACTCGTCAGCTGCATCATTCGTTCATAGCTCTCCGTTACGGATGATTTCCTTCTAACCGGCTCACACCACCACAAGAACACCCCGTAGGCATTGCTTTTACCTTTGTCCCACTGCTATTGCTCACACTACAAGAGCAACACCCCGAAGGCATTTCTTCTACCCTTGACCTACTTCTACTCCAACCAGTCTCAACCGTAGTTGTCCGTAACGAATGACTGCTCACACCCCCAATACGACACCCCGTAGGTATTGCTTCCACCATTGTCCCACTGCTACCCCTACCACTCTTGACTGTAGTTGGTGGCTCACCAACACTATCTGGGGCAGACGGTCCACGCATTCCAGGCTTTGTCTGCGATCCAGTGTACCTTCCACACATTTTAGTCCTTGAAGGAGCGCGTGAAAATCTGCCAGACCTTATTCTAGCCTGTTCAGCAAAACCTTCCTGGCGTTCAGTCCCCCTGGCTTTCATTGCCACCGGGTCTGTAGTTCCAGCATCACGTAAAATGGGCTGTCGCAACCATTCACTGTGACGGCGATCATTTGCCCCCTGCAATATGCCAGGAGATGACCACTCACTCATCTTATCTGAACTGATTTTACTTCTCTTTGTGGAATTTCCTTAGTTCAAATCCCGCTCAGTGCCTATGCCCACTGCTTTCTGGGCCTTATTTTCTTTACCCTTTTCCGACACTGGCTTGTCTGCTCCTTTGAGCTGACTATCTTTAGCGTCTTCTAACGATGGCTGGTCTTCTTGACCTCGCCATCCGTTATTATAGCCTCCCTGGTTCCAGCCCAGCTATTGGTTTCAATTACTCTGTGGTCCCTCTTGGCTCTGACCCAAAGGTCCGCTACCATAGCTCCTACATTTCTGACTGACACGGCAACGCCAACAACTTTTTGAACCACCCAGCCACCAATATGGCCATTTCGGCCACCTCCATGGCCTACGGCACCGCCACTACAGCTACCTCAATGACTACGGCATCGCCACTATGGCTACCTCCATGACCTACGGCACCACCATGGCCACCTCCATGACTACGGCATCGTCACTATGGCTACTTCCATGGCCTATGGCACCGCCACTACGGCTGCCTCCCTGACTACGGCACCGCCACTACGGCTACCTCCATGGCCTACGGCATCGCCACTACGGCTACCTCCCTGACTATGGCACCGCCACTATGGCTACCTCCATGGCCTACAGTATCGCCACTATGGCAGCCTCCCTGACCACGGCACCGCCACTACGGCTACCTCCATGACTACGGCATCGCCACTATGGCTACCTCCATGTCCTACGGCACCGCCATGGCCACCTCCATGACTACGGCATCGCCATAGTGGCTACCTCCATGGCCTATGACATCGCCACTATGGCCACCTCCATGGCCTACAGCACCGCTACTATGGCTGCCTCCCTGACTACGGCATCGCCACTATGGCTACCTCAATGACTATGGCATCGCCACTATGGCTACCTCCATGACCTACGGCACCGCCACTATGGCTACCTCCATGGCCTACGGCATCGCCGCTATGGCTACCTCCATGACCTACGGCACCACCATGGCCACCTCCATGACCTATGACACCACCACTATAGCTACCTCCATGACTACAGCATCGCCACTATGGCTACCTCCATGACCTACGGCACCACCATGGCCACCTCCATGACTACGGCATCGCCATAGTGGCTACCTCCATGGCCTATGGCATCGCCACTATGGCCACCTCCATGGCCTACGGCACCGCCACTACGGCTGCCTCCCTGACTACGGCATCGCCACTATGGCTACCTCCATGACCTACGGCACCGCCACTATGGCTACCTCCATGGCCTACGGCATCGCCGCTATGGCTACCTCCATGACCTACGGCACCACCATGGCCACCTCCATGACCTACGGCACCGCCACTATGGCTACCTCCATGACTATGGCATCGCCACTATGGCTACCTCCATGACCTACGGCACCACCATGGCCACCTCCATGACTACGGCATCGCCATAGTGGCTACCTCCATGACCTATGGCATCGCCACTATGGCCACCTCCATAGCCTCCATGACCTACGGCACCGCCACTAAGGCTACCTCCATGACCTACGGCACCGCCACTATGGCCACCTCCATGGCCTACGGCACCGCTGTTAACGACCAATCTGTCGCCCCTGCCCAATTTGTCGCCCCGGCGACAGACTGGTCTTCAACACCAGGACCAATCTGTCGCCGGGCGACAGATTGGGCCCGGGTGTTGCATATTTTGATGGGATAGACCTTATAGGGAAGACATCATGATTGAAGAGGGAATATTTGAGCGGATAGAAAAACACAGCGTCACAGCGAACTACTTTTGAAGTTGAAGTGTTTCTACTCCTATGGCGGGGTAATAAAGAATCGCAGCCCCTGTAACTCCAGGGTATTGGGGCCAATTCTCTTCTAATTTGATGTGAGGGTTTATTGTACCAATTCCTTTTGTGGTAGTCACTTCTGGCAGGCACCTCTCACACACGTTTTCTTAGTCTAGAAAAAAAAAACAACTAGAAATAAAAACAATATAAAAACACTCAGAGTCTGTATTCACATTGAGATAGCATGAGAACTGGCACCATGCCAACGTAAAAGCTCTTCCAAAAATCCTGTTAGATTCTATTGGCCCCATGCTATTCCGATTACCGGTCATCTGCGTTGTAAGGAGCAGAGAAACGCCCATACCACAACACTCTGTCTGTCAAACATTTTTTTTGAAATATGGAATTGGCATCAAACTGATCACTGGTCATTGTCACTGACCACTGGTCATCTAAACTGCAAGAAGCACAGAAATATTCATATAATAAACAGTAAGCAATTACGTTTTCCAAACTGGTCACTGGTCATTGTTGCTAACCACTAGTCATACTACGTTTTAAGAAGCATATACACCCTATAACACATCAATACAGAATGAGATAGTGAAAACATGAAATTGACATAAAACTGACCACTAGTCTTTCTTGCAGACCACTGGTCTTCTACATTAAAAAAGAAAGCATTAAACATATCAATATGGGGTGAACTCAGAAAAATATTAAATTTACATGAAACTGACAACTGGTCAATCTTGTTGACCACCAGACATCTGTATTGCAAACTGCACAGAAGCGTTTATAACACACCAATATGCAGTGAAATAGTGGAAACGTGAAGTTTTCATGAAGCTGACCACTGGTTTTGGCACTGACCAGTAGTTATCTAGGTTGTGAATATTATAACATTACCATTAGAGCATACGCAGCCTAAGGAGTGAACATTTGGATTTTACAATAAACTGAACTACTTCGTGGTCACCCCATTCGATAGGGAGAGTATTGGGCAGGTAACGTTTATGGCCAATGTTTAATACCATGTCCATATAAACTTACCAAAATAAAATAAGTCATAGGAGGACTACTAGGTGTTCCAAGGTGACAGTCCTGATGAAGTCAAGTAAAGACGAAAATTTGGCAGAGAACAACTGGTGTTTTTTGTTGTGATCAAGTGCAAAATAAAATAAGCAACATTTTTTGTGTGTTTGCCTACTTTTCAGCGTGAATTCTATTATTTGGATTTGATAACTAGTTGATTTAACTACTTGACACTTGCATGTTTGATTTTTCTGATTGATTATGCACTCTGAAGATTTCTCAATGTGACCATTCAATAGAAAAACAACAATAAACTCCTGTCTCATTCCATCACTTTTTATTAGATTTTATTATCATTTGGCTCTTAGTTTGATGTTAAGGAAAGACAAGAAACCAATAACGAAACTGAAAATAAATAAATAAATGAATAAAAATATGGGGCACTTCCCACAATTTCTCTCACAAAGAAAGTGTGGGGACGCCCTCATACTTTCTCTCACATGGAAGAAAGTGTGAAAGGGGAAGGACCACACTTTCTCTCAATCCCGCACTTTCTTCTTAAGTGAGAGAACGTGAGCCCCCACACTTTCTCCTAAAGTGAGAGAAAGTGTGGGAATGAGAGAAACTGTGGCCCAACATCAACTTATTGAGAGCAAGGTAAGTTGGCGACAAATTGGCCAAGGGGCGACAGATTGGACAGTGAAGTGCGACCCAATCTGTCGCCCTCAAAAACTTAAAATGGGCGACAGATTGGTCCTGGTGTTGAGGACCAATCTGTCGCCTGGGCGACAAATTGGTCCTGGTGTTGAGGCCCAATCTGTCGCCGGGCGACAAATTGGGCAGGGGCGACAGATTAGTCGTTAACACACCGCCACTACGGCTGCCTCCCTGACTATGGAATCGCCACTATGGCTACCTCCATGACCTACGGCACCACCATGGCCACCTCCATGACCTACGGCATCGCCACTATGGCCACCTCCATGGCCTACGGCATCGCCACTACGGCTGCCTCCCTGACTACGGCACCGCCACTACGGCTACCTCCATGACTACGGCATCGCCACTATGGCTACCTCCCTGACTACGGCACCGCCACTACGACTACCTCCATGACTACGGCATCGCCACTATGGCTACCTCCATGACCTACGGCATCACCATGGCCACCTCCATGACCTACGGCACCGCCACTATGGCCACCTCTATGACCTACAGCTCCGCCACTACGGCCACATTATATACCACTCTCTCTTTTTCTCTATCTCTGCTTCTGTGCGTCTTTTCCCTCTATCTGCCTCTCTTTTTCCTCGAGGTGAAATGGAATTGGACACTGACTTTTCCTTTTTCCCATTACACACACACACACACACACACGTATGCGCGCAGGTACGCACACGTACACACACACACACACACACACGCGCGCGCGCGCGCGCGAGCGCGTGCGCAGGCACGCACGCAATCACGCGGGCGTGCTAACAACACACACACACACACACACACACACACACACACACACACACACCTTAACACGTCATCGTCCGTTTACGTATATTTTCATATTCATTCCTATCGTATTTATGTGTTTTTCTTTTCTTTTATTCACAATCCTGAAGACGTATGACGAAACATTGTCGATTTGTTCCGTTTTCTTTTTTTTTTGTTAATCTACTGAGAATCCGCAAGACATTTTAATTATTTATTTATATATATTATTTTATAAACGAACTCCAAAGTGTAGGGAAAACACTTTAAAACACTAGAACTTATTCTCAAAGTTTTCTTTTTTTTTTTTTGTTAATCTACTGAGAATCCGCAAAGACATTTAATTAATGTTAATATATATATATAATATTATATAAACGAACTCCAAAGTGTAGGGAAAACACTTTAAACACACACACACAATAGGCAACTTATTCTAAAAAGTAAGGTAAAGGATGGTATTAGTACGCTTCAGAAAACAAATAAAATGATAGAATGACATATCAAGACTATCTGAAGAGCTGTAAATCCATAATACACCTCTAAAGACGATGTTTTCACTGGCAAATTACGGACACGCGATCGGAAGCCGCCATTTTGATTTTCCCGCTACAAAGTCATGAAAAATTAAGGGAAAAAAATAAGGCCAGCAAATTTTGAGATCAACATATGTATTTTCATACACGATATATCCTTTTCCAACGTTTTATCATTAGAAAATAATTTTAACTTACATTCATTTTGCTTGATAATATTACCTGCGGGCACCTCGTGCTAGAAAATCGTCTGCAAATATGGCTCATCTTTTTAAAAAATTTATTTCTCAAAATAAAAAACGATTTTGAAGTGGCTTCAAATCTGAAATCAATTATAACATTGTAAAGAACAATATACCAAAGTATTGTGCTTGTTGCACGAAGTGCACAATTCTGGTTAATTCTGCAACATAGAACCCCCGCTATATATATCTAATCTCTGTGTGTGTGTGTGTGTGTGTGTGTGTGTGGTGTGTGTGTGGTGTGTGTGTGTGTGTGTGTGTCGCGCGTGTGTGGTGCGTGTGTGTGTGTGTGTGTGTGTGTGTGTGTGTGTGTGTGTGTGTGTGTGTAAGGCTCTCTATTTTCTGCAATTTTGCTGCATGTGTGTGTGTGTGTGTGTGTGTGTGTGTGTGTGTGTGTGTGTGTGTGTCTGTGTTTTCTGTGTGTGTCTGTGTGTGTCTGGGTGGTGTGGCATGATGTGGTGCTGTGTGTGGTGGTGCATGCGTGCAGTGCGTGATGTGGTGTGTGTATGCGTGGTGTTGCGTGCGTGCTGTGTGTGGTGTGTGCTGTGTGTGTGTGTGTGTGTGTGTGTGTGTGTGTGTGTGTGTGTGTGTGTGGCTGTGTGCGTCTGTGATGGTGTGTTGTAGTGTGAGTGCTGCGATGAGAGCGCATGGGTGTGTTGTGGTGTTCGTGCGTGCATGTGTGTGGGTGTGGTGTGCGTGTGTGTGTGTGTGTGTGTGTGTGTGTGTGTGTGTGTGTGTGTGTGTTGTGTGTGTTGAAATGGACATTATTTACACCCAAAGATTTCTTCCTCGGTAACGTCTTCTAGCGGATTCTTAAGAGGTCGTGGAAGCAGGGGAATGGAATGTGAACGGGCATGGGTGGGATAGGGGGTGGGGAGAGAATGTCAATATGCGGACTCTATTCCACCACATCTTATTTTGCACGAAAACCCCCCTTTTCACAAACAAATCTCGTCCATCTCATGCTACTTTTTGCCAAAATTGACACCTTTTTTACAATCAAAATTAACATGCAAAAACCTCCAAAATTGACGTAATCGTTATTTTTAAAATGGGGGGCTTACGTGCAAAACAAAAAATGGGTGATATAGAGTCCGCATATTGACATTCTCTCTTCTCTTCTGATTAATCTTCTATCTCAAGCACCACTAACAAATCAGAGCAAACAACCGGCCTTCCATCTTGGTTAGTTATTTTTACACACACTGAATTTATAGACCCCTCAACTAATTCTTTAAACCGGCTGTCTTTACCAAATGTGCTTAACTGATAATCGCAAAACCCCGCCTTAATTGATGGCAGTACTCCTAGAACTGTAGATGGATTGCCATCAAGTAAATTAGTACTTGTTTTTAACTCCCGTAAATGGACATACAACATCGGGTTAACGAGAAAATCACATGGCTCATTACCTTCAAATTGATAGATGTTTTCTCTTGTACTAAATTTATAAGATCTGCTAGTACTGTGGAAACCCAAGATTCGCGCAAGGCCTTTAGGAAAAGTGTATTCTCTTTTTTCTTCTAGTGGAAAATGCATTGTAATTCTGAGGTTTGCTTCGTTAATTTTTAGCAATATGCCTAATTCGATAAATACTTCTTTTAAAGAACAAAAGCTGTAATAGCCTTCTGGTATTTTTTCATGAGTTATTTGATTGCCCTCTTCATTACTAATATTAATCCAGTTATTCTGAGCTTCTTCAGATATATTAAACCACTTAACTTTAAAACCAATTTTTCTAAGAGCAACCCTACTATTACCGCGCCTATTGTTAATTGGATACTTTAAGAACACACTTGTGTTTTGCTTGGTTATATAAAGGAACATCCTTTTTAAATCCTTTTTAAAAAAAAATCTATTTAAAAATGGAACCTTTTAAATATAATGAAAGTGCTACTTACGATGTAGGGGGGGTTTATGAGCCCAAATCTTTGGACTTTAGTAGCCTAACCATCGCAGTGGATGAATCATATGGCTTTCTAGTCAGGCTTGTAAACCCACTAACTAGATATTTAAATCCTCCAATAAAGAGTGATAGAGTGCCATCAGCATGGTCAACTCACCCCATGGCTTTTTACCAAAATCAGTTAAATTTTGCAGTTTACTGCTCAACCACTGGCTGCGGTGTTTCATATGCAAACCATTTAAACCACCCCAACCTCTTAGTAAGGTCAGTATATAACTTTCATGTTTATTATCAGTATAGGCGCATACTAACTGAACTACAAGTACGCCTCCCCAATGACAACGCGTTTAATCCATTTCTCAGCCCAATGGACAATAATGCATATGAAAGAATCTGCAACGAATTTAACATTAACCCTTCAAATAACTTTAGACAAAAGTTAGACCGCAATCACGGGTTAGGCACATTGTATTTGTGGGGTCAGCGTAGAGAATATAGTTTTGACTACTGGCCCGGCCACACCTCTTTTAAGTCAAACTCCCAAGTTAGACTGGGATCAATAGAACAAAAACACCCCAATGCTTGGGCAACATTTATCTTAGATAAAAGTGAAGGCCTAACAATGCCAGGAGTGCAAAGACTTAATGACTCCATACGGACGTACGTTTGGTGTCTATTAGGAGCGCAAGCACAGACCAAGTCTAGCATAGTGGATCAATCTACAGGTTTTGACGCCAGAAAACAATTTCTAGCCAATTTAGAAGATGCTATTAACTCTGCCGTTGATTTGCCTTCCAGCATACAAAGGTACCAAAACGTTCTTTCACATGCTAGGTCAAAGGTTGACTTTGTTGTGGGTCATGGATTATACATGCTGCCTTCTGACCTCAGACTACAGATTGGCATGATACAAAATTATAATAATGAAATCCTCATAGCTGGAGACGATCAAAACTTAGGACACAATCAAGGCTTAAACACAAGGCCCGCGCCAGCCATTTTGAAAAAAGTATCCAGCCCTGAGCCTGCAGAAAGCGACCCTCCGCCAGTTATAAGCAGCCCACAGCCAGAAAGCAGTCCACCGCCTGTTGATGTACCTCACCCCGACAGACACACTAGCGAAAAGACGGCCCTTGTTGTGTTTTTAACTTTTACTGGACTGGTCATACTTTATTTTACTAAAAATTAAACCGGCAGCCAGCACCCCCAAAGTCCACAGATGGTCAGCCATATAACCAACCACTTTGCCTATTGTAGACAAAACCCAACTAACAACACCGCCTATTATGCCAGGCAGTGCACCAAGCGCTTTGGCAGCTAACTTCTTTAATAAGTTTGCCAGATGGTGCAATTGTTTTCTAATCCAACTTTTACCAGGCTGAGGCGTTGGAGGCGCTACTGCCCCTGTTGGCGCACTGCCAGTTAATGCATAAACCAGTGTAGAGATAGCAAACCCAACGGCCGTTAATATACTAACTATTGTAATCCCCTGCTCTCTGAACAGAGTCCTTATTCTTTCTGCTAGCGTAGTATTTTCATAAATCATTTTGTTTATAAACAGTAAACAAGTTGGGTATTTTTTGCTCCCATAAGAAAACCTAACACAGAGTAACTTTTATTCAAGACTGGCACAGCCTTTTAAACTTGAATAAAGTCAGACAAATACATAGACGAACAATCTAATAGTGGGGGAAAAAAACAAGCGCAGGCCAACAACTGAACTATCTTCATAGTAATGACTTGGCAAAGATTTGGACTTAAGGAGGGGGAGGGGGGGGGGGGGGGGGCGGAATTTGAAGATGGAGAAACTGGGAACATGAAATTAAGAAAATATGTTACAGATATGAAAACTCTTCACTAGCTGCATAAGGGAACCATCGCAATCCCTTTTGAAGGCAGATATATTTGTATTGCCTGCTCCGAGGCCTTTCGTCCGCTGGGTCGGACTCATCAGGGAGACACGGCTGGTTGTGTCTGCGCTCCTGGCGTCAAATAGAGACACACCACAGTCCATAATACTGTGGTGTTCTCACCACCAAGAGTGCAAAAAAGAATCCAATAGCACCCCCAAAGCAGCCAGCAAAGAGTAGTAAATGAAACCAAACGAAAGTGTGGGGAGGAAAAAAGTTGCTGAAAAACTAAAGACATTATGCAAACAGTATAAAATAAAGGGGACAATCTTTGAGCCTACGCTTGAGGATCCACCCAAAGATGCAAGGGAGATCAAAAGACAAACACACAGACGGACAGAAACAAATAACCTCAATTTAATCAAAACAAAATCGGAAATGAAATGAGGCAGGGAACAGTAAACGATAAACAGTAAACAAGTTGGGTATTTTTTTTACAGCTATAACCTTAACAACATCCTCAATGTCTAACGTTCCTAGATCGGCCGGCCTCATTTTAAACATGTTTTTTGCTAACATGCTATATCCTATACTAAGGCCGCTGATTACAGCAGAGTGGTAAATCGTATTAATAATCTTTTTTTCGCTCATGTTTTTATTAACTAAAAAAATAATTAAAATAATCATAATATGAAAGACTGTCTATGTGCTTTTTAATCAGATAATCTTTTGTTGCTAGAGCTAAAAATAAGGTTGTAACTAGTTTCGGCGAATCTTCTATCTTTCCTATGTTGGGCGGTTTTATTCTTAACAAACATTTTGCTAGGGTTGAATAAACTATAACGCCAACAATAGGCACTGCATAATTAACCAGCGTTATACTCATGGTTTTATTTTTTTATTTATTTAATTTTTAGATTTAAAAATGACGGCCAAACACAGCGAATCTGATCTAATGATTTTAGTAGAAAATTGTAATGAACTATTTGACGAAACGATGAAAGTGTTAAACATTGATTTTAGTAAATCTGGGTTTGAGAATGATGTAAACAATTTAATCAAAAATCATAGTGAACTATTTGACAAACAATCAAAGAGTTAAACATTGACTGTAGTGATTCAGAAAAAGCTAAAGTATTGGCAGGCGTTCTTGTAAGATTAGGGTGTCTTGAAGTATTGCAACGCTTGGGTGAAGAATAAAAGCGCGTTTACTTACTTTTACTTACATTTATTTTTTTTATTTTACGTAAATATTGTGGGTTAAAAATGAACCCCACAAGTAAATCCGAGGTTGGAAAACTATATACGTGGGAGGAGATATTTGACGGCAATGAACAATTAAGCGATACGTTCATTGAATTAGACATGGACACGGTCATAGACATGGACATTATTAACCCTACAAACGTTCAGAAAAGTGTAACACATGCTATTTCTAAAATTCCAGAGTCTCTTCAAATTAACCCGCCAGTAAAAGTCATGTTGGTTGTTCTAATTAATTATATAACCCCCGATGATAGTAGTATGCAAGTCTGGGTTTCAACTAGACAAGAAGAAGTTATTGGCTATCGCAACTTTACACCTGGCTGGGCTGATTACATGCTTACACAGTTTAACCATGCGATTGAAGAAGCGAAACAGCGCGGCTCCAGTTGGTCTGAAGGAACAGTCCTCGAAATCAAATTAAGACAAACTAACTACTCTCCTATAGTCGGCAATTCTTACATCCTTCTCCCGAGAGAGTTAGTTCTTAAACGAGCAGTCTTAAATATACATAATTCAGATAACTTATGTTTCATGTGGTGTGTTTTGGCGCATTTACATCCTGTTAAAAGGCACCCAGACAGAGTTTCCAATTACAGGCAGTATATAAATGAGCTGAACTTTGATAACATAACCTTTCCAGTAAGCATAGAAAGTATCGACCAGTTTGAAGAACAAAATAAACCGACAACCGTAAACGTATACACATGGTCTGTAGTAGACAATCTAGTCCCTCTAAGGATCTCCCAAAGCTCCCCCTTTAGGCGAATCACTTGAGAATCATGTGGACTTGATTCTGTTTGCAGACGGTTCCCAGAGCCATTATGTATTAATCAGATCGATTAGCAGACTGTTAGAATATACATCAAAGCATAAATCTAAACAAGAGCTTTGTAGAAGGTGTTTGATTAGAATTCCATCTATAAAAGCAGCTGAAAAACATAAGGAACATTGTAAAAGTTTTGAAGACTATAAAACCGAACTTCTTACGCCCCCGCCCGGGTCTAGAGTCAGGTTTAAGAATGTACGAAAAATGCAAATGAGCCCATACGTAGTTTATGCTGACTTTGAAGCAGTCTTGCCACAGTATGATGGCTCCCAAGAACGGACACAACAAAAAACAACCACATCGTCCCGTCGTCAGATCTGTTCTTATGCATTCGTCGTTGTTCTGTCAGATGGCGGACACACACAGCCGAGATTTACAGAGGTCCCGACGCAGCTAATCGATTTTTGAAGCAGATGAAACACCTTCGCAATCAATTTTCCAATCGGCTGAACCTTTCAGGCATTAAGATGACTCCTGAAGACCAAAGGCGCTACGAATCAGCCACCCACTGCTGGATATGCAACAGAGAATTATCAGGCGATGCTGTAAGGGACCATGATCACATTACTGGCAAATTCAGAGGGGCAGCGCATAATATCTGTAATCTTCAACTTAAGGTTGATCCCAAGACATGGAAACTGCCAATCTTCTTTCATAATGCTGAACAATTAAGTAGTGGGGGAAAACAAGTGCAGGCTAACAATTCTTCAGTCGTTATAGTATCTTCTTTCATAACTTACGAGGCTACGATTCTCACTTTATCACGCAAGCAGTGACTTCTGAATGTAAGAGGATTAGCTGTATTGCACAGTCATCAGAAACGTATATGACCTTTACTCTTGACTGTTTGTCCTTTTATGACTCTGCCCAGCATCTGATGGGAAGTTTGGATAAATTAGCAGAATCTTTACAAGACTATCCAATCACTAAACAATATTTCGATCCATCTTTAGTCCGTAAAGGCGTCTATCCTTATGAATACATGGACTCGTGGGACAAGTTTGACGAGCCGGCGCTGCCACTTAAGGAAGACTTTTACAGCCGTCTTAGAAGAAAGGACATATCTGACGCCGACTATGAATACGCACAGAAAGCCTGGACAGAATTACACTGCAAAACGATGGGCGATTATCACGATCAATATTTATTGGCCGACGTGTGTTTATTAGCTGACGTCTTTCAGAATTACAGATCCACTTGCATGAAACACTACGGCCTGGATTCGTCACAGTACATCTCTTCCCCGGGGTTGTCTTGGGATGCATTCTTGAAGTCTACAAACGTCGAGATTGACTTAATATCTGATCTGGATACACTTCAGATGATTGAGGGCGGGCTGAGAGGAGGCATTAGCATGGCCTGTCATCCTTACCGCAGAGCCAACAACAAGTATTTAGACGATTATGACCCCACCAAGCCATCCAACTATCTAATGTACTTAGACGCCAACAATCTGTATGGGTGGGCCATGAGTCAGACACTGCCACTAAGAAACTTTGAAATGATAAACGGGCCTCATGATGTTGATCGGGTGGTAGGACTATTGTCACAGCTTATGCCCGATAATCCAATAGGATTAATCTTAGAGGTAGACTTAGATTATCCTAAAGAATTGCACGACCTCCATAATGATTTCCCCTTAGCCGCAGAAAGATTAAAGATGAGTCCCACAGAACCGCGCAGACTCTTGCCTAACCTTCGACACAAGAGAAAGTATGTCTGTCATTATCGGCTGTTACAGTTTTACCTAAGACACGGGTTAAAGCTGACAGCTGTTCACAGAATAATTACTTTCGACCAAGAGCCTTTCATGAGACCATACATCATGAAGAACGCCGATCTTGGGACTGCGGCCACGGACGCATCAGAAAAAGACTTCTTTAAGTCGATGAACGACGGATGTTTTGACAAAACCATAGAGAAACCACACGAGCGCAAAGATGTAAGATTGGTCACAACAGAAAAACAAGCAATTAAGCTGACCTCTAAACCTAACTATCAAGACTTTAGAATATTTAGCGACAGCCTGGTTGGCATTATGATGAAGAAACTGAGTGTGAAATTGGACAAGCCGGTGTTTATCGGATTCGCCGTGCTAGAGCTGTCAAAGTTATTAATGCTTGAATTTCTATACGACTACTTTAAGCCGCTGTACCCAGAATCAAATGTCCTTTACACAGACACCGATAGTTTTATTATGGACATCCCAACTGAAGACTTTTACAAAGACATGGAAATAGAAGTGGCCAAAGGAGCTGGTGGGTGGTACGATACATGCGACTATCCTAAAGATTCGCCTTTACATTCAACCGTGAACAAGAAAGTGATTGGAAAGATGAAGGATGAATTTAATGGGACGGTTATACAAGAATATGTTGGCTTACGGTCAAAGATGTATAGCGTTGCTACCCAGACTTCTGTAACAAAGAAAGCTAAGGGCATAGATAAAGAAGTTGTAAAAAAAGAAATAAGTCACAACAACTACAAGCAGGCTCTCTTTGAACGCGAAGTATTTTATCACACAAATGTTAATCTGCGCTCTACTCTTCATCAAGTAAACACAACTGCTGTTAATAAGAAGTCACTAGTTTCTAACAATAACAAGCGAACTTACGTTAATCCTGAGTTTTCATACGCTATAGGCCCCCGGAGAACTGACTTGTCCGACTTAACTTAAGATCTTAACTAGTACTTAACTTAAGATCTTAACTAGTACTTAACTTAAGATCTTAACTAGTACTTAACATGACTTGCACTTAACTTGCACTTAACTTGTTATAACTGACTTAACCAGTACTTAGCTTGTACTTAGCTTGTACTTAGCCAGTACTTAACAACACATTTAAAAAACTAATTTATTAAAAATGGGTCTACAGCAGGAGGTTGTACTTTTTTTGCAGAAGCTGGTTCTTTTACTGTTTTTGTGGGGATTTGTGACTTTGTTGCTAAGTATGGCTTTAGGCGCTTGTATGCTAAAAGCCCCCCACCAACAACAATACCTCCCAGTACATAATAATACATCTTATAGTTTGATTGTGTTGTTGGCGGCGGTGCTGGTGCTGGTGCTGTTGTTGTATTACTATCTAATAATTTTTGTTTTGCTGCTTGGTTTGCTTTTTGCAGTCTGTTCCATTCAGCTAGTTTACGACCGGCCTCAACACGCCCAGCACTTTTAGCTTTAGTAACACTACTCACCTGCGGGACACTCAGTTGTGGATTCACTTGTGGGGCACTCGCCTGTAAATCCACTTGTGGGGCATTCTGCTCCTGTGGAGTCTTCTTCTCCTGCTCGCTCATTTTTTTTAGTCTGATTAAAATTAATATGATTAAAATTAATATGATTAAAAGTAATTAATCCCATGATGAATGGGCATAACAACGTCCCAGATCTATAATACATGTCACATGCAAGAGATTCTAGGGACTTGGTTAAAACCGGATCTTGTGTTAAGTCATATTTTAAATCTTCTTCTGAATCAATCGGCACTATCTTGCCTACTAACAGGATCATCAATGACACATGCTGTTATTTCACCTGTAAAATAGGGAGTACAAACATAAACACATGCCAAAGGAAATGATTCAATTTTGCCACCAAATGTACGACATTGCTGATATGTCCCGGTGTATTGTTCTTTTCTGACTAAATCTTTGCGTACACCAGCAGTAGTACACCCAGTATCCCTCAACAGTGTAGCACCAAACCCATTGACAGTACACGATTCAATGTGTAGACCTGTAACATCAGTGTCAGACACTAAAACATGCTGAGTATCTTTAGCAGTTTGCTTGGGATCTGTTGCTAAGCACACATTACCCTGTGCTAACCACCGATCTAACCATTTTTGATCCTAGCTGTGCCTCGTACCTGGCGTAATACTTCTCAACGTCTGATGTAGACAATTGCTGAATCTGTTCAATACTTAGTTCAACGCCTAAATACTGCCTGGTTTTCCCACACGCAGCCAGCGAGTATAATCTTTCTTTATGACAGAGGTCTGCTGCCTCCTCACACTTTAATAGCTCGTCGCAATCCATTTTTAAAAGCAATAAAAAAATAATTGTAAATTCAGCTGTTATTTATTATTCATAGTCTTTTACTAATCTTAAAAACTGTCCAGGTTTAAAGGTAACAGTTACTCCTTCAGGGTCAGTAGAAGCAGTCAGATTAAAATCTTCAGGAGCTATTTGATCAATTAAAATGACAAACAACTTTATAACTGGATGGGGCCAAGAATGCGGTAGTTTACTGATGGCGTTCCTTATGCTTTCCCGCATATCTACGCGCTCAAAAAGCTCCGTAATTAATTCTTCAAACTCTTCTCTATCAACCCCCCAGCTCCTTTCCTGCAACTCCCAATCTCTAAATATATCAATAAGCTCTGCAACTACTCCGGACTTCATTTTTTAAAACCAGATTATAAACACCAATTTAAAAAAAATTAAGCAAGCCATTCTTCTTGTTTGCGCAAGAATCAGAAGAGAGAAAGGGTAAATAGTGATTCTGTTGGTAGTAAACTGGGTCAAACGACCCTATGTGATCGCTTGACCTACAAAGCTCAGCAGTAAACTAGGTCAAACGACCCTATGTGATCGCTTGACCTACAAAGCTCAGCAGTAAACTAGGTCAAACGACCCTATGTGATCATTTGACCTACAAAGTGGTGCAGTAAACTAGGTCAAACGACCCTATGTGATCATTTGACCTACAAAGTGGTGCAGTAAACTAGGTCAAACGACCCTATGTGATCATTTGACCGAGTTGATTGAGGTGGTTTGCTTAGCTAGGAGAGAATGCCAATATGCGGACTCTATATCACCCATTTTTTGTTTTGCACGTAAGCCCCCCATTTTAAAAATAACGATTACGTCAATTTTGGAGGTTTTTGCATGTTAATTTTGATTGTAAAAAAGGTGTCAATTTTGGCAAAAAGTAGCATGAGATGGACGAGATTTGTTTGTGAAAAGGGGTGTTTTCGTGCAAAATAAGATGTGGTGGAATAGAGTCCGCATATTGACATTCTCTTGGGGGTAGACACCGGGATAACCTTCCCCTTTCCTCTTCGAAAAATCACCTAGGCGCAGCGAGTGAATCAGCATTCTCTCCACCACAAAGGTAGCGTCAGGTGATGGCAGCCTGGAGGTTATCAGAGGGGCGAAGAAGGATGTTCGTCCTGCCAAAGTCAATAAAAACTAAACTCGCCACAGTCCTCACTTTCTAATAACAGTCTGGTAGGAAACACTTCACTAGGCCTCACACCATGGGCTTCCTACGTTTCCCTTCAACCTCGCCTCATTTTGCAGCGCTCGCACCCAGTCAGGACAAAAGGCGTCGCCTGCTGTGTAATCAGTTTCAATATCTTATTACATTTTTATTTGTAATAAATAAAGCAAAAATTGTATTGTGATCAGTTTCAATATCTTACTATATTCATTTGTAATAGACAAAGCAAGATTTGCATCGTGATCATTTTCAATATCTTACCATTGTCCAGAACGGGGGAAATCGTGACGGTAATGCTTAAGAGCACTAAGTTGATGTATTATTAGTCAGGCGTAAGACACCAAGGTTATCTTTGTACTCAAACACGCATATGCACACTCATGCGCCCACCAAACATTCACCTCTCTCTGGGAATGGGATGTCACGCATTCATTTCTCTCCTAACACGACTGAGCACAAGAATGCAATTCTATGCTACTTATAATTACGCATGAACAATCCAATCACACAAAATGGAATAATTAACACATAAAAGATCAATACTTCCTAATCCCAGGTTATAATAAAATGGCTTCTTACCTGGCCAGGTTTCCACACACACAACCACACTTTCACACCACACCACATTTCTTGAACAAGTCTCTTCAAGTTTTTTTTCAGCACTGGATGATGGTGACGCCCTTGGTTGACTGGCTCCAGGTTTCAGGACTGGGTCTTCGTGGTCGTCTCTGGGAACTTGACGCAGAAATCTTCTTCTTCGTCTCTTTCACCCACCTCTGGGTTCAAACTCAGTTCGTCTCTCTTCAGCCACCTCTGGGCTTTTCTCTTCCAGCTTCTCTTGTACCCTAAGACCTTGCTGTCACTTCTGTCTCCCGGACCACGTTACTTTCAACCCCACTCTGTCCTGCTCACTCTCATTTCCTCTCTCTCCTCTGTCCTTCTCTCTCTCTCGTGGTGTCCTTCTCCTCCCTCGACATGCTGTTCTCCCTCAGTTTATATAGGGATGGACACAAAGGATTTCCCTTCGGGCCATACCTTTGTCCATGCTGCTTCTTCACAATCTTGTTCACAAGTACACTGAATTCTCCTTTCGCTACATTCTTCCACACATCAGCATTTACACACATCCCTACCTAATTGATTAGCAAACAACTACTTGGCACCAGATGGACATCGAAGATTCTCGCCGACTCCGGGGGGCCACTTAACACAGTAATTATCCTAGAGAAAGCTACAACAACAACGTCCACACGCATTCAACCACCCTGACAAAGCCTCAACGCAGTGCCCCACAGCAATACTATCTGAACGAGCCCAAGACTCCTGCTCTTCAAGGACTGTTTACAAAGCGACCTCAGCTGACTGAGTATTTAGCACCTACTCGATGCTCTGAGGTCCTAGTGGTTACATCCCTCCCCCTTTCGCTATCGGGAAGGTTCGAACTCGGGAGGGTCCTTACTACCTTAGGTGGCATCTGTCACCTGTCCACTTCGTCCTCTTTGACACAGTTCGACCGTGTGCGCTAGGTAAAGGCGTATTGCTGATCGGTCTATTACCTATTTCTCTTAGCGCTTAAGGCCTTTTGTGACAGGTTTCACTCCCTTGACATACATTTGTAATAGACATAGCAAGATGTGTATTGTGATCAGTTTCAACATATGACATATTCATTTGTAATAGACATGGCAAGAATTGCATAGTGATAAGTGTTACACGCTAAGGCGATGACTTCCTCAGTACAAGGTAAGTGCAGTACTCTAGCTTGTAAGAGTTCGTTGTAGATCCTGTGGTAGGTGTTCGGCTTGCAGACGACAAAATACACCAGGCGGTATTGAAACAAACGTTGAAGAATATAGGAATAAAAACAATCCCACTGACCTTCAGGTTCAATAAGTCGTACAGGAACTCAATCGTACATGCAGCAGGCAATATTCTACTAATGGCAGCTCTTCATCGGCTAGACTCAAACTCAATGAAGACTCGAACACTTTTATGCTCGACAATGACTAGAACTCTTCAAAACAATCTCATTTCTCTCTCTCTCTCAGTCGCACAGCTCTCATTCTTTTATATGTTATCTAAAGAATATTCTCAAACATACTCGATCATTCTTTTCTAGAATATTCTGCACATCAGTAAGCTTAACCAATGAAATTGTGGCGAGCGTATGCGAATGTAATTCGGTCACCTTCTACAACATTCTCGAACCTTTGGCAATGCACTTGCAACTTACGGAAACCTGGTGAACATTTGAACATATTCTTGAATATTCCAATCGCATGATCAATCAATCCAAAACATTACTGAACAATTAGGCATTCGTTCATCTTCCAAATGTTTTAAACAAATCAACGATAGCGCTACACTGACCGAAAATACAAAGATCTAAAAACGAAAAGTAAAAGGAGGCTTGCAACTCGTCCTTGTTGCTATGGCGTCTTTCACGAAAGTTCCTCCTCTCTTGTCTCCCTTTTTAAATTGTAACAGTAAGTTTAAATATATTTCTATATTCATTTGTAATAGACATAGCATGACTGGCATTGTATTTCAGTTTCCACATCTTACTATACTAATTTGTAATAGACATAGCAAGATTGGCATTGTAAGAAACAGACTCTCTTTGTCAGGTATGTAATGAGGTTCTATTCAGTTCCGACAAACACAGAGACAAACAGAAACGCCTTCATGTTCTGGTACCTTTAAAACTGAACACTGCTAAACCAGGGCCTTTTCTACGAATATTAAATGATTTTAGTTAATAAAGACAGAGGGCAGGAAAAAAAATGATTTCAATTTTGAGTGGAGCGACAAAAAGGAAAGAAACAAAACAAAAAAATCAACAGAGAGAGAGAGAGAGAGAGAGAGAGAGAGAGAGAGAGAGAGAGAGATAGAGAGAGAGGAGAGAGAGATGATAATGGAGAAAGAAGCCAGCAAAGACCTATCTTCAACAGATAAAGCTGAACAGGAAAAAGTGTCCCCTGGTCGTGCAAGCTTAGTGTTCTCCCTTTCACCGCCATAGGCGCCTTTTGGCGACGACAGGGCAGAGCGCCGAAGGCGCCATTTGGCGACTAAGTAGGGTGACCTAACTCCTGATACTCTCACAATCCTAGTTCATGAGATAAAAAGCCAGCAATAAACGTCATAGTTGGGGGATGGTCTGGCTGGTGCTCACAGCCATTTGCTTTGTCAGAACACTATTCCGTTCAGTGTTTTATCGACTTTATTCCGATTGTTTTTCCATTCACTATGACGTCACCACCAAGCACTTTATGTACTCGACCTTGCCATACATTTACCACAGATCAAGTGCTGGGAATATTGAATAGACGGTCAGTTGTTCCTAATACAGATGAAGAAGACCCAGACAGTCACGAGTAAACAACGATAGTGAGGGCTTGACCGAATTATTGCAACGCGAGGCGTTGGACCATCGCCAAATGGTTGGGAGACTGACGAGACGCCCACTTACTACCCTACCGCATGTGCCAAAGTGTTTTTGCATTGAGCCAGCCAGTACTGACCGACTATTCACTAACTCTATGTGAGAGAGCGAACAAAGACTTCAGGCAACGAACTTTACACACACGCTGTGGGCCGACTCTTGCTGGTCGAGGTTGAAGGGGGCGTGGCCGACTGACACGTGAGAGGCGAGCAACAGAGACGTGTTTGAGTGGGTGTACAGCTGATCATATAGATCAGCTGAATGGCAAGGGTTCAGAGACCAACAGGCACATGAATGACTTTGTGTTCATAAAAAAAAATATTATTGTTGAGAGTGAAAGGGACGTGTGTGTGTGTGTGTGTGTGTGTGTGTGTGTGTGTGTGTGTGTGTGTGTGTGTGTGTGTGTTCCCTTTTTCTTTCTTACATGTGTACCAGTTAGGCATAAGAATGTGTGTGTGTGTGTGTGTGTGTGTGTGTGTGTGTGTGTGTGTGTGTGTGTTCCCTGCTATTGGAGTAGTTGTATTTGTGGCTGTTTCTTCCACTTTTCTGTTGGAAATACCATACTTTCTTGTCTTCAGTTGTGAATGGAGTATTTTGCCCCCCTTGTTGAGAGTTTGTTGGCATTCTTTCTTCATTTTTTACGTTTAGAAGAAACATAACATTCTTTTCTTATTTTGCATTTTTTTTTGCACTTGAAATTACTAAAAATTTGAAATTGTTGTTGACTTACCATTACTAACATGTTATGACATAATAAAAGTACAGTGTATCTCCTCCATTTTACAAAAAATAGCATGAGAATTGGTTGTTTAGTTCCAAAGATATCCGCATTTCACATATGCTGGTATAAAATAAGACCTTTTTTGGAAAAAAAAAGGCTGGCGATTGGGATTTATGCAAAATAGAATGTCTGGCGGTGAAAGGGTTCTACCTTGGCTTCATAGTCATAGCATTTTGTGCTGAATCATCTTCATTTGGTGTATGTCAAAACTGATAGATTGAGTTCTGAGAAATGGATCACAGTAACTGTCTCATATTCTTTGGATGTGCTGTATGCCACTATGTAAAGTAGAAAAAAAAGAAAAAAGAAAGAAAGTAACAAAATGAAAAAAGTAAATCTAGTTGCAAAGCGAGAGGACTGCAGGCGGAAATCTAAACGAATCTTAAATAAATGTTAGCGAACCGCCCAGAGAACGTGGACAAACGAGTCACAAGACGAAACACAACTAGTTTCGACCTCTTAGGTCTTCATCAGGTGAGACATTAACGAATAAAACAATGAAAATTCACTTAGCTTTGATCGCTTCAGATCACTTGGTAGGGTTCAGCGCAAGGAAGAAGGCGTAGAATGAGAACGAGGCTGTTGGAAGGGAAATAGTGAGCGAGTCAAAGTCGTAATGAAGATAATAATATTACTGATAGGAATACTAATAATGGTCAAAATACTGAGAAAAAAAAAAAAAAAAAAGGGACAAGATTACTACCAATCTGTGTCAATAAGTATGGGTATGGGAGAAAGGAGAGTGGGTTAGAGGATTCTTAAACAGCAGGGTTGCCGTGGCAACAGTCCCAGAGGCGAAGGCGATGGTGATGTCAATGCCAGTGGTAGTATCAATACTAGCAATAGTATTACTGAATGATACTGCTAACAACGATAGTGAAGGTTAAGGTAATGAAAGCATGATACAGAAATATATTTAGAAAATACAATATTTATAATAATCAAATAAATAAATAAATGAAACATTAAAAATAATAATAAATTAAAAAATCAGTAAATAATAATAATAATAATTAAAAAAAATAATTAAAAAAATAAAAATAAAAATAATAATGATAATAAATGCATAAATAAGATAGCTATAAGTTGTGTGAGGTGAATAGTGGGAGATAAGGTAGTATGTGTGTGTGTGGTGGGAAGATATTATGGGCTGAGATAGAAGTGGTGGGTTGGTACATGTTACTTTAAGGTGTAGATGCTATGAGGGTGAAGGGAAGAAGGGGATGGGTTTACGTACTAACTGGGGGAGGGGGAGGGGCAACATATTCACACCTATACACAATCTCTCTCTCTCTCTCTCTCTCTCTCTCTCTCTCTCTCTCCCCCCCCCCCCCCTTCACGACCAACGATAAAGGAGCCAGCATTCTATTAATTATGTGTGTGTGTATGTGTGAGTGTGAGTGTGTGTGTGTGTGTGTGTGTGTGTGTGTGTGTGTGTGTGTGTGTGTGTGTGTGTGTGTTCCATTTGTAATATCAGCCTTATTCATTGGTTACCCCCACCTCCACCCCCAGCAACCGCCATATCCACCAACACCCCTACACACATCATTACTAGGGCAGGGAGAGGGGGGAGTAAGTCGATTGATGTAGTAAATGGAGAGACTCAGAGAGTGTAGGAAAAGGGAAGATGATGATAGCTGCAACCTATGTCTGAGGTAAACAGAGGGAGGTAGGGTGGTATGGGTGTGTGTAGGTGGGGGATATTTCAGGCTGGAGCTGCAGAGATGGAATGGTACATACTACTTTTGGACGTTGATGCCATGAGGGTGGACGGTGCCCAGTTTGGCAATGAGATGAGATTCCTGCATAAGGCGTTCCAAGCTGTCACTCTTAGATTGCCAAAGTGCCAAGACTTTGACATGGTTGATGTTGTGTTGGGCATAGTTGAAGTGTAGAGCGACTGGTTTGGGCCGATGGTGGCGGATGTCGGCCAGGTGTTCAGAGATGCGCGTCTCAAGAGTGCGAGATGTCTCACCTACATAGATCTTACCGCACAGCTGACAGTGGATGGCATACACAATGTTGTGGCTCTGGCAGGAGAAAGTGCGTTTAATAGTGAAAGAGCCTGTGGGGCCATGTAGGATGGTGTCTGGTTTGGTGAGAGAGCAGATTTTGCAGTTGGGTTTTGAGCAGGGGAAAGTACCTGGTGGCTTAGGTGTTGAGATTTTGTTCAGCTTAGAGCACACCAGTAGGTCGTTGAGGTTTTTGTCACGTTTGAAAGTGATCATTGGTGTGGTCTCAAAGGCAGGTTTATGGTTTTCTACTAACAAAGATACATAGATGATGGATTGGGAGCCACATCCATGCCAGAACATGACCTCCAGAATTTCCTCAACTTTGCACAGACCTTCCATCCATCCATCCAGCTGACCTACACCATTTCACAGTCAGTTAATTTCCTGGACATCACTATCTCCCTCAAAGATGGACTGCTTCAAACCTCAGTCTTCTACAAACCTACTGATGCGCACTCATACCTGGACTACACATCTTCCCACCACCAGTCCACTAAAAATAGCATTCCATATTCTGAATTCCTTCGCCTACGCAGACTGTGCTCTAGCGAAGAGGATTTCACTATACAAGCAGCCAAAATGTCTGATTTTTTCACCAACCATGGATACCCTAGTGCCGTCATCAGTGATGCTCTCAGCCGCACTGCAGCTAAATCCAGAACATCTACTCTGGAAACTAAACCTCCCAAAGAGACAGACAGACCCACTGCCTGCCTTCTCTTCCATCCTCACAATCTGCCCATCTGCAGGATCCTGAAGTCTAACTGGCACATAGTAGAAAACCATAAACCTGCCTTTGAGACCACACCAATGATCACTTTCAAACGTGACAAAAACCTCAACGACCTACTGGTGCGCTCTAAGCTGAACAAAATCTCAACACCTAAGCCACCAGGTACTTTCCCCTGCTCAAAACCCAACTGCAAAATCTGCTCTCTCACCAAACCAGACACCATCCTACATGGCCCCACAGGCTCTTTCACTATTAAACGCACTTTCTCCTGCCAGAGCCACAACATTGTGTATGCCATCCACTGTCAGCTGTGCGGTAAGATCTATGTAGGTGAGACATCTCGCACTCTTGAGACGCGCATCTCTGAACACCTGGCCGACATCCGCCACCATCGGCCCAAACCAGTCGCTCTACACTTCAACCATGCCCAACACAACATCAACCATGTCAAAGTCTTGGCACTTTGGCAATCTAAGAGTGACAGCTTGGAACGCCTTATGCAGGAATCTCATCTCATTGCCAAACTGGGCACCGTCCACCCTCATGGCATCAACGTCCAAAAGTAGTATGTACCATTCCATCTCTGCAGCTCCAGCCTGAAATATCCCCCGCCTACACACACCCATACCACCCTACCTCCCTCTGTTTACCTCAGACATAGGTTGCAGCTATCATCATCTTCCCTTTTCCTACACTCTCTGAGTCTCTCCATTTACTACATCAATCGACTTACTCCCCCCTCCCCCTGCCCTAGTAATGATGTGTGTAGGGGTGTTGGTGGATATGGCGGTTGCTGGGGGTGGAGGTGGGGGTAACCAATGAATAAGGCTGATATTACAAATGGAACACACACACACACACACACACACACACACACACACACACACACACACACACACACACACTCACACTCACACATACACACACACATAATTAATAGAATGCTGGCTCCTTTATCGTTGGTCGTGAAAGGGGGGGGGGGGGGGGGGAGAGAGAGAGAGAGAGAGAGAGAGAGAGAGAGAGGAGAAGAGATTGTGTATAGGTGTGAATATGTTGCCCCTCCCCCTCCCCCAGTTAGTACGTAAACCCATCCCCTTCTTCCCTCCACCCTCATAGCATCTACACCTTAAAGTAACATGTACCAACCCACCACTTCTATCTCAGCCCATAATATCTTCCCACCACACACACACATACTACCTTATCTCCCACTATTCACCTCACACAACTTATAGCTATCTTATTTATGCATTTATTATCATTATTATTTTTATTTTTTTAATTATTTTTTTTAATTATTATTATTATTATTTACTGATTTTTTAATTTATTATTATTTTTAATGTTTCATTTATTTATTTATTTGATTATTATAAAAATTGTATTTTCTAAATATATTTCTGTATCATGCTTTCATTACCTTAACCTTCACTATCGTTGTTAGCAGTATCATTCAGTAATACTATTGCTAGTATTGATACTACCACTGGCATTGACATCACCATCGCCTTCGCCTCTGGGACTGTTGCCACGGCAACCCTGCTGTTTAAGAATCCTCTAACCCACTCTCCTTTCTCCCATACCCATACTTATTGACACAGATTGGTAGTAATCTTGTCCCTTTTTTTTTTTTTTCTCAGTATTTTGACCATTATTAGTATTCCTATCAGTAATATTATTATCTTCATTACGACTTTGACTCGCTCACTATTTCCCTTCCAACAGCCTCGTTCTCATTCTACGCCTTCTTCCTTGCGCTGAACCCTACCAAGTGATCTGAAGCGATCAAAGCTAAGTGAATTTTCATTGTTTTATTCGTTAATGTCTCACCTGATGAAGACCTAAGAGGTCGAAACTAGTTGTGTTTCGTCTTGTGACTCGTTTGTCCACGTTCTCTGGGCGGTTCGCTAACATTTATTTAAGATTCGTTTAGATTTCCGCCTGCAGTCCTCTCGCTTTGCAACTAGATCTATTTTGATTCATACTGACTGCTACCCTTCGTTGTTTTGTATTTCTGTTTACGTCATCAGTGTGTGTGTATTGTTATCGTGTATACGTCTTTCGATCATTGTATACTGTTAATCATTGATCCGTATTTCGTTTAACATACGTTTTTAGTCGTGTACGTGCGATCGCAATCAGGCACTCCTGACCTCTCAACTCTAAGAACCTAAATCAGAACATAATGCCGGCCCCCCAATTCCTCTCCCGTACACATGCCAGTTTTCACCAGTCCATTCATTTTCTGCCACCTATCATCCAGCCATTTGCACTAGGATATGCTAAAACACAGTTTCAGAAAACGAAATCTGCATCTCATCTCAACTTTCTAAAACAATGCATTCGACTGCGAATCACCCCTCGCGGCTTCTCACTTTCTCACACCCCATCCGATCTTCATAACACCGCTCTTACCACTACCACTACAAGAATTCTATTCCAAGCCAGCCGTAGACTCATGTTGGCACATATCAAAACACTCAATTCATCCCTGGAATCTCTCTCCCGTCTTCTTCAACATTTCCAACAACAAACCACAATCATCATGCCCATAGCCACTGCTTCAAGACTCAGACAGCTCATCCATACACACAACCAGCTCATTCACAATCACTGCTACCAGATTAAGCAAGACAAGTTATCAAAATTACGAAACAAACACGAGGCAAACCCAGACCAGTTGAATCCCCCTACACACAAAACTGACCCTTCTATCACCCATGAGCAACACCGCCACCTTGTTCGCTGCATTCCTGATAATCTGACTCTCACCAATGATGAAAGATCAGTCCTGGCAAAAGGTCTGAAATTTATTCCCATTCAGCCTGCCACCAATAAATATCAAAACCACGTTGATGTTGAAAGATTCTTTAGAAAATTAAGATGGATGGCTGCACTTGACGGTGTGCCCAAGCCCCCTCTACCAGACAGCTCAGACATTTTTACCCACCTTTTTCGAACTCCAGTGCTTCGCCAGCCACCTCTTGACAAATCCACTGAAGTTGAACTCTACATCAAAAAGTGTAGAAAAGAAATCTCTCAAGTTAAATCCAAACCTGTCCGCAATTCCAACCTCTCACGGGATTAACAAAAAGCCCTTGAATCACTGAGACAAAGACAAGACATTGTCATCAAACCAGCAGACAAGGGTGGTGCAGTGGTGGTCTGGGACAAACAGTTGTACATAAAAGAAGCACACAGACAACTGTCAGACACAAATTTCTATACACCACTCACAGCATCACCCCTCCCCCAACACCAGAAACTCATCTCAACCACAGTTAAACAAGAAATCAAACACAACAACTTACCGAAGACAGCCAAACTCCTCATAATGACAGACACCAAACAACCCACCTTCTACCTGCTCCCTAAAATACACAAAACCAATACTCCCGGCAGACCCATAGTATCTGCATGCAGCTGCCCTACAGAACACATTTCACAGTACTTAGACTCTCTCCTCCAACCCATAGTACAAGGCCTCCCCACATACCTCAAAGACACTACACACACACTCAACATGATTAATTCATACAACACAGATCCCACTTTCAAACCCAGCCTCCTCTTTACCCTTGATGTCGTCTCTCTCTACACTTCCATCCCTCATGCTGATGGACTGAAGGCCCTCGCATTCTTTCTTAACAAACGGCCCCCCAACCAACAACACCCTCCCACAGTTACACTAGTCAGACTTGCAGAATTAGTCCTCACCCTCAATACTTTTGAATTCAACAACCACACATTCTCACAAATCAGTGGTGTTGCTATGGGAACCAAATTGGGACCATCCTATGCCTGCCTCTTCATGGGACACCTAGAACACCACCTACTAACCTCTTACACAGGCCCAACACCAGAGCAATACAAAAGATACATAGATGATGGATTGGGAGCCACATCCATGCCAGAACATGACCTCCAGAATTTCCTCAACTTTGCACAGACCTTCCATCCATCCATCCAGCTGACCTACACCATTTCACAGTCAGTTAATTTCCTGGACATCACTATCTCCCTCAAAGATGGACTGCTTCAAACCTCAGTCTTCTACAAACCTACTGATGCACACTCATACCTGGACTACACATCTTCCCACCACCAGTCCACTAAAAATAGCATTCCATATTCTGAATTCCTTCGCCTACGCAGACTGTGCTCTAGCGAAGAGGATTTCACTATACAAGCAGCCAAAATGTCTGATTTTTTCACCAACCATGGATACCCTAGTGCCGTCATCAGTGATGCTCTCAGCCGCACTGCAGCTAAATCCAGAACATCTACTCTGGAAACTAAACCTCCCAAAGAGACAGACAGACCCACTGCCTGCCTTCTCTTCCATCCTCACAATCTGCCCATCTGCAGGATCCTGAAGTCTAACTGGCACATAGTAGAAAACCATAAACCTGCCTTTGAGACCACACCAATGATCACTTTCAAACGTGACAAAAACCTCAACGACCTACTGGTGCGCTCTAAGCTGAACAAAATCTCAACACCTAAGCCACCAGGTACTTTCCCCTGCTCAAAACCCAACTGCAAAATCTGCTCTCTCACCAAACCAGACACCATCCTACATGGCCCCACAGGCTCTTTCACTATTAAACGCACTTTCTCCTGCCAGAGCCACAACATTGTGTATGCCATCCACTGTCAGCTGTGCGGTAAGATCTATGTAGGTGAGACATCTCGCACTCTTGAGACGCGCATCTCTGAACACCTGGCCGACATCCGCCACCATTGGCCCAAACCAGTCGCTCTACACTTCAACCATGCCCAACACAACATCAACCATGTCAAGTCTTGGCACTTTGGCAATCTAAGAGTGACAGCTTGGAACGCCTTATGCAGGAATCTCATCTCATTGCCAAACTGGGCAAACCCTCCACCCTCATGCATCAACGTCCAAAAGTAGTATGTACCATTCCATCTCTGCACTCCAGCCTGAAATACCCCCGCCTACACACACCCATACCACCCTACCTCCCTCTGTTTACCTCAGACATAGGTTGCAGCTATCATCATCTTCCCTTTTCCACACTCTCTGAGTCTCTCCATTTACTACATCAATCGACTTTACTCCCCCCTCCCCCTGCCCTATAATGA
>CM065737.1:45352620-45356981 GCA_033310375.1 Conus canariensis | reverse complement strand
TTCTCACAAATCAGTGGTGTTGCTATGGGAACCAAAATGGGACCATCCTATGCCTGCCTCTTCATGGGACACCTAGAACACCGCCTACTAACCTCTTACACAGGCCCAACACCAGAGCTCTACAAAAGATACATAGATGATGGATTGGGAGCCACATCCATGCCAGAACATGACCTCCAGAATTTCCTCAACTTTGCACAGACCTTCCATCCATCCATCCAGCTGACCTACACCATTTCACAGTCAGTTAATTTCCTGGACATCACTATCTCCCTCAAAGATGGACTGCTTCAAACCTCAGTCTTCTACAAACCTACTGATGCGCACTCATACCTGGACTACACATCTTCCCACCACCAGTCCACTAAAAATAGCATTCCATATTCTGAATTCCTTCGCCTACGCAGACTGTGCTCTAGCGAAGAGGATTTCACTATACAAGCAGCCAAAATGTCTGATTTTTTCACCAACCGTGGATACCCTAGTGCCGTCATCAGTGATGCTCTCAGCCGCACTGCAGCTAAATCCAGAACATCTACTCTGGAAACTAAACCTCCCAAAGAGACAGACAGACCCACTGCCTGCCTTCTCTTCCATCCTCACAATCTGCCCATCTGCAGGATCCTGAAGTCTAACTGGCACATAGTAGAAAACCATAAACCTGCCTTTGAGACCACACCAATGATCACTTTCAAACGTGACAAAAACCTCAACGACCTACTGGTGCGCTCTAAGCTGAACAAAATCTCAACACCTAAGCCACCAGGTACTTTCCCCTGCTCAAAACCCAACTGCAAAATCTGCTCTCTCACCAAACCAGACACCATCCTACATGGCCCCACAGGCTCTTTCACTATTAAACGCACTTTCTCCTGCCAGAGCCACAACATTGTGTATGCCATCCACTGTCAGCTGTGCGGTAAGATCTATGTAGGTGAGACATCTCGCACTCTTGAGACGCGCATCTCTGAACACCTGGCCGACATCCGCCACCATCGGCCCAAACCAGTCGCTCTACACTTCAACCATGCCCAACACAACATCAACCATGTCAAAGTCTTGGCACTTTGGCAATCTAAGAGTGACAGCTTGGAACGCCTTATGCAGGAATCTCATCTCATTGCCAAACTGGGCACCGTCCACCCTCATGGCATCAACGTCCAAAAGTAGTATGTACCATTCCATCTCTGCAGCTCCAGCCTGAAATATCCCCCGCCTACACACACCCATACCACCCTACCTCCCTCTGTTTACCTCAGACATAGGTTGCAGCTATCATCATCTTCCCTTTTCCTACACTCTCTGAGTCTCTCCATTTACTACATCAATCGACTTACTCCCCCCTCCCCCTGCCCTAGTAATGATGTGTGTAGGGGTGTTGGTGGATATGGCGGTTGCTGGGGGTGGAGGTGGGGGTAACCAATGAATAAGGCTGATATTACAAATGGAACACACACACACACACACACACACACACACACACACACACACACACACACACACACACACACACTCACACTCACACATACACACACACATAATTAATAGAATGCTGGCTCCTTTATCGTTGGTCGTGAAAGGGGGGGGGGGGGGGGGAGAGAGAGAGAGAGAGAGAGAGAGAGAGAGAGAGAGAGAGAGAGAGAGAGAGAGAGATTGTGTATAGGTGTGAATATGTTGCCCCTCCCCCTCCCCCAGTTAGTACGTAAACCCATCCCCTTCTTCCCTCCACCCTCATAGCATCTACACCTTAAAGTAACATGTACCAACCCACCACTTCTATCTCAGCCCATAATATCTTCCCACCACACACACACATACTACCTTATCTCCCACTATTCACCTCACACAACTTATAGCTATCTTATTTATGCATTTATTATCATTATTATTTTTATTTTATTTTTTTAATTTTTTTTAATTATTATTATTATTATTTACTGATTTTTTAATTTATTATTATTTTTAATGTTTCATTTATTTATTTATTTGATTATTATAAAAATTGTATTTTCTAAATATATTTCTGTATCATGCTTTCATTACCTTAACCTTCACTATCGTTGTTAGCAGTATCATTCAGTAATACTATTGCTAGTATTGATACTACCACTGGCATTGACATCACCATCGCCTTCGCCTCTGGGACTGTTGCCACGGCAACCCTGCTGTTTAAGAATCCTCTAACCCACTCTCCTTTCTCCCATACCCATACTTATTGACACAGATTGGTAGTAATCTTGTCCCTTTTTTTTTTTTTTTTTTTCTCAGTATTTTGACCATTATTAGTATTCCTATCAGTAATATTATTATCTTCATTACGACTTTGACTCGCTCACTATTTCCCTTCCAACAGCCTCGTTCTCATTCAACGCCTTCTTCCTTGCGCTGAACCCTACCAAGTGATCTGAAGCGATCAAAGCTAAGTGAATTTTCATTGTTTTATTCGTTAATGTCTCACCTGATGAAGACCTAAGAGGTCGAAACTAGTTGTGTTTCGTCTTGTGACTCGTTTGTCCACGTTCTCTGGGCGGTTCGCTAACATTTATTTAAGATTCGTTTAGATTTCCGCCTGCAGTCCTCTCGCTTTGCAACTAGATCTATTTTGATTCATACTGACTGCTACCCTTCGTTGTTTTGTATTTCTGTTTACGTCATCAGTGTGTGTGATTGTTATCGTGTATACGTCTTTCGATCATTGTATACTGTTAATCATTGATCCGTATTTCGTTTAACATACGTTTTTAGTCGTGTACGTGCGATCGCAATCAGGCACTCCTGACCTCTCAACTCTAAGAACCTAAATCAGAACATAATGCCGGCCCCCCAATTCCTCTCCCGTACACATGCCAGTTTTCACCAGTCCATTCATTTTCTGCCACCTATCATCCAGCCATTTGCACTAGGATATGCTAAAACACAGTTTCAGAAAACGAAATCTGCATCTCATCTCAACTTTCTAAAACAATGCATTCGACTGCGAATCACCCCTCGCGGCTTCTCACTTTCTCACACCCCCCTCCGATCTTCATAACACCGCTCTTACCACTACCACTACAAGAATTCTATTCCAAGCCAGCCGTAGACTCATGTTGGCACATATCAAAACACTCAATTCATCCCTGGAATCTCTCTCCCGTCTTCTTCAACATTTCCAACAACAAACCACAATCATCATGCCCATAGCCACTGCTTCAAGACTCAGACAGCTCATCCATACACACAACCAGCTCATTCACAATCACTGCTACCAGATTAAGCAAGACAAGTTATCAAAATTACGAAACAAACACGAGGCAAACCCAGACCAGTTGAATCCCCCTACACACAAAACTGACCCTTCTATCACCCATGAGCAACACCGCCACCTTGTTCGCTGCATTCCTGATAATCTGACTCTCACCAATGATGAAAGATCAGTCCTGGCAAAAGGTCTGAAATTTATTCCCATTCAGCCTGCCACCAATAAATATCAAAACCACGTTGATGTTGAAAGATTCTTTAGAAAATTAAGATGGATGGCTGCACTTGACGGTGTGCCCAAGCCCCCTCTACCAGACAGCTCAGACATTTTTACCCACCTTTTTCGAACTCCAGTGCTTCGCCAGCCACCTCTTGACAAATCCACTGAAGTTGAACTCTACATCAAAAAGTGTAGAAAAGAAATCTCTCAAGTTAAATCCAAACCTGTCCGCAATTCCAACCTCTCACGGGATTAACAAAAAGCCCTTGAATCACTGAGACAAAGACAAGACATTGTCATCAAACCAGCAGACAAGGGTGGTGCAGTGGTGGTCTGGGACAAACAGTTGTACATAAAAGAAGCACACAGACAACTGTCAGACACAAATTTCTATACACCACTCACAGCATCACCCCTCCCCCAACACCAGAAACTCATCTCAACCACAGTTAAACAAGAAATCAAACACAACAACTTACCGAAGACAGCCAAACTCCTCATAATGACAGACACCAAACAACCCACCTTCTACCTGCTCCCTAAAATACACAAAACCAATACTCCCGGCAGACCCATAGTATCTGCATGCAGCTGCCCTACAGAACACATTTCACAGTACTTAGACTCTCTCCTCCAACCCATAGTACAAGGCCTCCCCACATACCTCAAAGACACTACACACACACTCAACATGATTAATTCATACAACACAGATCCCACTTTCAAACCCAGCCTCCTCTTTACCCTTGATGTCGTCTCTCTCTACACTTCCATCCCTCATGCTGATGGACTGAAGGCCCTCGCATTCTTTCTTAACAAACGGCCCCCCAACCAACAACACCCTCCCACAGCTACACTAGTCAGACTTGCAGAATTAGTCCTCACCCTCAATACTTTTGAA